>OY770008.1:14821704-15136704 GCA_963669245.1 Quercus cerris
AATCTATATTTTTGTTTTTCTTCGCCCAAAAAAAAAAAAAAAAAAATCCAAATTATTGAATTATTTTTTATTTTTTATTTTTATGGTAGGATCCAAATTATTGTTATTCACTAATTATCTGCAAAAACCCCATCAAAAAAAAAAAAAAAAATTTCTGCATAAACAACTGAAAATCTTGATATATTACATGCTACAACCCCATTACACTCAGGTTTCCAAAAAAAATAAAAATGGCCCTTTAGGACCATCATAAATAGATCTTTTAACACACTGTAATTAATTGAAGGGACAAAACTAAGTCTTGCCCTAATTGAAGTACAATATGAAGTATGAACTGACAAAAATTACAAAAAGCAGAACAGGTTCAAAATCCAATACACATTTCCATCTTGGAAAACATTTTATCTTGCTAAAGGATTGAGTGCAGTCGACACATTGATGTTGATCATGTCAAATGAATCTTTTGATTCATCCTAATATCGGCCTTTCCTTTGAGCTAATTCAGTTTCCACGCACTCCTTCAGTTCTGCCACTACCTGATCCATGGTTGGCCTTTTACTGGAAGTTGGAGATAAACAAAACATTGCTATTTCAACAGCTTTCTACACAGAGTTGACGTTGTAATTTCCATCCAACTTTGGATCAACACTATTTTTTATATCCCCTTTAGCAAGCATGGAACTCACCCATTGACTTATGTGAGTCCTTTCTTTGGATCTTTCTATCACTGGTCGATTCGTGATTATCTCCAAAAGCACAACTCCAAAACTATATACATCACTTTTCTCAGTTAACCAGTTGGTTACATAGTACCTACAAGTGATAGTATGTTGTCAATTAAATTTTGTTGCAATGTTATTTTTTATAAATTCTGTAACTCTCTTGATATCAAGTTTGCGTTTGGCATGAATGAAATTTCCCAGTTTATTTTACTATTCAGCTTATTTTTTATACTATTTATGGGCTCCATTGCACTTTTTGGTACTACTCATGGGTTTCACTGTACTATTTCAACTAACTTTTACCTTTATTTATAATATTTTCAGCAAAAAAATTTCAGTTTCAGTAATATAAGCAGATCCCAAACAGACTCGAAATGTATCAAGATTTGAATGCATTTCTTTGGTTCGGAAGATAAAAACAAAAAGGCAATGCCACATAAGACCAAATTCCAAAGTCTTCCTTCTATATTCCTTTATTAAATTTACATTAAGATAATTTCATTATTGTCTATAATTGTCAAATTTGTATTTATTTCATTTCAGAACTGGTGACACTTTTTGGATTATAAACTTAGAAGATGATAAGTAAATTAACTAAATGAAATACTCACTCAGGGTCTAGGTACCCAGTGGTGCCAGCAACAACAGTTGAGACATGAGTGCCACCATCAGTTGGGAAAATCTTGGATAGACCAAAATCAGCTAGTTTGGCACGAAACTTTTCATCCAATAAGATGTTTGTTGTCTTCACATCTCTATGAATTATAGGTGGCTTACAACCATGGTGCAAATGCTCCAATCCTACATTTGACAATGCAAATCATTTATAAACACACGATGAAACACCATAAGGAAGAATTATGCAAATCAAATCATTGCTAACCTTGTGCTGCATCCATTGCTATTTGAAGTCTCTCTTCCCAACTCAAGATATTTGTATTCTCACCTGCATCCGTAAATTCAATGACTTAAGTCTTTTTGGCTGTGTTATTCAACTGAAGCAACCTTTGATCATGTGGGGATTACCATAAGGAATTTTCAGTGAGCGAAATTACTAATATGTTACTAATAAATGAAAATTTTCTTTGCTACGGAGAATAAATTGATGGGCTAAGAATTTGGGGTCTTTGCTAGACACTTCAATTATGACCAAACCTGAAAGATGTGCTTCTAAGCCTCCGTTGGCCATGTACTCATAAACAAGCCCCATGTTTGTTCCTTCATAGCAATACCCGACATGGGTAGTTAAGTTTTTATGATGAACTCTCATAAGAAGTTTTACCTGTAATCCAAAAATTATCATCTTAGTTAATTTAACTTAAAAAGCTATGTTCGTATCTATCATAGGAGCTCAAGAATTTAAATTGTAGTTGCTTGCCTCTGCTTGAAATTGCTGATATCCTTGGACTGATGATGCAGAGAGCATTTTCACTGCCACTTGAGTGTCATCAATGCAGCCATGGAAAACTGTTCCAAATCCACCCTTACCAAGAATTCTCTCAAAGTTGTTGGTAATTCTTAGGAGATCAGGATATGTAAATTGCCGTTGTATTGACTCCAATGATTGATTCTGGATGCTGGGTTCGAGATCTACTTTGGCAACTGCAAGATCATCATGAGCATGATAAGCAAACGTCTGAGGTGAATGTTCTTTGTTTACATGAATGTATGACTTATATTTAAAATTTTAACCTTTAGTCGTATGTTGCTGTTTCCCGCTTCTTAGCCCCCACAAGATGGCCACAAGAGTTAACGAGAGGATGAACAATCCACCAACTGATGCTACAATTGGAACGGCAATTTTCTTCTTCTTCTTGTTGCATGAACCAGATCCACAAAAATTTGAATTTTCATCCACACTAGCATTGACAACAGGGTTGGGCAAAACAATAAAAATTAAGGCAAGGAATTACAATTAATTGTAGTTTCTTTTTTATGTATCATAGAAATTATTGCAACTCATGCTTTAGCTTCTATAGAGATATTAGATATGTACGGTTTTAGAACCCTTACCAGAATATGTTTAACCAAATATTATACTAAGTTGATTAACAAGAATGTTATTCAAGATTAGGTTAAACACAAATAAGCAATAAATAATAAAGCAGAAAAAAAAAAAAAAAAAACACAAGGATCTGATGATCCAGGAAAACCAAACCAATAAAATACCTGAGAATGATTTAACCTAGCTATTTTCAAGGTAAAACAGATCCACTATGAAAAAATTAAAGTTTATACAATAAAACTTAGACCACTAACATCCTATTTCTACCTCGAATAGAAAACTTACTACCATGACCGCATGATAGCTCCAAGTCCACAAACTATTTCTTTCTTTGATCCACAGCAACCACAAGTTCTCCTACTTGTGACTTTGAGACTCCACTCAAAGGTTTCAAATCTTCTATAAGTTCTTTATGCAGCAACTGAAACGATCACCAAGTTCTTGACATGAATCTTGATCTTAATAGCCCTAGGTGTGTATGAAGGTAAATACTTCTAGATCTCATAAGAGATTCAACACACAACACATCAAAGACTTCTAAAACGTAGCTAGGATTTTTCCTTTTATACTTGGAGTAAAACATAAAACCCTACATGTCAAACCGAACTTGGGCTAATTTGGAAAATTCTGCAGAAAATTAATCTGCACGAGGTTCAATCGATCGAGTCTAATTTTCGATCAATCGAACCTTGCAGATTTACACCAACAGATCCTACAATCACTCAATTTCAATTTTACAATTAAACACACTTTGAGCAGCCTAAATCTAGACTCTAAGTTTTGATCATGGTTTGCCAATACATTACAAATTGTAGTTCTAATATATTTAGTTCCTAAAGTCTTAGAACCTAACAAGATAGTTTATTATTCTACGAAAAAGGAAAGTAAGGAAAATTATGACAATAAAAAGCTCATGGTCTTTGACAAAACTCATACCTTAACAAGAGTGAACCCTTCTCCGATCTTTCAATGAGCTTAGCTGGAATTGAACCATTAAGTTGGTTTTGTTTTAAGTTTCTGCAAGAATAGATTAAATATGATTTTCCTCTTATCTAACCATGAAATTTGTATTATCAAATCCAAGCAACGTACAAGACCCTCAAGTATTTTAATTGACTTAAAAACTCTGGCACCGATCCCGTTAAGATATTGTTTGATAAATCCCTGAAATCAGCAAATCACTTTCATTCAATATTGATAGTCATAAAATCTGACACCTGATTCTGTAGTCATTATAGTGTTTCAATTTTTTTTAAATAATTTTTTTTATCATGTAAAATTGTAAATACTTACTAGTATTGTAACATTACGAGGTTTGATATATCAACCGATATTTCTCCGATTGATCCACTTGAGGACAAATTCCTGAGTAAATTTTGCATTTTACAATAAGCTAGTTAGTTGATGCTTCAAAATAACTTTGAAAGTCAAAAGGGGTTAATGTGAATGAAAAAACTTACAAGGATATTATTCTAGGGGGATTATAATCCTCATAGCCACAATTAAGACCTTCCCACGAGTATGCTTGTGGGGCACACGGATCTCCATGCCAATTCCTCTCCATGTAATTTATAAGTACTTTTTCGTGCATAATAACATACCATCTTGTTGGTCGGTTTCTGATTGTGAGAGATCTTTGACTATATATCTCAATTGCATTGATGATTGGTGGAAGTGTTGAATTCCCAGTTTTGAGGATAGAGAAAACATATTTTCCTCCTGTCAAGGCCGCTGTGCTGTACACAGTATCCGTCGACAAGTATCTAGAAGAAAGGGGTCCATACCAGAGTTCTCCATTTATTGTAATGTTGAATGATCTGGACTCATTGGTTCTTAGCTTTACAACTTCAGCAAAGTCCATGTAGACATAAAATTCAGAATTTGTGTCAGTTGGCTGCACGTAGAATTTATGAAAGAAATAGAATTGGGAAAAACTGAATCAATTGTATTAATTTAGTTTATGCCTTTATATACATCATTAGGTTCCACTAAGAACGAATAACAGAGGGTGTTAAGTCTAATAACAGAATAACAACCTCTCACACGTGTGACTTACTTTCCTATTCACGTGTCAACACTAATAACAGAAAATAAAACCAAAACTACAGGTCGTATTTCACTATGATACAAACACAGTTACTAAACTACAAGAACTTCAGATATTCCTTCTTGAACCTCTGCTATACAAGTTGAATCTTGCTTCTTCTGCTCTCCATGCTTACATAAACTGCCTTGATCTTGATACTCCCCCTCAAAATGGACTATAGGTTGATAAATGTTGATAAGTCCCATCTTGGATAAGAGCTCTAAAAACTGTTTATGACTCAAAGCCTTAGTGAGCAAATTTGCTAATTGGGACTGAGTTCTAACATGAATAAGCTTGATAACCCTCTCCAACACTTTATTCCTCACAACATGACAATCAATTTCTATATGCTTCGTTCGTTCATGGAAAACAGGGTTAGAACTTATGTGGAGAGTTGCCTGGCTATCACAGAACAACAATGCTTCTCTACTGTGATTAACTTGAAGATCCTTTAACAAATAGAGAATCCAAACTATCTCACAAGTCGAAACAGCCATTGCCCTATACTCTGCTTCTGCAGAGGATCTGGAAACAGTGGATTGTTTCTTTGATTTCCAGGAAACTAAGGAATCTCCAATGAATATACAATATCTAGTAACTGACCTTTTGGTATCTGGACATGAAGCCCAGTCCGAATCTGTAAAACCTTTCACATGCAACTCTGAATTGGTTGAGAAGAAAATACCTCTGCCAGGTTCATTCTTCAAGTATTGCAGAATCTTTAGTGCTGCTTCAAAGTGTGGTATTCTTGGTTTAGCCATAAATTGGCTTAGCTTGTGAACTGCAAAAGTAATATCTGGTCTAGTGATTCTTAGGTATAGTAGCCTTCCCACCAATCTTCGATACTACCCTGGATCATCAAGTAATAAACCTTCATGTTTGTTGAGTTTTAGGTTCGGATCCATAGGAATTTTGACAGGTTTGCATCCAAGAAGCCCTGCATCTTCTAAAATCTCAAGAGCATACTTCCTTTGATAGAAGGAGATGCCTTTTTCTGTCCTAGCTACTTCCAAACCAAGAAAATATCTCAATGCACCCAAATCCTTTAATTGAAATTTCTAATTCAACATCACCTTAAACTGATCAACCTGCTCCTTATCATTGCTTGCTATGAGAACATCATCAACATATACTAACAAAACAATGAATGAATCTCCTTGTTGCCTAGTAAAGAGTGAGTAGTCTGCCTTAGATTGAGTGAACCCAAGCTGAATCAATGTGCTTGAAAATTTTGAAAACCATTGTCTCGAGGCCTGTTTAAGGCCATAGAGAGACTTGTTCAACCTGCATACAAGTTGCTCACCATGCTCCCCCTTGCTGTGAAAACCAGGTGGAAGAGCCATGTACACTTCTTCATGTAAGTCACCATGAAGAAATGCATTGTTGACATCAAGTTGGCTAAGAAGCCAACCTTTCATAGCAGCCACAGCAAGCACACACTTCATAGAAACCATTTTGGCAACAAGGCTAAAGGTTTCAAGGTAATCTAATTCCCTTTGCAACCAGCCTAGCTTTATATCTCTCAATAGACCCATCAGCCTTATATTTAATCCTATAGACCCATTTGCACCCTATAGGATGTTTATCATGAGGCAAAGGAGTGACAGTCCATGTGTTATTGGCTTCCAAGGCAGCAATTTCAGCATCCATGGCAAGATGCCACTTAGGGTCGGTCACTGCTTGTGAAAAATACTGAGGTTCTGGGTTGGTACAAATTGAGCAACAAAAGGATTTGTAGGGAGGAGATAAGTTGGCATAAGAGAGATAAGAAGAAAAAGGGTGTGAAGTACCTGATTGGAACTGATTGGCAATGGATGCTGAGGAAACTTGGTTACAATGATAAGCCTTAAGATAGGATGGAGGTTTAGACACCCTACTAGACTTTCTAGGAGCATTAGAATGCACAATTGGAGTAGCAAAAACATCATGATCAAGAACATCAATAACAACATGATCAAAGGCATCAGGAAAAGCCTGATCATCTGTGTCAAGATCATGATGAATTTGTACAAAGGAATCAGCATTGACAGAAGAGACAGAATCAAGAAAAACATGAGGAATAGAAGGAATACTAGGCAAAGGAATTAAATCAGATGAAAGAAAAGGATTATTTGAATCAAAAGGAAAAACCTTTTCATTAAAGATGACATCTCTAGAGATGAAAATAGAGTGAGATTGAAGATCAAACAGCTTGTAACCTTTGATGTTAAAAGGATATCCTAAGAAAACTGCCTTCCTAGCTTTAGGAGTGAACTTATGCTTATGGGGAGTGACATCAGTAGCAAAACAAAGGTAGCCAAAAGTCCTAAGGTGAGAGTAAGAAGGAAGTTTATTGAAGAGCACCTCATATGGAGACTTATTTTGTAGAAAAGGAGTAGGGAGTCTATTAATCAAATAGACAGCAGTGAGTACACAATCTCCCCAAAAAACAAGAGGAAGTTTGGACTGAATTTGTAAGGCCCTAGTTGTTGCTAAAATGTGCTGATGTTTTCTCTCCACAACTGAATTCTGTTGTGGAGTGTAAACACAGCTTTGTTGATGAATAATTCCTTTAGAATTGTAAAAATCAATCATGTTAAACTCTAAAGCATTATCAGTTCTGATGGTCTTAATTCTGGTTTGAAATTGAGTGTATATCATATTGTAAAATGAGACAATCAAAGGTCCAACTTCTGATTTAGCTTTCATGAGAAAAACCCAAGTAGCCCTTGATGCATCATCAACAATTGTAAGAAAATATCTATGCCCAACAGTAATGGAAATGGAAAATGGTCCCCAAACATCCATGTGAACAAGATTAAAAGAATCAATAGCTCTTTTATTGTCAAAAGGAAAGGGTAATCTCTTTTGTTTGGCCAAAGGACATACAATGCAGTCTTTAGTACAACAATTTTGTAAGAAAGGATAAAGATGACTTAAAGAATGAATTTTCATGTCAGATGGATGTCCTAATCTAGAATGCCATAGAGAATACAAGTTGGCATGAGAAACAGTAGAAGAAAAGGCTGTGAAAGAACTGAGCTTATTCTTGAGAAGGAAATCATCAAGAGACTTGGAAGCTTTGGAAAGGCTAGATCCTTGTAACAGATAGAGTCCATCATGCATTTTGCCCATTCCAATCGTGTTCCAAGAGGTAAGGGCCTGTATAAAATAGTAATTGGAAAGGAATACAACACAAAGAGCCTGAGAGTGAGTTAAGGCACTAACAGATATCAAGTTAAAAGAAAAGGAAGGTACACAAAGAACATTTGTCAAGGTAATATGTGAGGAAAGCTTAATTGTACCAACATGAGTCACAAGAGTAGCCTCCCCATTAGGCAATTCAACCACAGTGTGTGAAATTGCAACAAAAGAAGTCAATAAATGCACTGAACAGACTATGTGATCTGTAGCACCAGTATCTATGACCCAAGTTTCCACACCAAAAGCCTTTCTATTCACAACTTTAGCAGAAAAGACTGAATGTGGTGAACAAGAAACATTACCTGCTACAACATTGGATGGCAAAGAAATAGCATTGACCATGTGAGGTTCCTGAACTGTTGAAGTTTGATGAACTCCAATTAAGGACAAAAGCTGTTGATACTGATCAAGAGTGAATGCAGGTGCTTGAGCAGTGACAACATTTGGAGCATGATTGTGATCAACATTTGGAGTCAAGCAAAAACCTTGAAACTGATTTGCAGCATGATTGTGATCAGTATTTAGAGCCAAACAATGACCTTGAAACTGATTTGCAAAAGTTGAAACTTGATGAGCCATCATATTTTTGTTCTTGAATTTGTAACCCAGGGGAAAACCATGGAGTTTGTAACATTTATCCACAGTATGACCTAACTTTCCAAAGTGAGTACATAAAGGTCTTTCCTTTCCTCTTGGATTGTTTCCTGAGCTCTTGGTAGCCAAAACTGTAGACTCAACTCTAATAGAATTTGTGACGGATCTTTGCATTTCTTCTTGAATGAACAAGGAATGAGCCTTATTAACAGAAGGCAATGGATCCATGAGCAGAATTTGTGTTCTAACTTGAGAAAACACATCATTGACTCCCATGAGAAACTTCATTGTGGCTTCTTTGGCTTGAAGATCTTTCAATTTTTGATTAATGTTGCACACACACTTACCACAAGTGCATTGGGGAAATGGACTAAGATTCTGAAGTTGATCCCACAAGATTTTAAGCTGAGTGAAATAATCAGTGAGTGATTGCTCTCCCTGATGAATCTCAACAACTTGTTTCTGGATGTTGAAAATCTTGGTGCCATTTCCTTGACTGAATGTATCTCGAAGCTTAGTCCAAATTTCAAGTGCAGTATCCCTATATATAATACTACCTTGAAGCTTTGGTGATAATGAGTTGATGATCCACGTACCAACTATGTTATCAGCATGAATCCATGCTTGAATAGTCGTTGGTGAATTCAACAATGGAGAAGAGATGGTAATAGAACCATCTATAAAACCCAGCTTATTTTTGCCAATCAAAGACTTCCTCACTGATCTTGCCCAAGCAGAGTAGTTTTCTTCTCCAATTAAAGGCTAAGAAGTAAGAATAGCCCTTGGATTTTCTCCAGGATGTAAAAATAGAGGATCATTGAAATGATATGAATCTTGCGAAGAAGATGAAGATTCAGTGGTGGAAGTGTTAGCGGCTGTTGTGTTTGCCATTGAAGCAAAAAAAAAAAAAAAAAAAAAAAAAAAGCTTGAAATAATTTTGAAAAGCTTGAAGAGAAGCAGCAATGGCAGACGATGATAAAAGAAATTCCCAAATCTGTCAAACCCTAGAATTTTAGGCTTCTAGAGTGCTCTGATACCATATGAAAGAAATAGAATTGGGAAAAGCTTAATCAATTGTATTAATTTAGTTTATGCCTTTATATACATCATTAGGTTCCACTAAGAACAAATAACAGAGGGTGTTAAGTCTAATAACAGAATAACAACCTCTCACATGTGTGACTTACTTTCCTATTCACGTGTCAACACTAATAACAGAAAATAAAACCAAAACTACAGGTCGTATTTCACTATGATACAAACACAGTTACTAAACTACAAGAACTTCAGATATTCCTTCTTGAACCTCTGCTATACAAGTTGAATCTTGCTTCTTCTGCTCTCCATGCTTACATAAACTGCCTTGATCTTGATAGAATTTCATGGGAGCACTCTCATTTATTGGTGTAGCAGCAGTACTCATGACAACATATGGTACCCAGTAAGCATTGTGTCTTTCTGAGTCTACTGTCAGCGAGGTACTTAAAGCTTTCCAATAATTGTAGTCATAGGGTGACCAATAGCGATCATAAACATCATCCTTATACCTAAGTAAACATATATAGTCAGTACAAGCCAGGGGCTAATATAATCTATGTTCAAATTTGAAAGAGACTTAAACTACATATGTGAGTAGCTAGGATGAGATTTTAAATGAAATGACTAACCTGTATCCTTTTTCTGAACCCAAATCAGAGCGCAAGAAGAGTGACAATGATCCAAAATTTGTCACATACGATGAACTGTTTATTGGCCTTAGCTCTAATGCTGATATAAATGGTGTCCCAAGACCAGTGTTTACAAGACAGACTTGTATGTGATTTAGAGATGGTACATGTATGAGCTCCTTGATTACACTATGGGAAATATTCTCTATTTTGATGGTATCCCACAAATTTGGTTCAAGATGCAGATCAAATTCAGGCAAGTTGCCCTGTCCATCATAATTCCCATAAAAGAAATTTCCTCAGATAATATATTTAGTGCCTTGTGTAATGTTGTTTATGCTGTAACAGTTCCGGATTCGTTGTGGAAAGCTTCTGAGTGTACACGCTTGTTGTTGTAGGCCATCTTTGAATTCAAGTGGTATGCTCTTACTTACACCAGTGTCAATGTAGGTCGCATCAGAAATGTAAATTACGCCTGTTGTGGGCTCTGAATAGCTCGAATTTGCTGCTAGTCCACAATCTATGCTTATGAAGCCTGAGACATACAGAACAATTCCTCAGCTTTGTTAATCAGATAACCAAAAATTAATTAAATAATATTCCAGGACTTAGGGGGCCGTTTGGTACGTGTATTTAAATAACAGTTTTCAGTTTTTTTGGAAATACATGTGGGTAGAAAAGTGTGTGAAAATACGTGTAATGTTGTTTAAAAATTGAAAACATGCGTTTAAAATAATGTACCAAACAGGACATTAACATACTTGATTGATCCTGAGCTTGAACCAAAAGAATGAGAGCCAAACCACCAAACAATGCAGGGATGAAATTTTTGAACCGCCCCATCACAATGTAAACTTCTTGCTTATTGGAACAATGTGGGCATATCTTTGCTGCTATCTTGTACTTTATACTGACAAAGTACACTACCAAATTAATTAGTGTAGTTTTAGCAGCCTAGTCAAAGTCTACTGTCCTTGCAATAGCAAAGTCAACTGTCCTTGTTACTAGAAGGATTCTCTTTCCAGTCTTTGTTTGTTTCTTTTTTATTATTATTTTTAGAAAAATTCTTAGTTTCATTTTAGACACACAAAATGTATACAATGTTGTAAATGGAATTTAAACACATTTCCTTTAGAAAATAAATGATTTTATTAGTTGAATTAATTGGATTTCAAAATTCTTGTGCAAGTTGAGAGCTCCTCAAATTGTTTAATTCAAATGTGATGCTTAGCAGAGATGCAATGTACCTAGAAATTTACTTTATTATGATTTCCAAAAACGGGGACCAAAATCCCCTCCAAGTCAATGAGAAAAATGTTAACACGCAATATGTTAATATGCATAATACTCTTTGAAGTCTGTCCTTATTAGCCAGGAAAATGGAAAACCTAACACAGCAATTGAAGCGTGTGAAAGGGGGTTGATTATTTTTGTCACTGATAACAGACATGACTTCTTTCCATGTCCCATTGCAAACAGGGCATACTTTCATTCAATGGGAGTTTCCAAGCAAAGCAGGAAAGTCTATACTTCCAATCAATGACAAAATCCTAGCGCCAGTGTTTGTGGCATGTAAGACTCATAACTCGACAATTTCAATTGTTAAAATAATTTTGATGGCAGAATAGAATCAAAGCCAAGGTTGGTCGAATATTGAGTTCCGCTTAGGCTAGCTGTTCTGTTCGCGAGCTACTAAGCCGCGCACAAGATCTTAGACGGGTTTCATCTCCTTTTGAGAACACCTTCTTACTAGATTCGCCCCTTGTATTATGGCTCAATAATTTAGTTTATAATGAGGAATAGGATATGTTCATTCTTTTTGTGTTCACATAATACAAATAATCATTCAATTAAGTTATGTATATTTTGAATTGTTTGTCATTTTTTTTCCTTCTAGTAAATTGGCACCAAGTCATACATTAGTGCAAGGTAAGCAGCACATACCAGCCATCTTCCTCGAACTAATTGTAGGGAGTAGATCCGTAGAAAACTAGCTAGTGAAAGTAAATGAAAAAAGCTAAGTGGAGGCATATGAGTTTCTCCATTGACTCTTAAGTGCATGGACAATTTCCATCTTATTTTCCGTGATCTTTACCAAATAGCCCCACTTTTGAAGAATTTTTATTAACAATGTTGTGGATTTATTGTTTGACTTGCTAAAGCGAACGGTTTAATTTGAAAATGTCAACAGTATTGAGTATTCTCGAGTTTTCTCATATGAAGAAGATTTTGATTTTGAGTCTCTCTCTCGTCTCTCCCATGTAAACAAAAGGATAAGTTTAATTTGAAAATATTAATATATGGCCAGATTTTAAATGAAAATAAACTTAAACGTAAGTTATTCCTTTATTTTTTAGTAAAATTAGAAATTAACATTTAAAAAAAAAAAAAACTTAAACATAGCCCCAAGGTTGTTTAGAGCTCTATCACATAACAAGGTTTCTCACGTGAGTCATGTGACAATCTCATTAGATTTCTCTCACAACATTTGAGATCCATATATAGCAACTGCTTACTATATTTTTTGATTTTTAATTTTTGGAGAATTTCTCACTTGTAATTTTGCTTCATAAGCTACTCTATCATTTTCTGTTAAGGAAAGAAGATCAAGAAGGCCAAGATAAGCATCAAAAACATCCGCTAGGTATCATAAAATAATTGTAGGTAAGGTAGCTATCAAATTCTTCCAGTCAATTTATGCTGCTAGACGAGTATATTTTATGCCATTATGTGATTGTGTAATGTCGGTGCCCAATTGCCAGTATAAAACAAAGATAATCAACTTGCTATTGGTTGACCAATTACTATTTCGTTTTTATAGTCCTCTTAAAAAAAAAAAATAATAATATTTTTAAGAACTTTGTGGCCTAAATTTGTCGTTTGAGCTTGGAGGTCGGTCAGTTTCTATAGTTGGATCGGAACTGACGGACATTCTGGCATTTTACCCCCTTTTATGTTTTTAATTGGCAAAATGCCCCTATTTCGAAACTATATAGGTGCGTGCCCCTGTTTTGATACTCGATGACCCTAAAATTGAGTTACTTAGAGTACTCGATTTGTACGAAATCGAGTTATGCCCGATTAAACTTAAAAAAAAAAAAAAAAAAAATTCATCAAACTTGAGTAAATGGAAATCGAGTTCCAAAACGTCACTATAGGGCTTAAAAACGCCACTATAGGGATAAAAAACGCCGCTATAGGGCCACTAAAACCTAGTATAAAAAAATTTTCCAGAAAAACGCCACTATAGGGATTAAAAAACGCCGCTATAGGGCCACTGAAACCTAGTATAAAAAAATTTTCCAGAAAAACGCCACTATAGGGATTAAAAACGTCACTATAGGGCTTAAAAACGCCGCTATAGGTCTCCCTGAATATTGGGCAATCACACTTGTAAAATTTTTTTGCATGGAACTCGATTTCCCTAAGCTCGAGTTACATGCAAATTTTTATTTTTTATTTTTTTTTTTTTTTTTTTAAGTTTAATCGGACATAACTCGATTTCCTACAAATCGAGTACTTTAAGTAACTCGATTTTAGGGTCATCGAGTATCAAAACAGGGGCACGCACCTATATAGTTTCGAAACAGGGGCATTTTGCCAATTAAAAACATAAAAGGGGGTAAAATGCCAGAATGTCCCGGAACTGATTGTAACCAGCGTGATGGGCGGGGTACAATATTATTATAAAACTAAAATGAAAAATATGACAATAGTTTTTGTTTTTTTTTTTTTAAATAGATATTAAAACCATCCATATATTATTGGTAGGTGTTGAAATTTTTTTTTTAGTAGATGGAAATATAGAGCTCGTTCATTTATGCTATACAACAAGTGATCAATCATTTGTAGAGACTGGGAAGTTAAAAATATATCCAGACACATCCCATATCATCCCACCAAGCTATATTCCTCTCTGTTTCGTAATTAAAAAAAAAAAAAAAAATTTGCATTCCATAAAATTTAAGGAAAAAAAAAAAAGCAAAAGAAAAAAAGAGGTGTTGACTCGATATTTCAAACCACCCGTTTTGGTTGAGTTGAAAGTTTCTCCATTCTTTTCACTTACCTACCGTATACTGATTAAGTAATGGCTACACAGTGGAGTATGGGGTTTGATAAAATACAAAATTTATATTTATATTTGATAGATTAAAATGTATATTATTTGAGAGAACCAAATAAATACATCCAAAAAAAAACCAATATGTCATTTAAGGTTTGCATCATTTAGTAGTATTTTTTTTTTTTTTTTAAATACTCGTATAGACTTGGCAATTTTGTAGCTCACAACTTGGCTAAGCATACAAGACATGCTAGAGGTTTATCGGTGTAGATGAAGGATGTTCCTTCCCACCTTTATGATGTTCTTTTGGCCAACAATGATTAGTTTTTTTTCCAATAAAGTTCCCAGTTTTCTTTCGAGAAAAAAAAAATTCAAAAAGAAAGGGGAGAAACTAGAAATGTTGTCCTAAATTTTAAAATTAACCCCTACATTCCAAACACGTAATTAATCAACAGTTGCTTAAGTTTAGATTCAACAATTTGGTTGATAACAAAAATATCACCACAATCCAAAAATAGTATATAAAAAAAAAGGCATAAAACAAACACAAGGAATTTCGTAAAGAGTGAGATTTTTTTGAAAAACTCTTCCAATTCTGCAACCTACCCTACTGTGGAGAATTAACTACAGAATAATATTAGCTAAAATAGTCTATACTTATAAAACCTTTTCTCAACATACTAAACATATAACATGACTGTAGGGTTAGGATTCGTAGCCTAAGCCTAGGAGGTTTGGATTATGAGTCCAATGAACCCAGAACAATGAATTTGTAGAGAGTAGGTGAAAGAACTGGGCTAGTTGTGAATTAAACTGTGATCAACTACGTTAGTTAAGGATGAATTAACATGCCATCATGCTTGAACAACTGAACCAATGAATGTTCGAAGATGTGTTTTATTGAATGAAAGGTGATCATAACTCTTGGAGCTACAATAAAGTTATTCTCTCCTTCCTTTTATCTTTTTTCCGATCCCCTATTATTAGAGGCCTCTTCTCTTTATATAGCACCCATTCCCATCATCTTCATCTAAGCATCCACTTGAGTACATGTCTCATCCGGTATCTTCTTTAGCTCTCTGTGAGTGGTGGTAGCTGAGGTTACACTGTTAGAGGTCTTCTCTACATTAATGCGGCCAAAAAAGCAGCTGCAGTGCATTTAATGTGGTGGTTGAAGTTTGTCTCCTAGATATTTCTCCGTTCCTATCATCTCCATGCGTGCCTGAAATCCATCCTTATCGTTAGAATTGCTAGGAGGATTACTTGTACCTCCCAGACATCTGTTTGACCAAAGCTCTTTATATCTGAGGAGAATGGCCTCTTCGGACCATTGATGCTTTCTTCGGAATACACCCCTCGTTTGTCTTCAGGTATATTTCTTCCACATTGACTCCTTCTCAAACATTTTCTTCTCTTCGGACACACAGTAGTCTTCAAATAGGGCCCTAGGCCCAATACATTAGGTTGGGCTTTCACCCCCACAATGACCATATTTCTAAATTTTTATAATGAATTTCACTTTTAATATTTTTCTAGATTAAATTTAGGTATCTTTTCTAATTGGGATCTCAATGCTACAAAAGATGTCTTGCTATAATTGTGTCAAAACTATTTTGTATATATTATACTCTATGCCTTCTTCAATTTACCATGGTAGATGATTAATTTTGATAAATGTCAGGTTTTGAGCAGTATACTATATGTGGGTTTGAGATTCATATTTACAATTGTTTGAAGCATGATCCATGTGGATTTTCTTTTCTTTTATTAATATTGCAGAAGATGCTAATAATGAGTTGGCAAATTTCAAAGCATGGTTTTACTATGTTTATTGTAAATCCTTAGACCCAAAAGTATGTTCCAACTTCGATCATTATTTGATGAAATATATGTATCTTCTATTTAATGTTGTTGACAATTTCTAATTTTTATAGGATCTTTCTTTAAGAAACGGCAGTGATACATAATGAGAAGTCTTTATAACCTAATGGCATTGGTTTATTTTGATGTCGAGAACTTTAGAGCCCCAAAAAATAAAACCAATGCTATTTCGTATGACCTCAGTGTTTTTTTATTCTTTGATTTAATTATTGATTTTTTTTTTCTCGATTCCCTTCAAAGTGTTTGAAGAAATGCTTGGACCGAATGCATTTGACTGGGTTTTACTAAATTTTTTCAGATTGATTTTGGCTTACGGAATATATTTTTTTATTATTAAAGCAAAGTCACACTCAAAAGCTATTAGTTGCATGGTAAGTGGCGGTATACAGTGAGAAATCGTTAGAACCTAGTTCCATTGGTTTATTTTGTCGTTGAGGACTAGGGGTGTGCATGGGTTGGATTGAGTCAGGTTAAGAGGCATTTTCAATCCAACCCACCATGGTCGGAGTAAAAAAAAATTATAACCCAACCCAACCCAACCCAGCTCATCACAAGAGTCCAACCCAACTCACTTAACTCACATTGGACCTATGGATTTGACAGTTTTTTATTTTTGGCGAAACTACACTATTGGTCCCTGAAGTTTATCCTGTGTGCGCAATTGGTCTCTCAAGTTTGAAGCGAGCACAATTAGTCCTTTAAGTTTTAAAACTAAGTTGTATTAGTCATTTTACTAATTTCTGTTAACGGTGTTACTTACGTGACTAACTTCACAATGACTTGACATTTTCTTTAATGATGTGGCATATTTTTAATTAAAAAATTACAAACTAAGTGAGAAAAAATATTAACCGGTACCAAATTAAAAATATATATTTTCTGTCCTATTCTCATAATCAAGTGCAAGTATGAATTAGTCCTATTTTCTTTCATTCTTAAGTAGACATGTACAGTGAATTTAGAGATTCAGCTTCACGCTCTAATATAACTCAATTCTATGAAACTACAAATACCACCATCTCTTATGCTCTAGAAGTCGTAGAAAGAAATACAAAAAGAAGATTTACAGAATTTTTGCTAAGCAATCATCATCACCTCCAAGCAGAAGAGGTTGCCATTTTTCTGTCCAGCCAGCTAAGGTAAAAAGTCCCATCCCTCCTTTCGAGTCTATAATTCACATGAAACTGCTGCTTCAATAGATCGTTAACAGTGTTAGTCACGGAGGTACTCAATGGGTATAGAGTAAACCCTGCCATTGAAAGTCTCCTAATCCACTTTCCTAGAAGTTCATGACGTTCGACCCTCTCAGCATTCTCACAAGCTATCATGTTGACTATGTCACGAGCTACACAATGCTGCTCAGCGCTGATCCGCTGTTTGTCATTTCTTGGGCGAGCCACATCAATCAATTCAAACATAGCTTAGTTTGTAATTTTTTCTCACTTAGTTTGTAATTTTTTAATTAAAAATATGCCACATCATTAAAGAAAATGTCAAGTCATTGTGAAGTTAGTCACGTAAGTAACACCGTTAACAGAAGTTAGTAAAAGGACCAATACAACTCAGTTTTAAAACTTAAGAGACTAATTGTGCTTATTTCAAACTTGAGAGACCAATTGCGCACACAGGGTAAACTTCAGGGACTAATAGTATAGTTTTGCCAAAATTTTAGAATTCAAATTGGGTGTGAGAATAGTGAAAGGAAAGCCATTGTCAAAGCATATTAACCCATTTTTTCAATTTCAGAACTGACAAAAAAGTAACCAAAGGAATTATAGATTTTGAGGGCTAATTTAATATTCGGTCAAGAAAAAACTTAATATTGGGCTAGAAAAATAGACATTATTAGGCATAAATAATGGACCGAAGCAAGTATTAATTCTTTTTGTTTCGTTTTGTTTTTTTGTTTTTGTTTTTTGTTTTTGTTTTTGTTTTTTTGTTTTTTGTTTTTGTTTTTGTTTTTTTTGTTTTTTTGGTTTCGTTTTGTTTTTTTGTTTTTGTTTTCTTTTGTTTTTTGTTTTTTGTTTTTTTCTTTTATATATATTTATAAATTATTGGGCACTCGGCCTACAATTACTATACTACATCAGTTGGGCCTTTGGCCCATATTCTCTTTTCTACATGGGTTGGACTTCTAGCCTACAAATACAAGTGAGTCACAAGTATTAATCCATAAAGTTCTTTTCTATCTCAAAAAAAAAAAAAAAAAAAAAAAAAAAGTGTGTTCTTGACAACCATTGAACACATTCTAGCACTACTGTTGAAGCTAATCACTTTTCAGCACCAAAAAAAAAAAAAAAATTGTCACTTTGTGATTGTGAAAGACCTGCTCCTTCTTCAGTAAAGCAGCGGGAGGAAAGAACAAATCCCAATTCTACGTATTGCCTTCTTCGCTAGAGCTATGGAGAATAAAACAAAACACATGCATGTACTATCTTGTTCTTCGTTAAAAATGCTAGAGCAAAGTAACAAGACAACTGACTAACACAACGAAGCTCCGTGAAGATCTGTTAAGACCCACAAAAAATCATTGAGTGCTATTGTGTTAGGTTTTAAGACTTTAGGGACTAAATGTATTAGAACTTTAATGTGTAATGTGTTGGCAAATTATGATCAAAACTTAGAGTCTAGATTTAGGCTGCTCAAAGTGTGTTTATTAGTAAAGTTGGAATCGAGTGAATTGCAGGATTTATTGGCTAAATTTGCAAGGCTCGATCGATTAAAAATTAGGCTCTATCGATCAAACCTCGTGCAAATTAATTTTCTGCAGATTTTTTCCAACTCAGCCCAAGCCTGGTTTAACGTGCAGGATTTTATATTTTACTCTAAGTATAAAAGGAAAAACCCTAACTACGTTTTAGAGGTTGTTGATGTGGTGTATGTTGAATCTGTTATGAGATCTAGAGGTGTTTACCTTCATATACACTTAGAGTTATCAAGAACAAGATTATGTCAAGAAATTGGTGATCGCTTCAGTTGCTGCATAAAGAATTTAAAGAAGATCTGAAACCTTTGAGTGGAGTCTCAAATTCACAAGTGGGAGTACTTGTGGAAGCAGTGGATAAAAAAAAAAGTAGTCCGTGTACTTAGAGCTGTCACGTGGTCGTGGTAATAAGTTTTCTACTCGAGGTAGCAATAGGATGTTAGTGGTCTAAGTCTTATTGTACAAATTTCAATTCTTTCATAGTGGATCTGTTTTACCTTGAGGATAGTTAGGTTAAATCATTTCTAGGTTTTTTACCGATTTGATTTTCTTGGGTTATCATATCGTGTGTTATTTATATTTCCGCATTGCTTACATGATATGATTTGATTGTGTTAACCTAGATCTGAATAATTTATCTAAGTAATCACTTAGCTAAATAACTAGGTTAAACAACTTGTGTTTTAAGGGGTCTAAAACCGTACTCATTGGACTCTTAAGGAACCTCATACGGTCATACTTCAGAGAAGGTGCTCAGACTGTCAGAAATCACACAATAGCTGCTTCCCTAACCCTAACCAATTGTGGAATGTGGTCGAAGCCCATATTTCACTAGTGATAGGGATAGTGGGGTTTGTGAGATTGGGGGACAAGCTTCGGAAAATGGCTGGCATAGTACTCATGCACCTTGACGACGACACTGGAGTTGGAGATAAGGTTTCTGGGGACCTAGCTCCTCTCTCTCGCTCTCGTAGAACTTCTTCCTTTCATTTCCTTACTACCTTGATGATGATGTGTATGACATGTGAAATTATTTAATTTAAGAACCTATGCTAGCTACAGTAAGTACCTAATTAAGTTTTTCCCTTTAGTTAAAATAATAGTTTAGAATTTTTTAAAATCGTGTTTCAAATTTTTCACATTTAGGTTAATCTTGATTTATCATTTTGACTACTCTCTTTTATAGAGAGAATTAGGTTCAATTCTACCAAAAAATATCATCCGTTTGACGTGACTTATGGTAAAAGTTTAACTATAAGTTTGATGGATTTGGAATAGAGAATTCTTTAAAGTTTAATAGGAATTGCTATGGTTTTTGGCATGGAATTCTTTAAAGTTTACTTCTCCTCGGTACTACTTCAACTTTTTTTTTTTTAATTATTTTTTTTTTTATATAAGATAGAAATTCTACTCTAACCTAATCTAATGGCCTGTTTGGAAGTTTAGAGAGGGAGGAGAGTAAAGAGGAATGGTTATCCTCCACATTGTTTGGATGTTTTTAAAATTAGTAAGGGAAGATGGAGTAATTAGCCCTTCCTATTGTTTGGAAGTTTTAAAAATTAAGATGGAAATGAGAGGAAATGATTTAAATAGACAAATTTACCCCTATTTGAAAATGGACTTGTAACATTGGTCTACGATTAATTTGTTAGATTAAATAATTATGACTATAGCATGCAATATGTTTTTTTTCCTGATTTGAATTTAATAATCAACATTGCTCTATAATTAAATATTTTTTCTGCTTTTTTATTATATTAAAAAAAACCATCCTAAATTGATGATAATTAAAATAAGAAAAAAATGATTGGTTTGTTTGTTTACTGAAAAAATCAACAAAATATTATTCTACGAGAAATTAATTAAAATTAATTAAAATTTTGGGGGAAAATTCAAAGAGAAGTTTGAACAAAGAGCTTCAACGACATTACAGTCAAACGCGTACCTGTACAAAGTTATTAACAACGAAGAAATAAAAAATTAGGTGAAAAATAAATTTGGAAGTGTATATTCAGATGAAATTAAAAAAAAAAAAAAATCATATATGTGAAAAATTACCTCCTTATAGCAAGAGTTGTTAGATCGGAGTGAAACAAAGACCTTGGAAGCAAAAAATCAAACATAATGCAATACAAAGCGGAAAAAGAAGGAGGTAGAGAAAAATTTTCCAGCGAAACAAACAAGAATTAGGAATATGGTGTGTTCAATTTTGTGAACAAAGGCACTGAGTGTGTGTGAGAACAAAAAATTTGTGGGTTACAGAGCTGAGAGTGGGTTACATATATATATATATATATATATATATTTAACGTTACAAAACATTGTAATTTTGTTAATATAATAAGGGTAAATTAGGTAATTTATTTAGCCAATAATTTATGTACTCTACTCTCCCTCCAAATCTCTCCAATTTGGGGGAATTAAAAATGAGGGGTTAGAGGTAGTTGAAACCCCTCCCCCTCATTCTTGAAAAAACTTCTAAACAAGGTAATTAAATTACTCTCCCTCCCTTTACTCTACTCCCCCTCTTTTTTTAAACATCCAAACAGACTATAAGTATATATGTGTGTAAAGCTCCCTCTTAGAGACTTGAACCTCGGCTCTTGTCTCCCACACTCCATAAGTACTTATACTTGTAGAGTGACCATCGCACCAAGGGTGTGCAATGGTGGTACTACTTCAACTTCTATTATACCCTTTATGTTTTATATTTCCCCAATGCATTTTTATGTCCTTAACTGTGTCAAAAGCCAAAAAAATATAGGGAGAAAAGATTGCATAAATACTTATGAGAGAGAGAAATTCGTATACCTTTTTTTTGGGTTTAGAGATAAGCATGAAATGTCATAAATAAGGGATAATAAATGAGATCCTAAACTCAGTATTGATGCGTCTTTTTTTAACCGTTGGTTATACTTAAATCTAATGGTTTAGAAAATGTGTAACTCTAAGCAATGTTACACCACCTAATAACTTGTTATTAAATTAATATTATGAAAATCCAACCGTTGAATTACATGTTCTATATGTTCTTAACACGCATGCTAATTTTCATGCGAATCAGATGCTATTTACCAAGTGATCCATAAACTCATCTTTTATGAATTATTTTAAACTACAAAAACTTGAATTTAAACAATTGATTGATAGAATTCGTACAATTGTTTCGTATGGCTGCTCTGGTTTTTATTTTTATTTTTTTAGGAACAATTCTTGCTCTTGTTGGTGAAATTAATTTTAAGTTTTAACAAATCAACGAAGTAGTACTATTTTTTCCCAAGTTTATAACAATGTGGGGGGTTTTGAATCCAAATTCTCCTTTGTAAGAAAATTGAATAATGCTATTAAATTACAAAACTCTTAATTTCAAATTAACCTTAAAAAGAAAACTTCAAATTAGTCATGTTAGAGCACTCAAATCAATGGGTGTGCAATAGATTTTACAATTATTACCTAAAAATGACTCACATTAGTGAATGTAGAATTGTGTTCCTTTACAAGTTTGCTATAAAAATTGTGAAAGTTTATGCTGATACTATTAATTTTGTATTGATTTTTTTATTCTATTTTTTACATATCTCAAGAATGAAGAAAGAGAGTGAAAGGTGGTTGTTATATATTGAAAGCTCAGATTTGTGTGAAAATACAAGAGTTTGTTTAGACCCCCAAAATAAAATTGTGGCTATATTGTTTTTACTCTAACTTAGACTAAGTGCGGAATACGAGTAAACATATTCATCCATTATCAACAATATAAAGTAAAGCTTAAGAGTAGTGAAGAGAGATGCAAACACAAGATAACACTGAGATGTTTTATTGAAGAGGAAACCGAAGAACTCGGCGAAAAACCTCTTCGCCGCCTTTTAAGCGGTAATCGATCCACTAAAGAATAAAGTTGGAGTACATGAATAACAAAAGACCCTCCAAGCCTAGTCTACCCAATGTACTTGAGCTCTCCAAGCTCCTGCTACCAACTAGCTTCTTGGAACCTTGTCTTCTCTAGCTTTCCCGAATCCCGCAATTCAGCCTGATTGCATCCACCAATGAATGGCTCCTTCCAATGCTTCCCAACAACACCAAAACCTCACTTGACACTTAGATTGGGTGTGGTAAGTGTTTGGGCTATCAACCTCTCAAAGATTTAGAGATGGAGAGGTAAGAGTAAAGGAAAACCACAAGGAAATGTGTAGATGATTGTCGGTTTAACAATCTCAAACTCTCAAGTGCATTTTCTAGGGTTTTTTCTCTGAAAAGCACTCCTTACAATATGTGGGTAATGAGGGTATATATAGTATGAGTAAAGACTTGGTAAAGCAAAACATGACATTTGCCAAACAGAATGTTTAGAGAGTATTTTGCGAGAAAACCTTACCTGCGAGACACTCACGAAATCCTCCAAGTTAGCATGACTCTTCGCCTTCCAGTCATGTGCTCTACACGTGGCTATTTCACGGGTAAGCTTCTTGCGAGACACTCACAAAATCCACTTATTCATCCTTTTAAGCTTGAGTCTTCACACTCTCTCACACTTATCCCTTACAATTAAAAGCACATTAATATAGGGAAAATATGATTGAAGAAATTACAATCAAATTTGGCACGGAATTAAAGCCAACATAAAATAGTTGTAAATTACAACTTTGCATATATAAAGAAAGAAAAAAAATTAAAGAAACCAAGAAAATTTAATTTTTTAATGAATTGTTGTGTAAAATAAATAATATGATATAAGGAATTTTGGAAATAAAAAAGTTTAGCTACAAAATTTGTTGTAACCTAAAACTACAATCTTAATCAATAAAATAAATATTACTACATATTTTGAAATCTAACATTTGAATCGTATGTTCTTTACGCTCTTAATACATTAGTCAAATTTTGTGTCAATTTGATATTATTTACTATATGATCTATAAGCTTATACTTTATGCATAATTTTAAACTACAAAAACTTGTAATATAAACAATTTATTGATGGTATAGCTATTAATCTTTAATTTTATAAATTTTTTGCAAGTATAGAGAAATTATAAAGAAGATATAATCTAATGGTGAATTTATCAAAATTCACTTCCAACAAAAAGATATTGAGTAAGGTTGTAGTTTTAGGCTATAACCAAGTTAAACTTTTTTTTTTTTTTTTTGAAAATTGAGTATATAAAATAAATAAATAAAACTAAGTTTTATAGTAAATCGACAAAAAAAAATTTGCAATCTTAGTTGGCAAAAGGTTTTGTGGAGTAAATATATTAATGAGAATAAACAGATGCAAGATTAGGATTTTTTTATTTTCTATTTTTTTGTACAAGATAAAAAATATACACTAGTCTAATCTAAGTGTATATGTGTGTGAAACTCCCTCTTGAAAACTTGAACACTGGCCTTCACCCCTCACACCCCACACCCCACAAGCACTTATACTTATGGAGTAGTTTCTCTTCACTAGTGAAAGGTGGCTCCTCCCCATCTTCTCCTAGGTCATAGAATAGCCGTCCCTTCTCGCGAAGGTGTGTTTGTACCTTGAGGTAACAAGTTTACCTTCAAGGTTTTGTGGTTTTTCCTTTCTTTCGGGGGTGGGGAAACACATTTTTTTTGTTCTTTAGTCTTTCTTTCTAGTTTTTTCTAGTTTCAGATTAATGGAGGAGTTAGCAAAATCTTGGAGTTGTCTTACCCTCTCGGACGTGGAAGGTTCTCATGTTAGCATTATAGAGGAAGAAGCAATTTCAACTTTCGTCCTTGTTGTAAAGTTTCTTACTAAGAGGGCCTTGAACGTGGAGGCTATTGCCAAAACTTTCACACCCGTATGGAGAATGAAAAATGGATTTAGGGTGACTAAAGAGAGTGATCATGTGGTGCTCTTTACTTTTGTTAACCAAAATGACATGGAGTGAGTCCTTAATACAGAACCATGGAGCTTTGATAAGCACCTTATGGTTTTACATCGGTATGATAAAGAGGTTGACGTTTTGGATATTGATTTTAATATGGTTACTTTTTGGATTTAGGTACACGATTTACTAGTTCACTATTGAACAAGGGCTGTAACTGAAAAAATTTGTGGTGGTACTAGTTTGGTGGACAAGAACATGGAGGAGAGGGAAATTATGGGCGATGGTTTTATTCTTGTACGGGTTAAGGTGGACATTTCAAAACCTTTGTGCAGAGGCCAAGTGCTTTTATTTGGAGAATGGTAAGGAACTTTGGGTCTCTTTCAAATATGAGCAGCTGCCAAACTTGTGTTATTGGTGCGGTAGCCTCATACATGATGACCGAGACTGTGAGTTGTGGATTGAGAGTGGTGGCACGCTACCATCTGAGGCTCAATAATATGGTGCATGGATCAGAGCAGTACCTTTCATGCGATAAAAAAGAAACTTGGTTTATGTTCCTGGTTTTATAAAACTAAATCTGCTGGTTCAACTACAACGTCCACCCCAAAGCCGCCTGCAAAACCGCAGGTGGTGATCCTAAGAGGAGGTTTGACACCGGAGATTATCAGATCAGGTCAGGGTAATGAGACACCAAATTAGGAAGGAATTAAATTCCCTAATTTCCAGGAGGCAAATTCGATGGAATCAAGTCCTTTCCATATGGATCAAAACGTTTTGGGGGAAGTCAATGCTATTAATACGGATCAGAATAAGGGAAGTTTATTTGCTGAGCTATTTGAAGAGAAATTTGAGGACATTAATCGGGATTTGAGGAGATTTGATGCGACAACAAAATTTCATTCAGAATCAAACTCTTTAACGGGTAAGGAAAATAATTTGGAATCAATGACGATTAATAAGATTTTTCTAAAGTCCACTCAATCACATGCAACATCACATGGCTGTCCCCGTGTACCACTATTTGTTCTACCTGATACTTCAAACATTAACACAGGGATTCAGTTTACTTGGAAACGTCAGGCTAGGTCCATCACAGGCACGAATGTCATTATGGCAGATGCAATGGGTTCAAAAAGGTGTGCTCATCCTACTAGGGGTCAGCCGGAGTTTAGAAAAAGAAGAAGACTGTCTCTTGAGTTGGCAAAGGTGACAATGTGATATTGGCGGAGGCTAGTTCCCAGCCCTGCTAGAACCAATAAGTCTTTTATGTTGGAACTGTCAAGGGCTTGGGAACCAACGTACAAAAAATAAGCTTGCAGAATTAGTGTGGGCAAAAGAGACATAGACGGATGAAACTAGGCTAATTTTAATTCAAGATTGTTTGAAGTTTAAGCATATATTCATTGCAACTAAGAGAAACAAATCAGGGGGTTTGGTGATGTACTGGAAAGAGGAGTCTGATTTAAGAATAGATACTTTTTCAAAGAACCATATTGATGCCACAATTTGCAAAAACAAGGAAGGGGAGTGGAGATTCATAGGTTTTTACGGAGAACCGGATACACAACTCGGACATGGAGCTTGGGCACGGTTGAGAAATTTGAGAACACGAAGTCAAGCACCTTGGTTATGCATGGGAGATTTAATGAAGTTACAAAGCAATCGGAGAAATTAGGTGGAAGAACCCGACCTCATAATCAGATGCAAGCATTTAGAGATATCTTGCATGAATGTGGATTTATGGATCTTGGTTTTGTGGGATCAAAGTTCACTTGGCATAAACATTTTGATAACTTCACAATATGGGAGAGATTGGATAGGGCAGTGGCAACCAATGAGTGGTTTTCTTTGTTTCTGGATACACAAGTTCATCATATTGATGTTACTACTTCGGACCATAAGCCTTTGTTAATTAATTTGGATGGGATGGAATGCAAGCAACAGAGGCTTTTCAGTTTGAGCAGATGTGGATGAGTGAACCGGGGTGTGGGGCAACAATTGAAGCGGTATGGCAGCACGTAGGGGCTGATCCAAGAGGTGAGAAAGTGATAAAAAAATTTTTGACAAGTGTGGGAAAATTTTGACCAAATGGAGCTAGACATGCTTCCGAAATGTGAGAAGAGAGCTAGAACAAAAGAGAAAAGAACTTGCCCAAGCCAAGAGGCTAGCATGCAGTGGGGGGTCAGTGACTTTGATGAAAAAGTTGGAGAAAGAAATAATAAACTCCTCGATAAAGAAGCACAGATGTGGGGGCAGCGGGCAAAGGTGCAATGGATGAAAGATGGGGATAGGAACACGAGGTTTTTTCATAGCAAAGCTTCATAGAGAAGGAGGAAAAATTACATTAAGGGGCTGTATAATAATAATGGCCAATGGTGCACTAATCCTAGTTGAGTGGAGGACATAGTTCCAGAGTTTTATCAAGCTCTTTTCACTTCCCAAAGCCCAAATAACTTTGATGAGATTTTGGCACAAATACCTCGAGTTATAACAGTTGAGCTGAGCAATGATTTGTTGGCTGAGTTTAAAGTAGATGAAGTAGAGACCACCCTTAAGCAGATGGCTCCTTTGAAATCACCCGGACTGGATGGAATGCCACCCATTTTTTACCAACATTATTGGTCCTTGATGGGCAGCAATGTGGTTGATGATATTCTATATTTCCTAAATTAAGGTAATCTCCCTCCATCTTTGTGTCATTCATTTATAACTTTGATCCCTAAAGTTAATAATCCCGAATATATTTCACAATATCGCCCTATTAGTCTTAGCAATGTATTGTATAGAATTTTTTCAAAAATGTTGGCTAACAGGTTGAAGAAAGTTCTACCCCACTTAGTGTCAGAACAACAAAGTGCTTTTGTGAAGGACATGTTGATTTCTGATAATATTATGGTGGCTTTCAAAACCCTCCATTTTATGAGAAACCATAGTTCGGGGGAGACAGGGTATATGACACTTAAATTAGACATGAGCAAGGCGAATGATAGGGTGAAGTGGTTGTATATGGAGAAACTGACGAAGAAGATGGGTTTTGGAGACACTTGGGTAAATATGATAATGCAATGTATTTCAAAAGCTACTTATTCTGTCTTGATTAATGGGGAGCCATATGGTCACATCACACCCACGAGCGTGCTGTGCCAAGGAGATCCTTTATCTCCATATTTATTCTTATTATGCACGGAAGGGTTCCATGGTTTATTGAGAAAAGCGGAGGAGAATGGAGATATAAGGGGTGTTTCTATTTGTCGAAGTGCACCAAAACTAACACATCTTCTTTTTGCAGATGACAGCCTTATTTTTTGCAGGGCAAAACTAATTGAGTGTGAGAAGCTCTTGGAGATCTTAGCCACTTATGAACAAGCTTCCGGGCAATAAATAAATAGAGATAAAACAACTCTATTTTTTAGTAAGTCCACTTCCCAACAGATGCAAGCTTCAATTCAAGAGGCCCTTGGAGTACCTGTGGTCAAACAATACGAGAAGTATTTAGGATTACCAAGTTTCATAGGGCAAAAAAAGAAGGAGAGTTTTGATAATATTAAGCAAAGGATGTGGAAAAACTTCAAGGATAGGAAGGCAAACTCCTATCACAAGTCGGGAGAGAAATTTTAATTAAAGCAGTGGCTTAAGCACTACCTACATACACTATGTCATGTTTCAAGCTACCAGTTACTCTTTGCCATGACATTGAAGCTCTCATTCGAAGATTCTTTTGGGGGCAGTGAGGAGATAGTAGAAATGTGCATTGGGTAAGGTGGGAAGAGCTATGTAAGCCAAAGGAGCAAGGAGGTTGGGTTTCAAGGATTTGTCAAGTTTCAATGATGCATTGCTCGCTAAACATACTTGGCGACTCCTACATGATAAATCCACACTGTTTTACTGGATTTTTAAAGCAAGATTTTTCCCACATTGTTCGATCATGGAAGCCACTTGTCAAAGCTCGACATCCTATACATGGAAGAGCATTATAAAGGGGAGAGATGTGATTAAGCATGGAGCAATGTGGAGAATTGGATATGGGAAGTCAATTCATATTTGGGGGGATAGGTGGCTGCCCTAAAAGCAATCACCATTGGTTTTATCTCCACAGGTACATGGGCTAGCTAAAGCAAAAGTCAACAAGTTGATAGATGAAGATCGAAGATGTTGGAGGACGGATTTAATTGATGAAACATTGCTGGACTTTGAGACAGAGATGGTGAAAAGCATTCCCCTCTGCCTTACTAAGCAATCAATGAATTAATTTGGCCTTACAGTGCTAATGGTGCCTACACAGTCAAGACGGGTTACTGGTTTTTGCAGACAAAGTTCCAAAACCAACAACCGAGTCAGTTTGAACCTCTGATGCTCAAGCCACTGTGGAAAGGGATATGGAGTCTCAATGTACCAAGAAAAGTGAAGAATTTAGTTTGGCAAGCTTCAAAAAACTCCCTCCCCACAAAGCAGAACTTAGTCAAAAGAAAGGTTCTAAATGAGGACCATTGTGATCACTATTAAACGCAACATGAAGACACCCTCCATGCTCTCTATCTCTACCTGAAATTGGAGGACATTTGGACTTTAGTACAAGCATGGAATTAGCGCAGTCTACGGCAAATGACGAGTTTTGTTGATCTCGTGGGATGTGTTCTGGCAGAGAATAGGGACTCAGACTTGTTTGCCATGGTAGTGTGGGTTGTATGGAAGAGAAGAAACAACATGAAGGTAGGAAAAAGTGGCGTAACTTTCCCAGACCTTGTGCAGCAAGCTCGCAGCAGGTTACATGATTTTTTGCTGCATAATTCTGCAAATGTGAAACCCAGTGGAAGACCTCCAACCTAGTGGCAGCCCCCAACGTACCAACAGTACAAAATTAACTTTGATGGGGCACTTTTCAAGGCTGAGAACCAAGTCGGAATAGGGGTGGTAATCAGAGACAACGAGGTGCGGGTGATGGTGTCCTTGGCATAGTGAATCCAAATACCCCTGCCCAATATAGCCATCGAAGTTGAGGCATTAGCAGCAAGGAGTGCAATGGAGTTGGCTTTGGAAACTAGCCTCAACAAGGGAGTGTTGGAGGGTGACTCACTTATCCTCATGAATGCTCTAAAATCAAATTCTCACAGCCTTTCGCATTTTAGTCATGTTAGGTTTTAGACCCCTTAAAACAATAATTGGATTAACCTAGTTTATTTAGCCAAGTGATTAACTTAGTCAAATTATGCAAATCTAGGTTAACACAATCAAATAATCATATCAAGATATAAAACAGCAGAAATATAAAGAACACAAAGATATGATCACCCAGGAAAACCAAACCGGTAAAAAACCTGGGGAGGATTTAACCTAGCTATCCTCAAGGTAAACTTGAATCCATTATATGAAAGAATCGAAGTTCATACAAAAGGACTTACAAGCACCCACGCTCAACTTCTTAATGCTACCCACCAGTAGAACTTACTGACACGACCACGTGTAAGCTCCGAATCCACAGACTCTTTCTTTCTTGGATTCTCCAATTAGGTACAAGCACCCACGCTTGTTTTTCTTGAAGCTTCAATGGCAGCAACTGAATTGATCATCAAGGTGTTGAAGTAATCTCTACCTTGAAAACCCTAAGTTTATGTGAAGGAAAGCTCCTCAAGGATCTCACAAGAGATTCACACAAACCACAATATGAGCAACAAAGACCTTAGAGAGGTTTGGGTACAAAACCTTAGATACAAAAGAGACACTTTCTTCTCTCTCTTAAAAGTCTCAAAAGCGTTTTAGGGTTTCCCTTATATATACGAGTGTTTTACTTGAACCCCAAGACGTTTAAATAGAGTTTGGGCTGAGTTGGAATTTTGCAGAAAACGCAATCTGGCCGACTTTCGATTGATTGAGTCTAACTTTCGATCGATCGAGCCAGGCCGAAATGCACTAATACATCTGCAACCTCTCGATTCCAACTTTACATGAATTACACAACTTTGAGCAAGCCTAAACAAGAATAAACATATTGTTTTGATCATGGTTTGCCAACATTACACATTAGAGTTCTAAATACATCAAATCCTAAGTCTTTAGAACCTAACAAACTCTCCCTTTGGCACTCTGTGACAAAACACAAAATAAAAGCTCAAAGTTTACAAAGTAAAAGCCCTTTTACAAAAATAATGCTCATAACACAAATTCAATCCTAACTACTATCCATCAGTTGCAAGTGTAGAAAGCAGCTCAATTGAATCAACCTGTATATTCCTGAAACACTCAATAAACGCATAAACGCATGTGTGATAGAAAAACAGTAAATCAACAAATAAATTCTTGAATTCACAAAAACACAAAACAAAGACATATATCATGAATAACTCATAAATATAAATCAATGAGCATTGGACAAGAAACAAAAATAAAAACATAAGTAAACTAACTCTCTCCCTAAGTTAGATACAACAAAAAGTTTTTATTTATATTCTCCCCTTTCAAAAATAATTTCAACTCCCCCTAAACAAGACAAACATGATTCCCATAAATCAGTAATTTCTCCCCCTTTTTGTCACGTATTGACAAAGACAACTCATACAAAGAGTAAATAGTCAACATACGCAATAAAAGAGAAGAGAAAATAGAGAATCAAAGGGATACAAAACAATTCAACTCTATAAAAAATAGAGACATCTCCCCCTACGAAGAGCAACAACTCTCCCTAAGAACCACAAAGGTTAAAAAAAACTTTTCTCCTCCTATAAAAATAGGAAAAACAAAACAAGTTTTGGGAAAAACAGTTTTGGGGAAAAATAAAGGGGGTGGGGATAATAAAAACACACAAACCAAAGTTAAAAACTAAGGTGAGGATACACATGAAAAAAAAAAATTATCTCTTTCAATAAATGCAAACTAGACACTATGTGACCCATAAACAGTTGCATGAATAGAGAAAAATATTTGCACATTGATTATCCATCATATCCCTTAAGAAAATAATTTTCTACAGTTCACAAATAAAAATAGCATATACTAAAGAGTACAAAGGACTCAAAAATTAATCAATCAATTTTCAAATCAAGTTGAGTACTCAATTTAGCAAAGTGTATGCATGTTGTGTGTGAAAACAATGAGAGATATGACTGCAAAACTGCAAGATGGATACAAAAATCAATGTAATGCATGTGAATTCTAAACAAAAATGATGCATGAAAAAATATGTCATGATGCATGCTCTAATGCAGTGAAACTAAGTTCAATATAAGTTAAAGTCACAAAATTGGCTTGAGCATAGAATTTCAAAAAAACTCCAAAAATTTAAAACCACTTGTTAAGTTTTTAGGAAAAATTTGACCAATTGATCATCACACAAGCTAGAATACACAATATAATGATCAATTACATCAATTCAATAAGCCAATTACATCAATTGAACCCAATTTGAACAAAATCCTCAATTCGGGTACATTCAAGCTCTAGAATTTCCAATTTCTCAAACTTTAAACACATTTGCATTAAGATCAAGGAACTTTTAATCTTGGATGGCCACAACAAGATCACACACAATAAAATGTACCAAGTTTAACAAAGAGTAACTTGTGTAGTGTGTGCAACTAGCAAAAACTTAAGATACATGTGAGGTGATATGTGAATAGCAATTAGTCACAAAGTCTACAAAATCCATCACATAGAATTTGAAAAAGACTATCACCTAAAGAGACTATCACCTAAAGAGTTATATCATATAACTCCCACATCTCCTAGAACAAAAGCTTGCAATCATGTAAGTTTCTTGAATTTGCCTTATAATATACACACCAACTTTAATCATGTGATTTGGCATCAAGCCTAATAGTACACACCAATTTTAAGCATTAAGCAATTAAACCGAGGCTACACCTTATGTTCCTTTTGTGCATGTGCTACACTTTCTCGAGCACAGAGTCTTACGATATGCACTAAGGTGTTCATGATTGGCTAGTGAATAGTGGTGAGATGGTTATTTATGCCTTTCTCAAAAGGTTCAAATCCGACAGTCAAAGACATGTGACTTCAAGATTAAGACAAAGTGATAAACACCATAAACATCTTTCCCACACAACATGCACTACACAACTCAAACTAGTAAAGTGCAATAAATAAGCTCATCAAAGCTAAACAAGGTACATAAACTTGTTATGTAAAGATAATATGGTCAATCCTTGATTATAAATCCAAGATGTGAAATACAAAACACAAAAATCTTTTTGGTTTTAAAAACTATATGACCAAAAACAAAAAAGCACATATTATGCTAAATGAACAATGCAAATGCAATGCATGACAATGTTTAACTAAGCTATAGAGGGTACACGAACAAGAAATATTAATTTCTTAATTAACCCTTGAGTACATATACAAACTAGTACATACTCACACAAAATCAAAAATAGCTTAGCACTTATATAACACATACTATTCAAGTTTCAGCACAATGTCAAGCATGTTCTAAATCAAGAGAGATATCATAATTCATGTAATCCTCAAGAAAAATAAAACAAGACTCAAAATAAAATATTTTTGTCTTTTTGAAAATTTTCAATGTTTTTGGATTTAAAAAAAATAAATAAATAAAACAACTTAAAAAAAAAAAACAAAACAACCAAAAACAAAAACAAAACATGTCCACAATTAATTGAAAGAATTAAATCAAGGACAAGTTAGCAACACTCACCTTGGAGAATCTTTTCTCACCCATATAGCACGATTCCTTGGCTTTGTAGGTGAAAATCCATGTGAAGCAGAGTATATTTGAGAGATTACACCAATTTTCTGAGAAAGACTAAAATCCTGCAATTTCCTTTCACAAGCCAACAAGCTCAAATTTTTCAAAAGCATATGAAATAATTTATTTGGACTTATGGCAGGAGAAATATCATCACATATCTTAGATTGAAACACAGTATGCTTAAATTTCAATTTATGACAATTAGGACGAATGTGATCACAGACACCACAAAAGTGGCAGACAGGAACAAATTTAGGAACATCAGTATTCCTAACAACAAATCTAGTCTCAGATTTTGGTTTTTGCCTCAACAAAGAACAATTTGGCCTAATATGACCAACAACACCACAAATGTGACAGGTAGGCACAAAAACAGATTTCTTATGCTTTCTAACAGTAGGTTTAGACTTAGGTTTAGAAATTTCAGCGTCTACATCAAAACTTTTATCTTTGTCTAACCTAGCAAAATAAGCCTTCTCTTTATTATTCCTCTTGAAAGGAGGGATATAAACTTTTTTAGTTTTAGGCTTAAGAGAAACAAAAACACTTCTGTTATCAACAGTAGGCTTGGTACTAGTCAAATTTTCAATTTTAGCTTTAGATTCAACTAACTCTTATTCCAAGCTTTTCATCTTCTCATCTTGAGAGGAAATCTGATTTTTCAAAAATTCATTCTTTTTATTAGATTCATCTAATCTAACAAGCAATTCCTCTTTTTCAAGATTAGCCAATTTTAACTCTTCCTTAAATTTCTTAGCAATTTTCATAGATTTCAATAATTCCTTACGAAGAGTTTCACAGGCATCAATAAAATCAACAGAAGCATGAGCAGAAATATGATCAGAAAGACACTTCAAATTATCCATGACAACAAAGGTCAAGGATTAACTCTTAGATCAAAAGATCTAAAACAAGAAGAGCTACCCGCTCTGATACCACTTGTTAGGTTTTAGACCCCTTAAAACAACAATTGGATTAACCTAGTTTATTTAGTCAAGTGATTAACTTAGTTAAATTATGCAAATCTAGGTTAACACAATCAAATAATCATATCAAGATATAAAGCAGCGGAAATATAAAGAACACAAAGATATGATCACCCAGGAAAATCAAACCAGTAAAAAACCTGGAGAGGATTTAATCTAACTATCCTCAAGGTAAACTTGAATTCACTATATGAAAGAATCGAAGTTCATACAAAAAGACTTACAAGCACCCACGCTCGACTTCCTAATGCTACCCACCAGTAGAACTTACTGACACAACCACGTGCAAGCTTTGAATCCATGGACTCCTTCTTTCTTGGATTCTCCAATCAGGTACAAGCACCCATGCTTGTTTTTCTTTAAGCTCCAATGGCAGCAACTGAATTGATCATCAAGGTGTTGAAGTAATCTCTACCTTGAAAACCCTAAGTTCATGTGAAGGAAAGCTCCTCAAGGATCTCACAAAAGATTCACACAAACTGCAATATGAGCAACAAAGACCTTAGAGAGGTTTGGGTACAAAACCCTAGATACAAAAGAGACACTCTCTTCTCTCTCTTAAAAGTCTCAAAAACGTTTTAGGGTTTCCCTTATATATAGGAGTGTTTTACTTGAATCCCAAGACGTTTAAATAGAGTTTGAGTTGAGTTGGAATTCTGCAGAAAACGCAATCTGGCCGACTTTCGATCGATCGAGTCTAACTTTCGATCGATCGAGCCAGGCCGAAATGCACTAATACATCTGCAGCCTCTCGATTCCAACTTTACATGAATTACACAACTTTGAGCAAACCTAAACAATACTAAACATATTGTTTTGATCATGGTTTGCCAACGTTATACATTAGAGTTCTAAATACATCAAATCCTAAGTCTTTAGAACCTAACAGGTCACATTGTCAATGATATATAGTACTTGGCCTCTCAGTTCTCCATTATTTCTTATTCTCATGTAAGGAGGTATTGTAATACTGTAGCTCACTCGTTTGCGAGGCGAGAAATTTCTTTTTCTTCATTACAAGTCTAGATAGAAAATGTACCAGCAGAGATTGCAGATGTACTTTAGGCTGATTTTCATAGCCATAGTTGATAAAAGTTTTGCGATGTGGTTTCTTAAAAAAAAAAAAACTTATACTTATGGAGTAACCATCGAACCAAGGATATATGATGTTGTTAGGACTTCTTGACACAATGAAAATGTACAATTTTTTTCTTCATTTTGATTGAGTCAAAGTATACCTTTTTGCCCTATATCATTTACAAATATATGGCGCAATGAATGTCAACTCTACCAAACAATTTGATAAGACTTTTGCGAATAAGCCGGATTTGATTATTATTATAAGAATTTACCTATGAATTTCCGAGATAAACTATCAGCACAATGAGCCGTACCAGCGCCTTTTTTTTTTTTTTATAAATATTATTTTATTTTATTTAGCAAAACAGGCGGCGCGCCACCGCCCACCATGCATGATTGACATTAATATTATTGTTTTTGTAGAGAGCATCACCCTTTCACACTCTAACGATTGTGTATGGAATATTTCAGAGGTCTAGATTCTAGATGACGGTTGCAAAAGTTTATTAATTGACAATTTTACGAAAAAAGCTATTATATATAATCTGTTTCACACATATTTACACACACTTTAATACCAATTGAAATCATGGCTTGAAGTTACAATTTTAAAGTTAAAAATTATAATTTTAAGTCATAAGTTTAGTACCACCGGGCCTTGTAGCCCAAGTGGTACCCGGTTTACCATGAAACCGTTAGCTCGGGGGTTCGAGCCCCCGCATCCGCATAAACAATTACCTAGCAAAAAAAAAAAAAAAAAAAAAAAAAGGTCATAAGTTTAGTTGGTCTATTTCATGTATGTAAATTCGTGTGCAACATAGTGTGTAATAACTAATAATAAGCACTACTCTATTTAATACCAACTGAAATCATGGTTGGAAGTCACAATTTTAAAATTGAAAATTGAAAATTACACCATAATTTTAAGTCATTAGTTTAGTTGGTTTAGTACGTGTATGTAAATTCGTGTGCAACATAGAGTGTAATAACTAATAAGCACTACTCTATTTCAATACGTGCAGTAGGGTTAAAAACTGTGTGACTTTTTTTTGTCATTGACATGGAGGTTTTATTTATTTTTATTTGGAATGGCTTTGACTTAGAGTTAAAATAAAATTTTTTTTCCATAAAAAAAAAAAAAAAAAAAAAGTTCTCTAATTATCCTGCATATACAACACATGACAACATGTGTCTATTAAATAACATGTTTGATTGTGATGGTAAATAATCACTTTCACAATCACTTATAATTATTATTGTGATGGTAACATTTTTTACTACTTATTGTCCATCGTAATAGAACTGTAGTAAAACTTGTGGCATAAAATTGATTGTGTCCGTATATTTTCTAATTTGATGAGTTCTGTATTTGCAAAAGAATCCACCTAACAAAGACAGCTGACTATGTAGTTAAACTATTCTTTTCTATTTTAACCATGATTTTAAAAACCAGACCAGATCGGCTAGTCCGACTGGTTCAACCAAGAACCGCCCTTCAATCCGGTCCGGTTATGGGTAAAACCGAAAATCCATCAAAAATTGAAAAAATTCAGAAATCAACCGGTTCAACTGGAAAACCAAGAACCGGCAGGGTCGAATCGGTTAAGGGTTGGTTGGGTTGTCCACTTAAACCAAACCATTTCTTTTATTTATTCTCAGCCTAAACTATGTTATTTTGTACAAAGGAAACCTAAAAACTAACCTAAACACCTATTCAGACTCTCACACCTCTCTAATCTCTATCTCACACCTCTATCTCACTCTCACGGTGAGAGTCTCATGCCTCACTTAACTCTCAAGCTCATGCAGTCATGCGGCCACGCCTCTAAATCTCTCAAAAATTTTTCCCTTCTCACAGCCTCTAATCTGCTTCTCATCCTTATGGTCACGATTTGCTTCGGGTTTTTCCCTTTTTTTTTTTTTTTTTTTTTTTTTTTTTGTCTCTGTCTCGCCCTCTTTGCTTCAGTGGCTTCATCAATCATCAGGTATGGAAATTATTTTCCTTTTCCTTTGCTTTTGATTTTTGATTAATTGATTCTAAATTTTTGAAATTTGGTTTTTTTTTTTTTTTTTTTTTTTTTTTTTTTTTTTTTTTTTTTTTTTTTTTGTCTCGGTCTCACCCTCTCTGCTTCAGTGGCTTCATCAATCATCAGGTATGGAAATTATTTTTCTTTCCTTTGCTTTTGATTTTTGATTAATTGGTTCTAAATTTCTAAAATCTGGTTTTTTTTTTTTTTTTTCCTCGAGCTGGCCTTCTCTACTTCAATGGCTTTATCAATCATCAGGGATTGAACTTAACCTTTTTCCTTTTCTTTTGATTTTTGATTACTTGATTCTGAATTTCTAAAATCTGGGTTTTTTTTTCTTTGGTCTCAGTCTCGCCCTCTTGGTTCGTCTTATGTGCTTTGTGCTCTGCTTCATCAGGTATTGTGTTATCAAATGAACCTTAAAACTTAGTCGATATTTGTTTAAAATATTTTTGTTATTTAAATGTAATGAACTTATTTATTTAGTTCTCTATTTGAAACTTATTTGCTATTTGGATGTAATGAACTTATTTATTTAGTTCTCCACTATTTGGATGTAATGAACTTAGTTATTTAGTTCTTCGTTTAAAACTTATTTGCTATTTGGATGTAATGAACTTATTTGCTATTTGCCATTTGGATGTAAATGTAATGACTAATGAACTTATTTATTTGGTTTTGTTGAAAGTTTATTATATTAAGGATGATTTTTTTGTAATGTTATTATGTTAAAATTCTATAAAAGATGTTATATACATGTATGTTTGTGAAGGAAACATATTTATTACTATTGGGTTGTTAGTTTTAGTATATTAAAAAATTATTAATTTTTTATATAATTTAAATGAATAATAATTAAATTATTTATGACGTCGCTGGTTCGACCATTGATCGGACCACGGTTCGACCAGAAAATCGATAATTAGGTTATTTTTGGGTTCTTTCACCGTACCAGTTTTTAAAACCATGATCTTAACTATAAAGGTTATACATAAGTACGTATATATAAGATGGCAGAAACATGTCCTCAGCTATGTTCCAATAAGGAAAGTGATGGGGAGGTTCAAACATTTCACCTCTCCAGTCCTTGGCTGTTTGCCACATATTCTTCTGGTAATGATAATCTAATTCTTGCAATATTAGTATTTTTTTTGGTTTCCTAATCAGAGATGGAACCAGGATTTCAACTTTGAGGGGGCAATAAATGAACCATTTTTTTTTTTTTTTTTAATTCTAGACTAAATATTCTACTAAAATAAAACTAGTATCATATGTTATCAAAAAAGAAGACACAAGATAGTTATTTCACAATGCGTTTTAAACCAGTCATTTATCAAAACATAATTTAGTGTGCTTTTAAATCTTGAAAATAATCAATGATTGATTTTATGGTAAATTCACAATAATTTCCTTTTCAATGTACAAAAACCAATAGTCCTTTAAAAAATCATATTTCTTTTTGTTGCAAAACCTATATTTGAAAATACTTATGATTGAAAAGACTCATCATGGAGTTATAGTTATAGAAATAAAAAAGTGTTGGTACAAGTAAAACCACTCTATAAACGAGTTGTTAGATTGTTGATCTTTTAATTTTACCAACCATTTGACAACATTCAAAAAGAAATAATGAACAATTTTTTTTTTTTAAGTGTACATTAGATTTACAAACATCCCACCAAAATTTTGAAGAAAAATAAACCAAGGAGACACATGCATGGACAATTGGACACCCAAAAATGTATTAGAAGATCAAGAATAAAAGTCATTTTGTTTGAAAACTCTTATTCTCTCTCCTTTTTTTTTTTTTTTTTCATTAGAAAAGCTCTTATTCTCTTATTTCTTAATTTTCCTTAAAGTATTACTTATTAAGATTTATTTTTTTTTAAAGTTTCTTAGGATTATTTTTTTATAAATTTCTAAATTTTGTGTTTAATCAAATAACAGTGATGGACTATCCTCCATCCATGCATGCATATTACGACTATATGAATGCATAAAAAGGCTATCTAGATATCTTCTGTATGGGTCGCTAGTTTTGGGGACGCTACGTCCTTGTACGTTTCTAGACCGCAAAAGTGTACTTAATTAAATAGCATATTAAACTGAACCCTAAAAGTAGGGTTTTCCTGATACTGCGCTAGCTAGCGCCTGATTGATGCGCCCCAATGGAAATTAAATGGACTCTTTTACTTGTTTATGAAGAGGGCAGCACCCTTCAGACACTCCAATTGGCCTCTAGAGACTCTAGAGTATTAAGGATGCATGTCAACAAGTTTGTGTTACAATTTCCACGTTGTCTGAGACTTAAAAGTTTAATTTCGCATTACGTTGTAGGTACCAAACATTATAGGAATATATATATATATATATATATATGAATACATAGTTTGATGAACTGTCAATTTGCTGGAGAGTTTTTCTAGTGAAGATGACAATGACCACGTCGTTATGATATTCGATCTGTTTCTTTATTTTACTATAAACTAGTCGCTAACTCGTGCGATGCATGGGAAAGGTACCAATTTTTTCCAAATGATGCGACATTAGTTATTGGAATTAAGCATCGATTCTCTAGTAGCACGTTCTTTTTTTTCAATTTCATTTATTTCATGTCTTCCAGTAAATATTGAATGCATTCATTATATTTAAAAAAAGTTGAAGTAAAGTTGTATTCTCAAATAAGTAAATATAAGAGTTTAATTCTTCTCTGTTTCAATTTAAAACCAAATTGTGCATAAGAGCAAAAAAATTTCCTTTGTTCCAATATGTCTTTAGTACCAAAATCACAAATTCATTAAAACCAAATTGTGCATAAAAAATTTTAGAGATTGAAAGACAACTTTAAAGTGTTTTTTGTATCTTCTTCCTTTGTTGTTTTGTAGTAGTCCCTGAATATGCCCTTTTGTTTTCCTTGAGTACAGATGTTGGTGTGAGTTGCACATTGGTTTGAACATCAAGTTTTTGAAATTTCGTACAATCACCATCTTCTTCAATTGATAAGTTGTTTCTACATTCATTTGAAGTATCACTGATGTAAACCTGGCAATAGAACAGGTTGAGGAATGTATTAGAACATATACATCTTAAATATCATATTTGTAATTTTGCTAAATTAAATAATAATTACTTCTGTCATTTTATCAAGCTGAATTACTTTGTCAGTTTCTTCAAAAGAGTCAAAAAGTTTCTTGATAGTGTAGAATTCCCATCCATAGTTGAGATTATAGTCATTTAGTTGTATTTGGAAAACAAATTTTCTTTTCAGATTTTCTATTTGCACAGGAAGGATGACTTCATCGGGCTCCTAACAAATGTAACATTTTTCAAATTGTACACTCAAGTAAAGTTTAGTAAATATTAAATACTAATTTTATCTTCGACATTCTCACCTCTAAAGATTTATTCAAAAGGTCTTTGGCTGATATGTTGAGTAATTTTTCTGCTTCTGAATCAAATAAAATGAATGTGGCCATTCCTGAGCTATCTTCAACCTTTAATTGAATTCTATACCTGATAAAAGAAATGACATATATAATGTTAATATCATATTATTTGTTGTATATTTTAATATAAAAAGTAAACATTTTCATTTTGTGTACCTTGGGATTGGGAAGCATGCCTTTTTGTTGCAATTGTCGCACCATAAAAATTTATCTCTTGACTTTACCTTTTTACGATATACTTCGCAAGAGATAAAGTACCAACCAGAATGATCTATGTCAATGTTTATAATCTTTCCTTGACAGGTAAAGATCGTTTCCTAGAAATTGAATTTAATATCAATCAATTTATAATTTTATAGTTAAATTTTGTAAAAGCAAGTCTATAGCACATAAACAATGTTAAGGACATAATGTTATTGTTGAAGGTATATTTTTTTCTTACCTCATTATCAGAGTCCCACATAATTTTTTTTATTTCACTTATGGTTCTTCTGTTGACGTTCATCTCTTCTTGAATTGTTACTTGTGGTTTGAATTGCTTGGGCATTTGTACTATTGGTTGGTTATTTTCCACCAGCCTATTATATTACATAAAGATATTAGACATAGTATTGCAGAGACTGTAAATATATTAAAAATGTGAATCCAAAACAAAGCACTTACTGATCTTTGAATTCAGCAATCTCAGGAATGTCCAAATCAATATAAACTCTTGTTTCACTTGTTGACGATAAGTTATACTCTCCTGAAAGAAAAAAAGTACATTGAAGTTTGAATTGAATCATTACTGTAACAGAGAGAGGTATAGATTAGAGGGCATAGTATCTTGCAGACATGTACAATACAGAGGTAAATAATCCAACTTTGCTATGGTAGATATAGATGCTAAAGATAATGACACTTGAGTAAATGTTTGTCATATTTTGAAAACCAAAGGACCCCAAAAACCATGCTCTTGAAACGGATTAAAAAAAAAAAAACCCTCTCTCAATTTGTTAAATTTTAATATTAGAAGTCTTGGAGTTATAGGGGAAGCAGGGCATAAATACTACAAATGAATTTCTGCTGCACAGGGAGTTTATAATAGGAGTATTTTTGAAGTGTCCATTGTGCCTTTAGAAATGTACTACCCAATTACTCAGACACCTTAATTGGATGCTTACATAATAATTCAGCCAAAATACTTTGTATTTCAAACAATTGGATGATTTCTTATGTCGTTCAGAAGATGGTTATAAAGAGAAACAGAAAAGAGAAATGAACTTGCCTTTAAAAGTCTTGACAGTCAAACATGTAGCAATTATGATAAAAGGGCCTGGATTTTCAGTAAAGAAGCTCTCCTCAACTTCATTTGCCACTGATCCCCGAAGTGTAAGCTTCATTTCATTTCCTCTGTTCAAATTTTCCAATGTTACAGTGTAAGTTCATATAATATAAGTGCATGTATTGGCTTATAAAAAAAAAAACATACTCTATAGTCATGACATTTATGTTTCTCATCGAGACATTTGATCCTTTGATGCAAGGTTGCTCAATCGGTCCAACACCAATCACATTTGCAATGATATCTAGGCATTACAAAGAGGTGGATGTAATTATTTTCATATATAACAATAATATAATGCATAATTATTAAAAAATTTAATATAACGCATAATATATATAGAGATACCTGATAGCTGGACATGTTTATTAACGCGTTCATGTATTTTATTGTAGTCATCAAATTCGAATTTATGACGCGGTATATCAACATCAATCTCCTTTATTTCCTTAATGCTAGTTTTCAATGTGAACATGATCTTGATTTAGGTCCAAGTTTTTTTTTTTTTGGGAGTTGCACAAAAAAAGATCAATTGCTATACCGGTGTATTTTTATGCTTAAAAGAATAACAAAGGACAAAGTCTAAGAGGTTAAAAATAGACAATAAAAACACTTTGACTTGAGACTATTATAGATACAGCCAACAAAAAAAAAAAACTCTTCACACACACAATGATACTATTTGACTTAAAAAAAAAAAACAGATTTAAAACAGTAACCATATATTTGCTGCTGTACACATATATACAGCAACTTCTTCATCACAATGATAAAAGCAGATTTAAAACAGCAACCATATATACAGCATATTAAAACTGTACGCATATATACAGCCAACAAAAAAAAAAAAAAAAACTCTTGACACACAATGATACTATTTGATTTTTTTTTTTTTATTAAAAAAATAAGGATTGGTATTTGGTACTACTTGGTTATCTAAAAGAGGTCTTTTTTGTGCATGGGTATACGTTAGTCACTGCAGGTTAGTCTTGTTAGATCCAAGTTTTTTTTTTTTAGGTCCAAGTTTTTTTTTTTTTGGGAGTTGCACAAAAAAAGATCAATTGCTATACCGGTGTATTTTTATGCTTAAAAAAATAACAAACGACAAAGTCTAAGAGGTTAAAAATAGACAATAAAGAAACTTTGACTTGAGACTATTATAGATACAGCCAACAAAAAAAAAAAAAAACTCTTCACAAACACAATGATACTATTTGATTTAACAGATTTAAAACAGCAACCATATATTTGCTGCTGTACACATATATACAGCAACTTCTTCATCACAATGATAAAAGCAGATTTAAAACAGCAACCATATATACAGCATATTAAAACTGTACACATATATACAGCCAACAAAAAAAAAAAAAAAACTCTTAACACACACAATGATACTATTTGATTTTTTCTTAAAAAAAAAAAAAAAAAAAAAAAAAAAAAAAAAAAAAAAAACTCTCGACACACACAATGATACTATTTGATTTTTTTTTATTAAAAAAATAAGGATTGGTATTTGGTACTACTTGGTTATCTAAAGGAGGTCTTTTTTGTGCATGGGTATATGTTAGTCACTACAGGTTAGTCTTGTTAGATCCAAGTTTTTTTTTTTAGGTCCAAGTTTTTTTTTTTTTTTGGGAGTTGCACAAAAAAAGATCAATTGCTATACCGGTGTATTTTTATGCTTAAAAAACAAACAAAGGATAAAGTCTAAGAGGTTAAAAGTAGACAATAAAGAAACTTTGACTTGAGACTATTATAGATACAGCCAACAAAAAAAAGGAAAACTCTTCACACACACAATGATACTATTTGATTTTTCTTTTTATTAACAATGTAATGAATAACTAACCTCAATGTACTCCACACCAATTTCGCTAAGATTATCAGGAAGCAAGCTGATAACTCCACCTCGCTCAGTTTCCACTAAACAAATTCAAACCCATAACTCAGTTTCCACACAAAAACAATTCAAATTGACCAATAGCTCAGTTTCCACACAAAAACATATATTCAAATTGATTATCTAAGTGTGTGCACAAAAACTACAATTCAATCAACTCTAGACTACAAAATAGGCTGGGGTAAAAAATAAACCATAGCTCAGTTTCCACACAAAAACAATTCAAATAGACCAATAGCTCAATTTCCACACAATTCAAATTGACCAATAGCTCAGTTTCCACACAAAAACATAGCTCAGTTTTCACACAAAAACAATTCAAATTGACCAATAGCTCAGTTTCCACAAAAAAACACATATTCAAATTGATTATCTAAGTGTGTGCACAAAAACTACAATTCAATCAACTCTAGAATACAAAACCACACAAAAACAATTCAAATTGACCAATAGCTCAGTTTCCACACAAAAACATATATTCAAATTGATTATCTAAGTGTGTGCACAAAAACTACAATTCAATCAACTCTAGACTACAAAATAGGCTGGGGTAAAAAATAAACCATAGCTCAGTTTCCACACAAAAACAATTCAAATAGACCAATAGCTCAATTTCCACACAATTCAAATTGACCAATAGCTCAGTTTCCACACAAAAACATAGCTCAGTTTTCACACAAAAACAATTCAAATTGACCAATAGCTCAGTTTCCACAAAAAAACACATATTCAAATTGATTATCTAAGTGTGTGCACAAAAACTACAATTCAATCAACTCTAGAATACAAAACCACACAAAAACAATTCAAATTGACCAATAGCTCAGTTTCCATGCAAAAACATATAACTAAAAATAATAAAAAAATTTAAGAAATCCACAGAGGCAAACGAATACCATACCTTTAACCTTGTTTCGAATGGAGGAAAAGAATGAAGAGAAAGGCAATAGCAGTAAACCACAGTCATGAAAAAAAAAAAAAAAACCACACTAATAATAATGAACTATTTATATTATATTAGTTATAGAGTCCTAATAGTTATAGAGTTCGGATTCAGAAAAAAAAAAAAAAAAAAATATATATATATATATATATATATTATAGGTTTACAAGTTAATACCTTTGGGCCGGTCTCGATGGGCTGGGTCGGTTGTATTGCCGACCAACATAGTTGATGGGCCATGGGCTGGATGAGACCCACAAAAAATGGGGCTTCATTTTTGTTCTGAGGAAGAGTGGAAATTGAGTGAAGTGAATATGGGTATGGTGGGATCTGTGGCCATGGGCTTGATGAGACCCATGGCAAATGGGGCGCCATTTCTGGGTTGTAGAGGGTGGATGTGGGTGGTTTGTGGCAAATCGGTGGTCAGAGGAAGGAGATCGATGGTCTGAGGCAAATTGGTGGTCTGAGGAAGGAGATATCGGTCTTGGTCTGAAGAAGGTGTCTGTTGGGTATTTAGATGCGATGCTGGGAAAGGCAGAGCATCTTGAAAAGCATCGTGTGCTGTGGTCAGTGGTCTAATGAAGGAGATGCGATGGTGGGAAAGGCAGAGGATTGGGAAAGGTAGAGCATCGTGGAAAGCATCGTGAAAAGAAACAGAGAAAGGCAGAGCTTTGTTGGTTTTATTTTTTTAAGTGTTGGGTTTATGACCTTTGTTTTTTTTTTTTTTTTTTGGTTTTGGTTTTATTTTTTTTTTGTTTTATTATTATTTTTTTAATACTGTGATGACGTGGAAAATTGTGAGAGCTTCAAAAGTTTCGATTTTATATATATATATATATATATAGATTATACATGGTCGACGCATTACTTGTAATAATCAAGACATCATAGATTACGATGGTATAGGGGAGTTCAAGCGAAATTGGATTGATGACTTTGCCCTTCTATATCTAGTTCATACGCCTAAGATATCAATCAAGTTTGATTATCTAAGATTCTAAATCTTGGTATCATAATTGGTTATGGTTTGCTAGGTAAAACGTATAGCCAAGGTGAATGATGGAGCTAAGATTTCACATCCTGCCTAAGGTAACATTAAAAGTAATCAATAAAATATAAAATAATTGGACAAATACTGATTCAAGAAATACTACAAAATTTCGGAGGGTTTTTGTTTTTGTTTTTTATTTTTTATTTTTTTTATTATTATTTTTTTAATAATGGTGGTTTTGTGTTTAATAAAACCTTGTCCCCAATCCAATCCATTGTAATGTACAAAACATACATACCTACACATATCTAATTTATAACAATATCCAAAATCACTAGTTAATTACTTATAATTGAGCTTCATTGTAATAGTTTATATAGGAAAGATTGACATATTACATGTTCAATATGGGACTCAACACGCATTTGTACAACATAATCATTTAATCTATAATCCAACATAATCTATATGGAGAAGATTATGCTATATTCCATGAGTACATTAACGTTGTATTCTCTTTCCTCGCACAAATAGTGGAACCCACTATTATGTGGGTGTAGGGAATAAAATATTATTGTACTCTTGAAGTATTATGTGATTAAAATGTTATACAAGTATATATACCAAATATTTTATTTATAGAAACAAGATATCACAAGTAGTAGCGGAGCTATAAATTTATCTTTGAGAGGTTCAACTAATTTGTTAAATCATTTATATGCTATATGTTATGTTATATATAGTAGTGTAAAAATTCATAGAGTGTTGGTCTAGTGGTTCTTAAGATCTTATATGATCCATGTGTGTGGGACGTGGAGGCTACACATACGCAGGGGAATAGTAAATTCTATAATAGCTTTGGATAACGTTAACAAAAAGTAAAATAAAATTACTAATGTAAAAAAATTATAAACAATTTCAACATGCAAATGAAGTATTTTGTAACTAATAGACATGTAATTACTTGATGTGTATGAGACATGGGGACTATACGTACTTGGGGGAATAGTCAGTTTTAGAATAGCTTTGGACATCTGCGTTAACACAAAGAAAAATAAAAATACTAATGTAAAAATATTATAAAAAGTTTGGACATGCAAATGAAATATTTTATAACTAATAGACGCATATAAAAATTTGCCAATCAAGCTTAATAGATATGTGTTAAAATAAGAAAAATATTACACTTTTTACCCATTTTTGATAAAAAAGCAAAAGTGTAAAATAAGAAAACATGACGGTATCTTGTCGTAATTTATTAAGCATAGTGTAAAAGAAAAATGTAAATTGGTTTTAATTTTTGGCTATTATGAAAAATTAGGTCATTTTAGTCTTATCTAATATTATTTTAATATTTTAATTAATTGAAAAGGTTAAGAGTTGGAATAAGATTGTTGATTATAAACAATCATAAAAAAAAAAATTAATGATACAATTTTGATTAAAGACTGCAAATTTTATATACTAAAAATTATCTTTACACACATATAAATCAATTTTGAATGCCACCAGTGCGTGCGCTCGTGCACACACGCGCACACACATATATATATATATAGAAATATTCAGAATATTTATGGCTCCGCCTCACAAGTCAAATGGTAAAAGTCAATAGGTTGGCTGTTTTTGTAAGAGGGAATTATAAAAGAATATTTAAATAAATAATAAGGCGATTTCCATTAGGGCTCATAAATACTAGTGTAACAGAATCTCAAGACGATTATTGTTCGTTAATCAATTCTAAATTGTACTCCATGATATCTTCATTGTTATGAAATTGTTAGGGAAGCTTATATATATAGGGTAACATTGACTATAGTTTTCATTGGAGACTGCATGAATTATTCATAAATAATATATACTTGCAATGGCAGATATTCTCCGTCTATCAGCTTATATCGAACTAATAAATTGTACAAGCATGTGGCTCATTTCGTGGAAGTCATTAGAGTGGAGAAAGACCTGGTCTACTGTATGTATGGTTTTGCTTTTCTAAAATAAGTATTCTTAGAACCTACGAAAATATGTATTAGGTGGTTCTGGTAATATTTAATTTAATCCAAACTTGTCTATTTGTTTGAAAATGGGTATGGATAATTTTTTTAACCAATAATGAAAACAGGTCAACCCTAGTTTGGCCTATGGGTCGACTCTTCATTTTCTTATGTAGGCCATCTCATTTTGTCTTCAATAATTTCGCAATTTGTTGTTTCTAACTTTTAAAATCTTTCTACTAGTTTTGTAGCATCTAATTAAGTTTCTTATCACTCGTGAGTTCTAATTGGAACTCGAGTTTGGTAAAATTGAGTTTCATTGAAACTCGAGTTTCAAAAAATATGTTACATAACTAAATAAGTTTGACCTAGTGTTTTTTTCCTATTTTTTTTCCAAAAATTATACTATTGGGCAAAAAAGGCTTAGAGATTTGGTATTTAATTTCTACCTACACTAAAAATCAATTTTTCTCCTTTAAAGAGTAAAACAAACCAGATCAAGAAAATTCAACTATTCATTTGTTTTATATAATTCTACTCAAGATGATTTGATAAAGTTCTCACTACCCTTTTGTTCTTAAATTTGACTGAACGAAAGTATACCCTAAATTTGTGCTATCAGCTATGGAGCATGGAAAGTCAAAAACTTGCCGATCAATTATCAATCTCCAAATGTTGACGAAGACTTATTGAATAAATTGTGCCTGTAAGAACCTCCCTCACATGGTGTTTGACAAGGTGGTGGAAGATGGTGAAGTTTCAGCCCCCCACTTGTTTTTGTTAAATAATATCTTCAATTCAGCGAAAGAAAAAATGTTCATATTCTCGAAATTCAGATATTATTTTGATATATATTACAATCCATTGCGCTGGTTTGTGAACAAGTTGCATTTGATTATTGTTTAAAGACTTCACTAATGAAATTCCGAGTAGTTGCTGATACCACTGCTACTTCAACAGCTTTCCAAACCGAGTTAACATCGAAATCTCCACCCAACCTTGGATCAACAATATTTTGAATTTCCCCTTTAGCAAGCATGAAACTCACCCACTGGCTTATGTGAGTCCTATCTTGGGATCTTCCTATCACTGGTCGATTTGTGATAATCTTCAATAGAACAACTCCAAAACTGTATACATCACTTTTTTCATTTAACCAGTTCGACTTGTAGTACCTGCAAGTCAACTCATGTTATATTTTCATATTTTTTGCAACATTATTCTTGGGAGTAGGGAAAGTTTGTAATACTACTCTTGATATTGTTTGTTGTATAATGTTTTGATATTCATTGAATAGACCTAGTTGAATTATTACACACACACATATATATATTGAAGACTATTGACTTTTGCTTGATCAATCTCTTTATATATGTCGCAAGAGCTCTAGAGGTCTTACAATTTACATGTCATTATTCTCATTTATGTTTTTAGTAGATTTTAATTTCTATTTTGTATTTAAACCATCAATTAATATCTTGCCATTCCATATTTTCTTTCAAAAGTAGAATATAAAATCCTATACAAACTAAATTATAACAAATACCTATTAATGGTTACCATAATGTGGCTCTACTACTGACTTCATGATGATTGCCTTTTACGATAAAAAAAACTTTACCAACACAGCTAACTAGAACTTACAACTAAATAACAAAAATAATCACTCAGGGTCCAAGTATCCAGGGGTGCCAACAACATTTGTTGACACATGTGTTCCGCTATCAGTTTGGAAAATCTTTGATAGACCAAAATCACCTAGTTTGACATTGAACTTTTCATTCAACAAAATGTTTGTGGTCTTCACATCCCTATGGATTATGGGTGGCTTACAACCATGATGCAAATACTCCAAACTTGTTTTACAATGCATTATTAATTATAGAAAAATAATGAAAAGATTAAACATTTTAAAAATATTTATACAAATCATCGTATTGCTAACCTTCAGCTGCATCAATTGCTATTTGAAGTCTTGCTTGCCAACTCAAGATATTTCTATTATGACCTGCATCCGTAAATAATCGCCTTAACCTAGTTGTGTAGTTCAAATAAATTAACCTTGATCGCGTTGTTTAAGAACATTTTTTGAGGGGAAATTATTTTTATGTTGCTTCAAAATAAAATTTGGCTTAAGTTAATAACTTGACCCTTCTACTATTGGCCAAATTCAATTGTTCCCTATACTATTAGTTGAGTGCACTGATTTTGAATTGAGAAGACAAGTGACGTGTTTAATGAAAGATCATAAGAAAGTGCCATTCCAATAAATCTTACAATAAAAGGAGAAATTGTTATAAAGAATCTAATATGCATGTTTTACAGCTCAATATAACTCCACAAGCATGTTTAAAAAACCATCTCCAGTAAATTGAAGCATCTATACAAGAACTGTAAATCATTAAAGATTGAAAAAATAACTCTTCAAGGTAAAACTCACCAGAGCTAACAGATCCGGGAGGAAGCCGTGACCACGCAGAGTGCTGAAGAGGCAAGAACAATTGCACTAAGTGTTTCTAATCTTTGGATCAACCACTCATTTGCTTCAAAACTATGGAAAAAAGGACTGGCATTTCTATCAATCAGTTCAAGATTCTTTTAAAAGAATCGGTCTTCCTCCTCAAAAGCTCTTATAGTCATGGCGCCAAGCATTGTAGAGACTCGGATAAATGATTTGCTACAAAGGAGTTGGTTGTGCCATTGATCCGCATAAACTTCCTCATCAAACTCTTTTACAAAAAGTATCAACATACTTCTTCTTGCTTATCAACAATGCCGCACATTTGTTTCTCCAAAAAAAAAAAAAAAAAAAACCAATGCCACAAAATCTCTCTTACAACCCACTGTACTCTAGCTAACAACATATCAAAATACAAGAAAGTTTGGCTTCAAATGAATACCAATCGAGGCATTTGTCCATTTGCAATCAAAATTCCAAGCCCAGAAAAACTTCCTAATACATCAGAAAATACAATACACCTTATAGGTTTTCTCCTACATGTAACAATTTGTTGACAACAAACACATTGAAAGCCAGTATTCTCCCCAAGCAATGATCCACAAACAGATGCATAGCCACCAAAATTCTCCCTAATTAGAACATTTTGCATGCTTATTCCAATCCAGTCACCAATACACATGAAGAATAAGCACACAGGGACAATCAGGCTCAATGGCCTTTTCATTTCCACCATATATGAGCTCTAAAAAAGAAATACAACTTTAAAAGAAAAGTGAAATGAAAATATCCAGTCACCTATAGGCCGGAAGTATAAGCATTATTTACAGTAGGCATTTAATGATCTTTTCGTTTCCGCCCATATGCCCTGATAGGTCTAATCTTACCTGTTTCATCAGACACAACAACATAATTAAATTAACATAATCAATCAAATGCGCAGTATAAGTAGCTCAAGAAGATGGGAAGTGTAGATGAAGTACATACCATCATTAGTCCCACAATTGGGAGCATGCACAGGAAGGCGTCGCGATCTCCGCAAACCCTCCACCAGCTTAATGTCCTTAGCCGATATCTGCTCAATTTGTACAGGCTCAATCTCCTCAGCCGATATCTGCTCAATCTGTACAGCCTCTTCGTGGGGGGTTGGAAATGAAGCTAACATGGTGGGGTCCACATGCATTAGAGGTGGGGTAGGCATGCCTGGTGTGGGGACAAATATGCATCCACCATCATGGGCAGATCCACTGAAAACTGGGGGCGACATACGGGGAGGGTCCTCATAGTCCGTGCTAGCACCATGGGACGTAGTCTGGGCTAGAATAGTGCCCTCATGACTGGCGATGTGGGATGGCAATGCACCAGCACCAGACGTGCATCATAGTGTCCTGCCGCTGTCGTCAAACAGTACCCAATCAGTGCCAAGCCATGACTTTTCTGCACCCGAGTCATCCCTTTCCTCGTAGATAGGATCCGGCTTGGTCGTACGGCCGCAACCAGCTTGACCACCTACATGACGTCCACCCCCACGAGACCCACCACTTTGCTCGCCACGACTCGGGGCCTGTGTACCAATGTGAAATGCTTTTGCGAGTGCATCCGCCAATTTAAGTCGGCCTAGCTCCTCCACAAGCTGTAGTGTATATGTAAGGTCATTGTGCATGTTAGAACCTTTGTCACACCTCTGTATAGACCTAATCATCGTCTGAACCTACAAAACAAAGGCGTCATAAAAGCAAGAACGCAGGTATGATGCAAAAGTTGGATAAATCTGTTCCAAAATCAAAAGAAAAAAGTAGTAAACATAGCCAATGAACTCCTTATATTACTTATAACTATTAAACATCTTTAAAAAGATTGCGTATAAAAATAGGGGTTGGACCCCCCTATGCAGAAATTTATAGTTCCACCCCAGCACTCACGAATTTTTAGTTTCCTGTTATGTTTATAGCTATGCAATCTAAACATTGAGATAATACTTCCGAAAAACACGTATGGTTGGTTGTACATAAATTCAATCTTAGCATAAGTGAAAATATCTGAATTTCATTTGTGTATCTAGGCTTCACCAGAGTTACAGCTCCATTAATATCATACTGCAATCAGGACACATATTTTGAAGTTATTATTTCCTAAGGTACACGTCCGAATGGATGACAATTGAAAATATCAAACACGAGCTTAAAGTTTCAATTAAGGGAAGTACCATCAGTTACAACATATATCATACTTGAATCTAGTAGTCCAGCACATATCCTTGCTGGATACTTGCAAGATTTGAAATGACCTTTAAGCTGTTAGAAATTGAATTCTACCAACAGTTTAGTAAGGGACTTCCCAGTCCTAGAGGTAATATCTATCAAGGAATATGTAATTAGCTTTCAGTCCTGGAGGTAAGGCTATCTAGTGTGACAGTGAACTATCATGAAATCTGAATTTATCACTACTAAAAAGAGTTGCACCGTCCGTTTGAAATTACAAGCCAACCAAAAAACAAAAAAAATAAAACAAAAAATAAAAATGAAAGAATAAAACCCAACCCACCCTTTTTAAAATTTGAATGTAATTATATGAACAAAGGTGTGGTCATCATTGGTCATTGCCAATTAACCATTCCTCACACAAACAAATTGGATGAAGACAAATTCAGTTATTTATGAACAACATAAATCATGCAGTAGCTTAAAAACATAATGAAAAATAAACTCATAGAGATGTAATAACAATAATTATTGTGGAGTTTTGCATGCATGATAAAGCTGCTGAAGATATTTAATCGAACAATGGTTTCATACATAAAATAGGAATTGTTGCCTCACCATGAGTTCCCATTACGCAGACTTTGGTGTTATGTACCACCTTGTGTTACAATTGTACCACGTCATGTACTGAACGAGGTATGTATCATCACCATCCAAGAGAGGGGCCCCACGAACTTCATTCTCTCGGTTGGCCCATTGCTGAATAAAGATAGAATGTTCTACCTCCCAGTCCTTCTCCCATTTACCCTAGAGGGATATCTTGTGAAGGACAGTCGACGTATCCACGACAAGTGGAACTGGTTACTTCATCCCAAACTGACAGAGGACCCGCTCGGGATAATGCCCCTCCGCTATCCAAAATTATATCAATGGCACCTCGGTCCTCCAAATATGCTGCCTGGCAGTGCAATACGCAGGCAGGGAGCCCAGCATATGCGTGTACGGCTCCCATACAATCTGCATAAGTGGATTATGTTTGTGATAGTAAGACATCATACTAATTTAAGATTATGTTTATGATATGTAATATGGAAAGCATGGAGTTTCTTGCTTCTATTCGTACACAAAATCTTCAGGGATTATTGGGCAGAAAGTAAAAGAGCAGCAACACTGTGTTCAAAATATTAACACAATGAAGTCAACAAGCAATTAAAACAATGACTAGCATTGATCTGTAGAAAATAGTAAAAGATCTAGGTTGACCGATATCCACATTCCATTCTCAGAACCATGTTCATATGCATAACATTGAAAGCTAAGTGAGACCATCAGATACTAGCGTTTTCAATCTGAACCAGACTTAGAGGAGGGTACCAGAGCATCCTTATGGCTGTAAGATGAATCCAAGTTGATGATTTTGCAAAAGCTTTTTATCGTAATAGAAAACTTGTACTGGATTAATTGCATTAGTCATTAACAATGTTTCAATGAATGAGAACAAAATGACTATTAATCACTATAAGACTAAACTAACTGTACTTAATTTTCTCTTGAAGCTATCAAAAATATGGAGGGAAGACATATATAAGGTTTGCTGAAGACATTGCATTTCAAGTAGCACTTTTTATTGCAAGAAATGGAAGCTATATAAATTATTACATGGTATAATCCTTATCAAATATTGTTATCATATTTCTATCTAAATATATTTTCTTATAAAATTTAGTGTTCAAAATTACGTAAATTGAATAGTTATCTGAAACTAATCATGTCAATGTCTAAAATTACATTCCTTATCTTAGTACCATGGTGGAACAAATTTTGTAGAACAAGCTCTGCAATGTAAATCACAGCTTATTATGATCAAGCTTCTCTTGATGAATATGGTGAGTGGTATATGTTGCACGCTTCTAAAATTATATGAATAAAGTAGTAATTAATAATCCACAACTTTTAATAATTTTAGGACTATTAAGGCAGCTCAAGTGGGGACAACTTAAGGAGTTGCATGCTGCAATTAAATTGTGCTCTACAACTTTGGTGCAAGGAGCACGAACCAACTTTTCAGTTAGGTCAACAACAAGAGGTAACGTGTCAAAAGTCTTTATATTTTCTCATATATCACTGATTAACACTTATTTGTTTATTTAAACTTAGGCCATTGTCTTCCAAGTAGAAAATGGAGGTTGTGCGGCATTTCTTACTAACTATGCAAAACAGAATGTTACTGTACAAATTCAAAATATACCACTTGAATACGTAAATTGAAGTCGATCAGTATTCTACTAGACTGTAAAAATATAACCTTCAATTCAGCAAAGGTAATTTATAACTTACAATGTAACAATGTTTTTTGCAGAGCAATAACAATGTTTGTAATCCTGGATTCTAACAGTTAGAACAAGAAATACTAAATTGTCTACTTATTAGGCAGAGCAATAACTATGGTTTTGAGCTCATAACATTTTATTAATTAATTACAAACTGTACAAGCTTAATTTATATTTTTTTAATCAAATTTCTAGCATATATTGTTTGAGTTTTGAAAATATCATTTATATTCTAATATGCCTTGACTCCCTTGTTTTGAAAAGACCCATATCTGTCAAATTTATAGTAGGAAATTCGTTGTTTAGAATTTAATTCATATCCTATGAGTCTACAATCATTCCGCTTATATAAAGTCTTTTTTTTTTTTTTTTTTGGATGAACCTTCTTTTCTTTTGATGGCAGGCTAAAAGTTCTATTTTCTCTTATCGTAAATAGGTTAAAACGGTGTATAATGATAGAATCAGTAAATCAACACAAACTTTTGATTCAGTTAGTAGCTGGGAAGAATGGAGGGATGCCATCGTGAATTTCTAAGATGCATCATTAAAATCAAATGAATTACTTGAGCACACAAATACAACCAAAGACAAATCTGATTATCTTTGGTATACTCTTAGGTAAATTAATTTCTCATTGAATTATAACCAATTACATATGAACAATATGTGTGCCTTCTCTTCATTGTATTAGATTAATGACATTTGTTAGAATTGATGGACTTTTTTTTTTGGCGAAAATGCACTTTTCGTCCCTACATTTTGGGTCAATTTTCATTTTGGTCCCAAAATTGATTTCTTTGCAAATTTCATCCCTAAAAAAAGAAAATCATTTTTAAAATAGTCCCTGCCGTCAACCCACTCACGGAAACCTACTACGTGGCAGACGGAATGCTGTTTTTGCTGACGTAGCGCTGATGTGGCCATTAAAATATTATTAAAAAAGATTATTTGGCATTTTTTGAATGCCACGTCAGCGCTACTCTCAATTTTAATTTTAATATTATTAAAAATAAACACCAGATTTCTCCATTTTAATTTTATTTAAAAAAATGAAAAACAAACAAAAAAAAAATTTACTTTTACAAGCCGTAAAATTTGAAGCTGAAGCTCCATCTAGTTCTCATCTCTCACTCTCTCATCTCTCAAGAGCCAAACAGTATTGAAGACGATGGAGCTCAAGCTCCATCTTGTTCTCATCTCTCAACTCTCTCATCTCTCATCTCTCACTCTCTCATCTCTCATCTCTCAAGAGCCAAGATCAAGAGAACCCATAACCCTTTAAATTGAAGACCCACAAAACCCATCTCACGATCAAACCGTATCTGGTTTGATCATGGGATTTCTTGGAATTTTTGATGACGTTGGTGTTGATTTTGAGGATGGAGTTTGTGGGGGTTGAGTTTCATAGATTGATGCGGGTAAGGATCGTGATGGGGATGATGTTGATGTTGGTGATGATTTGGTGGGTTTGATTGAAGAATGCGAGCAGTGAGGGCTTGGAGAAGTGGGTCTGGTGAAGAAGAGCGCCGCCTCTCGGTGAAGAAGAGCGTCGCCACTCGGTGGTTTTGGTGAACTCGGATCGGTGGGTGTTGTGAACACGGATCGGTGGTTGGGTCCGCTGATTTGAATCAGTTTGGGTTGTGATCTGGCTTGATCTTAGCCATGCCCAAAACCCTTACCTCCACCCCTGCCGTTCACCAACGCCGCCACCCCAGGTAGTGGCTCTCAAACCCATATGATTGGGTTGATGAGGGAGATGGTGGGTTATTATTCTTTTGTTCCTGGGATTGAATATTCTGGGTTGTTGTTGGGATTGAATATTTGGGATTCATGATCAAGATGAATTTGGAATAGGAATTTGATAATTTGAATGTGAAATTTATGAGTTTATGGGTTTGTTGGATTTATTTTTTGTTTTCCTGGCAGTGATGGAGATTGGATTTGGTTGCTGGAGATTGGATTTGTTTGCTGGGTTTGTTTCTTGGATTTGGGAAGAACACGAAGAGCAAACTGTTACGTTCTTAGGAAAAATTAATGAAAAGTTAAAAAAAAAATGATTAAATTAGATTTTAGGCTATTTTTAAAAATTTTTAATTTATTTTTTGTTTAAATTTTCTGACATGGCTTTTAAAAAAAATTAAAATACTGATGTGGCATTCAAAAAATGCCGAATAATCTTTTTTAATAATATTTTAATGGCCACGTCAGCGCCACGTCAGCAAAAACGACATTTCGTCTGCCACATAGTAGGTTTCCGTGAGTGGGTTGACGGCAGGGACTATTTTAAAAACGATTTTCTTTTTTTAGGGATGAAATTTGCAAAGAAATCAATTTTGGGACCAAAACGGAAATTGACCCAAAATGTAGGGACGAAAAGTGCATTTTCGCCTTTAGTTGCAACACAGGTTTGAAGTCACTTTGTCTTGCACTAAACCAAGACTTCATGCTCAATCTTTTGCGCATGTTGAACATGCTTTTTTGAACGACATATACATAGGTAAGTTACTTATTCAGTTCAAACATCTTGGAAAGGGACAATTTTTTCTTTCTTTCTTGTTTTTTTGGGTGTAAATCACAAACGTTTCCGTACATAACCAAGGATATAGCCAAATTATACTTAATATATATATATGACTAAATTTAAATATAACCCACTAATCCAGCCCAACTTAACCTGACTCATGTGAGTTGGGTTGCATTGGTTTTTACACATGTAATCAGTTAGGAATTTCTCAACTCGACATTCTTAGGTTGAGTTGGAAAAAACCCTTCAATCCAACCCAACTCGACCCATGCACATGTACACCCCTACTTTTGATAATAAGAAGTCTCCAAATATAAGGTTTTAAAATTGTTGGATTATATAATATTTGTTTATGCTAGGTTAAAATAAAAGAATTGAAGCCTTTGATTTAACATTCAAGAATTTTTGAGTTTATGCTTGGTCGTGTTCTACAGGTGCTACGAATGGAAGTTCTAATGTGAAGTACTTCACGATGGACATTCCAATTGAGTTAAATGATGGGATGAAAATCCTAGTTTCAAACAAAATAATGGGATGGAACCAATATTTTGAAATCAACTCATTCCTACAACAATCCAAGAATTCAAACTAAAATAAAAATAAAAACTTGGAAACATACTTAAGGGAAATGAAAATAAAAACCTCAAATTGAGGACGTAAATTAACCGAATACCTACTCTGCCCGTAGTGTAGCCAGCGACGTCCGGTACGCAGTAAGGACGTGTGTGACATGCTCTGCGGTGCATTTTGGCCCACTCCACCTAGCAAACATGGGGTGTTGACAAATGCTCGTTACTGAACTTTACATTTAACAAACTTTGCTTTATATTTCACATCCATATACTAAGGATTGATAAGTTTCTTTTTGTTTGTTAGTTTGACATATTTTCAATTATATCAAAGAGACAAATAAAATGTAATATACTGTTACACGTAAATAATTATTCCTAAGAGACACGTAGCTTAAATAACGAGAACTTAATGAACGTACCTAATGGCAAGGGGTCTTGAGTGCACTGGTGGTAGAGGCGGCCTCACAATAAGGCATATTTGTGGGAACCTTGAATAGGCCCATAGTTGCACCAACAAGAGTGCTTCTCCAATTTGCATCACATCCTTCTTCGATGCACTACAAAGTTGCCTATAGAGCCAGGCCAATGCTGCACTACCCCAGCTATACCGTCTCGCATTGCTGATTGGGTTGAGCAACTGCAGAGGCAACAGTGAGAGCAGGTCCGCAGACTTGTCCATGAACAACAGGGCCCCCATCCGTACAAGTAGGTGGAAGCGGGCATGTTGCTGCACGACTTCGTCACCGGCATCCGCAACTGGGGGAGCGGCAAACTGTTCATCAAGCCACTTGTATTTTATCCTCGCCCCAGTAAGGGTAGACTTGTTTGAGTTCGGTATCACAGGCGGAGGTTCATGGCCCAACAACTCTCGGCACACCAAGTTCCATTGCTTGTCTATCCTCCTAGTGACAGGTAACCCATCCACTGGAATCCCCAGCATTACCTCAATATCTTGCAAGGTGATACCCATTTCTCCATGGGGCAAGTGGAACGTGTGCGTCTCCGAACGCCACCACTCAACCAAGGTCGTGATCAAGGCGTGGTCGACCTCCATATCAGGAACCTTGAATAAACCAGTCAAACCTGCAACATCTATGCACTGCATGATACGTAGGTCTAGCCCACCTTACGACAATACACATTTATAGCGTCGAACCTTTATCATGCTTGGCACCTCCTGCATAAGGACGAGTATTATGTTAGGTAGTGCACATGAGGTAATTATAAAACAGACATGTATTAATAATACAACTACATACCTCATCGGTGGCGTGACTCCAAAGCAGAGTTGACCGATGATTCAGCTGCCAGGTCAACTGGGTAAGATCGTCGGGTACAAGCTGCACTCTATCTAGTGCCTACATATTTGACATGGCAGCAAATAGATTGTTAGCAATTATCTAACAAGTAAACCACAATTAATATAAAATAAAAGCATGGATACAGTAAGACATATTATGATCCCAACAAGATTGTCAACATCGCTTCTTACCCCCACTTAACATGCAATCCAAAAGCAATCAAATTAAAGCTTAAATAAATAAGAACTTGCCATAATTTTACATACAAACAATTTTTTTTTTCTATTATCTGTAATTGAAGTAAAAAAACAAACAAATGACTAATTAGTGTGCTAGAAACTTGATTGATACCTGCATGTTCAACATCTAAGCAATATTTAAATGTGAGAGTTCTTTTTGGTGTATGATGTCTTTGAGAGTGATTTTAACAAGGAAAATATCAATTACAATTATTAGGAGCTGCATATGGATGGAAGACAATAAATTTAACCATGCGACACACAATATATGATTTTCCCCCAAGGACATTTAAATTCAACTCTATGGCTTATGACCAATGCAGTCACATAGTAAATATAAATTGCAACAACTCAATGTTTAGGTATTTTATTCTCAAACATGTTCAATCAAACTTGGTCTTTTCAACAAAGTAACACTCTCTATAAGGTCATCCTTGACAGCTCCCTGTTTTATGTCCTACACAATTGCCTGTTTACGATGGACCACTAAGATCCCTACAGCTACAGGTCATTTGGGCTCGAGTTCTCAACTTAATATCTAGATACCTATACTAATTATTCTACATTTCTACCACTAGATATGTAAGCATACCATGACTCAGTCAGCCCATTTCCCTGCTTGTTAGGCCTATTTTTAACATTTTAGGAGTTAATTCTACTCAATTTCCTGCTTGGTGAGTCGTTTTCAAATTTTAGGCTCATTTGCTGGGTCTATTTTACAAGTTTTAGGAGTTAGTTCTGGATCTATTTATATGACAATGGATCTAGTATTACCCTGTTCCACTATATTAGCTATAAGCAATAGTCAATCAAAAATGTATCAAACTCATTAAACCACAATGATGGAGTGAATGTTGTTTCCTAGAGTAAATGCACTCATTTTTTTCTTGAAGTTACTTGAGCAGCTTGATGTTCTAGTGAATATCATTTCTTGTTTAACAAAAGGATGAAAAATTACAGAGTATTCTCCTTAAAAAAATTACATAATCAAAATATTATAATCGCTAAGAGAGAAAATCAATAAAATCTACAATGTAATGCATGTCATTTTCACCAAAGGGTGCAGGACCACTCGAACAAGAATCTAAAATTCACCGACTTCAACCCAATAAGTTGAATAGTAAAATAAGTTGGCAAAAATAATCTTTGCCAAACAAACCCTGTATATCAAGGCTTATCCATGAGCATTGCATAATTTTTAAGTAAAACTCTATTAGTAATTTTTTTATAGATGCTTCATTTAATTTAATTTAAAAATGAATGCAAAACTGTTTAGATTATGAAACATGCTCACTACATACCTTGCTCCAAATAACTCAATATTATGTGTGTGTATTACACTATTATAATTAAAGTCTTTTTATCATTAGCTCTTTAATTAAAAATTATTAACATAGTTAATTTATTTTATGCAAAAGTCTATAAAAATTTTAATAGACTCAGATAATTTTGATATTATCAAAAAAATTTATATTTTATTTTTACAAATAAACATTTTTATTTCAATAATATTATCTTTTATACATATAATTAGTTTTTAATAATATTAATAAAATATTATCTTTATCTATACATAATTTTTTATGGAAAATATCTACATATAATTAGTACTTTTATAATTATATATGCATGGACATAGTATTAGTAAACAAATAAAAATAAAATTAGTGGATAACAATCACATATATTACCTCTGCTTCTTTTTTGGCACTTTCTCAAAAGGGAAAATTCAAACTAATTATCATGATTTGGAGATATATGTTTTAAAAAATTATGTTAAAAAAATTATAAAATCAGTAAATGCTAATTCTATTTAGCTTGCCCGTTTAGGAATTTTTTTAAGTTAAAAATGAGATAACATGTCCTAGACCCTGCCAATGATAAAATCTATGATTATTTCATACATCTAACTTTCAATCCTTGGTCAACATAAGGTTAAAAGTATTTTTATATTGATAGATGCCCTTAGGGTAATTATTAATAAACTATTTAAAAAAATATAAGTTATAACACCACTTTTATGAGAAATATAATCAACCGTCATAAAAACTAAATGCTTTTTTCTTTTCCTCTACAAAGTTCCTAAAAATGTATTCAAAATCTAAGAAAATTTTTAAGTACTCCTAAAATACGAAAAAATGATACCCCCTCCTCTCAAATTTTTTATGAACCGCACCATGAATTTAAATAATGGACTCCTCAGTGAATGTGAGAACAACACCCTTTTCTTTGCTCCATTAACTTTTTCCTTGTTAACTTTTTCCTTATTATTTTTGTACGCCACCTAAAGAGCAGTTTACATGAAAGAGGCAGTTTACATATTTGTGCACCTAATAAAGAGGACCAAATTGATCAAGAAAAACGGATCAAACATATGTGCCTTAAAAAAACTGCCAAGAAACAAAATCCATAAAATAAATTGAACAAGTGACAAGATAACATTCAAACATTCAGGGGTAAAAAATGTGAAATCAAAAGAATATTTCAAGGGCTTTCATATTGCCCAAGAACAATAAAGATTCAACACTTCTACACCATACTCTTGCTGTAAAAGTAAATCACAATTTTTCTTCACGTAGACAAACCATGAGTTAACGTCTTTTCACTAACAATAAATAGCAATAAATAGCAAGACATAATGAAAAATTAGTGTTTAGCATAAAAGAAGTTGCAAGCTAACAAACTAAAGACACTCATTTTATTTTTTAATAACCAAGGCACTCGCATGTTGGGGAAAGAATAATGATTACAATTGATAAAAATAGATTATTGCCTTATGTCCTCATATATAAAGATTCAAGAATTTTGCGCACTCTGTTGCATAAGAAAATCAACATTTCCCCTCCCTATAGAGTGTAGACACATCATCACAAATCAAGATTGTGAATCACAATTTCCCCTTCTCTAGACACATCAAGATTCAAAACTTCTAACTAACAAATAGCAAGACATAAATAAAAGTATAAAACTCCAGTTGTCGGCTAATAGAAAATGATATCAATGATGATATAGACAACAAATAGGTAGACTTCAATTAACAAAAACGAAGTTCCAAGATGACTACGGAAAAACACACAAGCTAAAACATTATTATTCGACTATTATGAAGAAAATAAATAAATCAATTGATAAAGAAAGCTTATTCCTTAGGTCCTTATCAAACACCATCCCAAGTAGACATACCTTACTTAAACATATTAAACAAATTGATTTAGGGGTAAAAAAATTCATAAAAACCCTCGTATCCCAGAGCATGACCCAAAAATACAAGAGTGCAAATAAGGAAGCATAGACCTAAACTTCTGTATTTAGAGAAAAACCATGTATAAAGCATGCCAATCATAACAATAAATCACCATCGACTATTGCAAAATATCATATGAGGCTGTAGATGTTGAGTGTTGGATGACAGTAGAAACTTGTGATGAGTGCAAATGGATGACAGTAGAAAAAGAAACCAGGGAAACATGTTGAGTGTTGGAATGAGTTAGAACTGCACAAATGGAGCCTGAAATATCCACAATAGAAGCACCCATTTTCATTTACACAAAGATTTTAAATTTCTTAATCCATAGTAACCAGCCAGCTCAAAATAAAAGGGGGCAAAAAAATGTTCACATATTTGTGCTCCTATATAAGAGTACCAAATTGATTTAGAGAAACCTTAAAAAGCAGCCACTCTCCAAATTCTTTAAATAAAAGATTAGAGTAAAGAATATTATAATATTTCAGGGTTTAAACAAGAATCTCAAATTCACCAAAGGGTGTAGGACCATTGAATGTTCAATTATTCCTCTCCCCCTCCATATGGTCAATTTTAAACAAAGAGGAGCTGTATTGCAAGTAAAAGAACTTCTATGCTTGCAATATCAGCTTCTCCAGCCATACATTTGCACATGTAAGTTGAGGGTACCAAGGAATGAATTTTTTTTTTCAGTAAAGTTACTTAAAATTTTCTAGATTGCAAAACAAAAGTAGTGTCAATTCCAAGAAATAATGAAAATTATAAAAACCTGGATATACCAAAAACAATAAGTACTAAAACTTTTAAGGGATATGAAAGAACTTAATTTGTTTGTTGCTGTACTAAACACTACTATTTCATCACTCTTACTGGTTTTTAACTGGACTTACAGTAATTGACTTTCTATTTCATGTGAATGTGTATTGTATTTCATAGATTTATGTATATAGGATGTCATTATGGGCAGAACATCTTGGATTTACAGAAGACTCCTTCAAACAACCAGAGTCTCATCATTTTCATCATTTTTTTCTTAACATGTAACAAATAGAACCAATCTTTGTCCAAACCAATCTTTACGAGATGGGTTCTGCTTCAGAGTTAACGGTTGCTGCCAGAGGCATGAGACACATTTTACACCATGTTAAGGACATATTTTATGTAGTTGTCTAATCTTTTGACAAAATGCACTTTACTTGTATTTGGGTAGATCTAGGATGTGTTTAATACTTCAAGGAATATGTTGTTCAAGTCTAGTATTAAAGCCATGAAGATTGAACCAAGAAACAAGTGAAGAAAAGGTGTTCAATAAAGCTGGACAAATAGCTCGACACCTGCGGACAGATAGCTCAACAGCTAGCTATCTATCTAGCTACTTAAGGTGTTTCTTATCGCAATCTCGACACCTTCTCGACAGCTAGTTGATCGATCGAGAAAGCTCTTGTCCCCTTGACACCTTCTCGACACCTCCTCGACACCTAGCTATCTATCGAGGTTTAAAACTCGACACCTCCCGATCGATTAAGGTATCTATCGAGGTTACGGAAATCAGAATTTTCAGATTTGATTTTTGGGCCAGGTTTTTGTATTTGTGTAGGGTTTCTTTTCTCACAACCCTATACCTATACAAAGCTTGTTTTAGAGGCCGTCACATAAGAGAATACAAGAACATATGCAAAAGGTGATCGATGCCTTATTCTCTCTGAAAGAAGCTACTGCGTCTTTGTGCCTTAGGGTTTTGTAACCAAGTACTTCTTGATCTTCATTGTTGATGAAGTGAAGAACTTTGCAGCCAACAATCTTCTTCTAGTTGGTGATTAAGCCGTGTACTGGGATCTGCGCAATTGGTTAGTCACGTACTGGGATTTGTACATCATCAAAGGTTGGCGTTCATATATTAAAGAGTTCAGAGGTTCTGAAGCAGTAGACGGTTTCTGCTGTGAGTTCATCTACGGGGATTGTAGAGTCTAAGGCAAAGGTTTTGTACTAGATCTGAAACTTCTCTTTATTATAGTGGATTGCTTTTCAGGAAGATTTCCCTCCAGGTTTTTTACTGTGAAACTGGTTGGTTTCATTGGTTTTCCTCGGTCATCATATCTTGTCTCATTTATTTTTTTCGCTGCATGATTTTGAGATGATATTGATATTTGTTTGTTTTAACAAGTTTGATTTATAATAAATCTAATTAACAACTTGGGTTTAAAACTTGTTAATTCTATCAACCGATGTCTAAATTTCCCAACAAGTGGTATCAGAGCAGGTTCACTCTGATTGGATTAATTTCCTGAGTGTGATCCTTGACCCCCGTTGTCATGGATCGTGGACAATCTCTTTTGATTCCTCCTTTATTTGATGGAACTAATTATACGTACTGGAAAGTTCGTATGAAAGTTTTTTTGTAGGCTCTAGGTGAACAAGTATGCAAGCTGTTGAAGTTGGCTAGATTAAGCCAAAGGAAGCGCCAGTGGATTGGAATGATGTAGCAATCATAACGGAAAATTTCAATAGTAGGGCTTTGAATGCGCTGTTTTGTGGGGTGACCAATGAGGAATTTAAGAAGATATCATCCACAGAAGTTGCCAATGAAGCATGGACCATTCTTGAGACCACCTATGAAGGTACCAAGGCAGTAAAGACTGTGAAGCTTCAAAGACTCACTAGCAGTTTTGAAGAAATAAGGATGGAGAAGGATGAGACCTTTGATGAGTTTTATGCTAAACTCAAGGATATTGTGAATTCTGCTTTCAACCTTGGAGAATTTATAGCAGAATCCAAAATTGTTAGGAAAATCCTTAGGTCCTTACCTGAAAGATTCCATGCCAAGATCACTGCCATTGAAGAAGCAAAGGACATTGATCAAATTCCTTTGACTGAGCTTATAGGGAACCTTCAAACTTACGAGATGGGATTAGGCTCAATGGGAAAAGGTGGAAAGAGTAAAAACTTGGCTCTCAAGGGTATAGAGGAAGAGACTAAGGACACTGAAAGTGAAGATGAAGATGAAGATGATGATGAGGATGAGGATCTATCTTTCATAACTAATGAGATTATCAGACTTCTTCAATTTAGGAAAAAGGATAAGGGAAAACCTTCTAGGAAATCCAAATCCTCTAGGAAGTGCAAGAATCAGAAACCCCTCATCCAATGCCATGAGTGCAAAGGTTTTGGTCATATAAGGATAGAGTGTCCAAACTACCTCATGAAGGAAAAGACCAAGGAGTCTAAAGATAAAGGGTTGGTTGCTACTTGGAGTGATACTGAGGATGACTCTTCTGATGAGCTTGTGGACGAATGTCGTCACGTTATGACCTTTGCTGCCTCAACCGATAAGGTGATTGTGGAGAGTGTTAGTGACAGTGAGGATTCTTCTGATGATGAAGTACCCAAGAAGATGACCCTTCAGTAAGCCTATGATAAGCTATGCACTGAATTCATAAAATCTAAAAAGACTTCTCATCTTTGTAGAAAAGAGTTTAATAAGGTAAAAATCGAAAAGGATGATCTGTTAGTCAAATTAGATGAGACTACAAGGTTAGTTGAGACTCTTATTGTGGAGAACACCTCATTAGAAAAGAAGGTCAAGAATCTTGAAGTTGAGCTTAGTCAAGCTAGAACTCAAATAGAGAGGATGTCTAGTGCAAAACTTGATGAAGTATTGAGTGCTCAAAAGCCTAGTTCTGATAAGACTGGCTTAGGATATGATGTTTCCTCTAGCCCCTCTTCTTCCACGACTTTTGGATCAAGGACTGTCTTTATGCCACAATCTGAGAAAGGTAATAAAGGTATGAAATCCAAAACTAATTTGTCTAATTCTAAATCCTTTGTTAGACCTCCTTCTAGGATGCCGAGTAGTTCCAAAACTGCTCATGTTTGTCACCATTATGCTGTTTCTAGACACATTCATCCTAATTGCTTTAAGTTGTATCCTCATAAGCAATTGTCCAAATGGTCACAAGTTTCCCCTCAAGGACCTACACCTTTGTTTGGAGAGTTATTAAAAGCTTTGAGCTTTTTAACTCAATTTCAGGAGAATTTTAATTCTTCTATGTCCTTTAGTAGTCATACTAGGACTCGTGCCTTTTCATCTTCACGACCAAAGACTCGTGCTGTGTGGGTGAGAAAGGAGCCTAATACTTAATTGTCTTTTCTGTTTGTCCTCTGCTTTAATTCTTTCTATCTAAAGTAGGAATTTCTTTGCTTGATTTCTTATATTCTTTTGGAATCATGCTTTCATGCATCTGCATATTTCTATCATGCCTTCATGCATTTGCATCTTTCTTTCTGCTTTCATGTTGTTTGTCTGTTTTTGTTTGGTTGTTTAGTTTTTATTTTTTTTTGTTTTCAAAATAAAAATAAAAAGGAAAAATCAGAAAAATACAAAAACAGTGTGTGTTTTGTGTACCTTGGATGGCTATTGAAATAAAGTTTTCTAAACTTTGTATCTTTTGTAGCTTAGATGAGCATCTCTATGCACAACTAAGCAAGTGAGCTTTGTGGCTCTTGTTTGGGATGAGTAAGATTAAGTTATCTCTTGAACTTAACACTTATATCACTCTTTTTGACGGGTAAGACTAGAAAATCCTAAGAGAAAGGTATAAATAACCATCTCACCACTGTTGCCCGCCAATCATAATATAACACCTGTATGCTTCGGCATAGCAAAAGTACAATATCAAAGACATCCGTATGCTTCAGCATAGCAAAAGTGCAATGTCTATGCTTAACATATTGGGTATTTCTTTTCTCTCTCTTATATGCCCATGCATGATATGCTAAATAAAAGAAAATATGCAATGAAAATAAAAAGCAAAAAGATTAAAATGCTTTAAATATGATTGCAAGCGTGTTTTTTAGGAGATGTGAGAGTTATAGGACGTACCTCGAAGGTGATAGTCCTCATCAAACAGTTATGATTGTGTGTGAGTTAAAGTTATTTTCTCATATCTCAGATCGTCATAACATGTATACACATATGCAATCTTGCAATGTTTTTCACACACAACACGCAATATTCTTTGCTACTCTTGATACATGTACAGGTACAATGTGATTTGGCCATCACAAAGGTTTTACATGTGTTAATGTATGCTCACTAAACTGTCTTGACTTATTTTTGAAATATAAAATTAGTTAGACTTGTTTAGTGTGTGTGTGTGTGTTTTTGGGATCTATGTGCTTAACATTTTTCTTGTTGAGAGATTTGTTTTTCACATGTTTTGCATTATTCTATTATCTTGTCATCCATAGCATCTTGTTTCATTGCATTCATGCATTTATATGGATTCTTTGTGCCCTCTTAATCATCCTTGATCAAGTTTATGTTTCTCGGGTGAAGCTTTCTAGCTTCTTGTACCCTTTGTCAATCATGACAAAAAGGAGGAGAAATTATGGAGAATATGTGGTTTCTTTTTAAGATTCTACATGTTAGGGGGAGAAATACATTCCTTTGTAAAGGAGAGATGTGTTTCATCTTGTTAGGGGGAGTGCTTACTTCCTTCTTCTTGTACCTTGGGTCTTGTGATCATGTTTACATACATTGTGCTTATCTTTGATATTTATATGATAATGTATGTTTTCTTCACCTACCTTTACATGTGTTGTTTCTTTTCTTTCTTTACACACATGTTTCTTATACTTGTATGCAATCTATTATTTCTGTTTCACACTAAGATGCCTTGATGAGTTTTGTTTAAAGTGTTTCAGAAATACAGGCTGTCAAAGTCTACTTGTCATAAACTCTCTTCTTGCAAAGTTTTTCAAGAGTTTGTGTTAGGATAGATTTTATTGTATTCAACAAGTGAATTTAAGTTGAGTGATTTATGACTTTTCTCATATGTTTATTTGTTTATTGTGGTTTTGTCACGGATTGCCAAAGGGGGAGATTGTTAAGGACATATTTTATGCAGTTGGCTAATCCTTTGACGAAACGCACTTTACTTGTATTTGGGTAGATCTAGGATGTGTTTAATACTTCAAGGAACATGTTGTTCAAGTCTAGTATTAAAGCCATGAAGACTGAACCAAGAAACAAGTGAAGAAAAGATGTTCAATAAAGCTGGACAGATAGCTCGACACCTGCGGACAGATAGCTCGACAGCTGGCTATTTATCGAGCTTCTTAAGGTGTTTCTTATCGCAATCTCGATACCTTCTCGATAGCTAGTTGATCGATCAAGAAAGCTCCTATCCCCTCGACACCTTCTCGACACCTCCTCGACACCTAGCTATCTATCGAGGTTTAAAGCTCGACATCTCCCGATCGATCGAGGTATCTATCGAGGTTACGGAAATTAGAATTTTCAGATCTGATTTTTATGCCAGGTTTTTATATTTGTGTAGGGTTTCTTTTCTCACAACCCTATACCTATATAAGGCTTATTTTAGAGGCCGTCACATAAGAGAATACAAGGAGAACATATGTAAAAGGTGATCGATGCCTTATTCTCTCTGAAAGAAGCTACTGTGTCTTTGTGCCTTAGGGTTTTGTAACCAAGTGTTTCTTGATCTTCATTGTTGATGAAGTGAAGAACTTTGCAGCCAATAATCGTCTTCTAGTTGGTGATTAAGTCGCGTACTAGGATCCGCTTAATTGGTTAGTCATGTACTAGGATTCGTGCATCATGAAAGGGTGGCGTTCATATATTGAAGAGTTCAGACGTTCTGAAGCGGTAGAAGATTTCTACTGTGAGTTCATCTACGGGTATTGTAGAGTCTAGGGACAAATGTTTTGTACTAGATCTGAAACTTCTCTTTACTATAATAGATTTCTTTTCGGGAAGGTTTCCCTCCAGGTTTTTTACTGTGAAATTGGTTAGTTTCATTGGTTTTCCTGGGTCATCATATCTTGTCTTATTTATTTTTCCGCTGCATGATTTTGACATGATATTGATGTTTGTTTGTTTTAATAAGTTTGATTCATAATAAATCTAATTAACAACTTGGGTTTAAAACTTGTTAATTCTATTAACAAGGGTCTAAACTTCCCAACACACCATTTACAACAACTATTTACACTCAAACGTAATTAGTTTGACACCATTTACAACAACTATAACAAAATCATGCCTACAATCGGATAAGAGACATTTTACACAAACTCAGAGACATCATTGAAACACCACCACTTGATTTGCCAAAACCCCCCATCAAAACCCCAAGCACATTTAAACTCATTAATGAGAAAATAATCATTGTAGCATGTAAAAGACAACAAATTTCTCATTAATGAGAAAATCACACAAACATTACCATATAGTACAAGAAATATTTTACATCATCATCATCGCAGCCTATAAAAGACAACAAAATTCTCATCTTGATTAGTAAATTTACAAATTTTTAAGTTTCAACAAAATAATCAAAATCCCATATAAAACACAACCTAATATTAACCAAGATCAGAAAAGATATCAGAGGAGAGGATCGTACTTGTAATCAACGGCGGCGGGAAGCAATGACGACAGGAAGCAACGACGACGGGAAGCAACGACGACTGAGGGAGACTGGATAGGGAGAGTGAGACTGATGGAGAGTGAGGAAGAGTTAGGTAGCCTAATCGCAAAGCGAGCAAATGAGAGAGTGATGGCAGAGAGCCAGGGAAAGAGAGTGTACAGGGAGAGAGTAAGTGAATAGGGGTTGTAAGACGTTAGGGTCCTATTGATTCAAACCGCTGAAGAAAACTCGATTTTACGGTTCCCGAGTTATGAATGACTACACAATCATTTTTTTATTGGGGAAAACCCACGTCTGCTGTGCCAGTGTGGCACAACGGTCAGACTAACTTGATCATAGTAATATCGAGTTCTTCATAAAAACTCGACTCTCGTATTATTGAGTTATAAAACAGGGGCACTTTCCTATTTAGTTTGGGAAAGGGGGCAAAAAAATGTTTAATTTGCCTGAAAAGGGCAAAAGCCCATTTTGTCCCTAATTTTTGTTATGATTTCTCAGGTCATCTCTTACTTTATTTTGTGTTAAGAAATGTTAGGGACACAAGCTTTTGCACAACTTTGTAAACATCAATTTTGTGTCAAGGTATACATAATTTATTACAAGTTTTTGTCCGAAAGAGTGCTTGTAGAGTTTAACTGATCTAAAATTATTAATTATATATCTATTATGTGTCAAGCTATACATAATTTGTGCCTTATTCTATTAATGTGGGGACAACTAGTGTTCTTATTTGAAATCATCCAAGTGCGCATTGGCTATGTCTTTGAATGTTATTCATTTATCTATAAACAGCTGTGTCTTTGAATCATTTGAATGTGATAAAAAGGCACTTCCTGCAATGTTATTATACCCTTTAAACCAGGTCTATTTTCCCCGTTTGGTCATTTTCTCTTGGAAGTTTCTAATCTTTTGCTGGGTCTTCGTTCCTGGTCTGTTGCTCATGTGATCAAGGACAGAATAATTAGCCAGAGCAATTGCTGACTATGTGAAGGATTTCATAGATAGATACTGTAATTTGGCTTGAAGTATTACCTTTGTTTTCCTTTCCCTCATTGACAAATGATGTATTACAGTATAAATCAATAATGCTATTGTAAAGTTGTAATTTACAATTATTTTGTGTTGACTTTAATTTCGTACCAAATTTGATTGTAAATTTCTTCAATCGTTTTTCCCTGTATGTATGTGGGTTTCTAATTGTAAGGGATGAGTGTGAGAGAGTGTGAACACTCAAGCTTCAAAGGATGAATAAGTGGTTTTTGCGAGTATCTTGCGAGAAGCTTACCCGCGAAAGAGCTGCATGCAGAGCACATGACTAGAAGATGAAGAGTTATGCTAGACTGGAGATTTTTGCGAGTGTCTCACGGGTAAGGCCAACCCGCAAAGGACTCACGAAACTCTCTGTTTGGCAAAAAGTGAGATTATGCTTTACCAAGTCTTTATCTACACTATACATACCCTCATTACCCACAAATTGTAAGGAGTACTTTTCAGAGAGAAAACCCTAGAAAATACACTTGAGAGTTAGAGATTGTTATACCCATAATCTCCTTGTGGTTTCCTCAACTCTTACCTTTCCAACTCTACATCCTTGAGCGGTTGATAGCCCAAACACTTACCACACTCATTCTGAGTGTAAAGTGAGATTTTGGTGCTATTGGGAAGCATTGGAAGGAGCTATTCGTTGGCAGATGCAATCGGGCTGAATTGTGGGATCCGGAAAGCTAGAGAATACAAGGCTCCGAGAAGTTAGTTGGTGGCAGGAGCTTGGAGGGCTCAAGTACATGGGGTAGTCTAGGCTTGGAGGGTCTTTTGTTATTCATGTACTACAACTTTATTCTGTAGTGGATCAATTTCGACTTGAAGGGTTGCGGAGAGGTTTTTTGCCGAGTTCTTCGGTTTCCTCTTCGATAACACATCTCGGTGTTATCTTGTGTTTGCATCTCTCTTCCTTACTCTTTTATTGTTGATAATGGATAAATATGGCTTAGGGCAGTGATAATAATTCTTTGTGCTTCTTTACTCTTGTTTTGCACTTAATATAAGTTAGAGTAAAAGCTCTCTAGCTATAATTTGAATTTGGGGGTCTAAACAAGCTCTTGTGTATTTACACAAATCTGAGCTTTCAATTGGTATTAGAATGGCTACACTTATCGGATTTCATTATCCTAGTGTGATCCTAGACCCCAAGTGAGATGGATAGATCTCAATTCTTCAATACTCCTCCATTCTTTGATGGGAGTAACTATGATTTTTGGAAAGTACGTATGTGTGCTTTTTTTTGTGCCATTGATGAGACGGTGTGGGATTCAGTTAAGAATGAATATGTAAGACCCACTACAACCAAATCCAAATGGGATAAGACTAGTCTTGCTTTGGCAAACACCAATAGCAAAGCTATTAATGCTATTTTCTGTGGTGTTTCTACTGATGAGTTTCACAGGATTTCGCATGTAAAGACCGCCAAAGAGGCGTGGACCATTCTTGAGACAACCTACGAAGGTTCCAAGAAAGTTAAGGACACTAAGCTTGAAATGCTCACTACTCGGTTTAAAGAAGTAAAGATGAGCGTTGATGAGTCGTTTGATTCTTTTTATGGAAGACTCAATGAGATAGTGATTGCCAAGGTTAATCTTGGGGAGAAGACAGAAGATGCCAAGGTGGTGAGGAAGATCTTGCGATCCTTACTCGAAAGCTTCCGGGCTAAGTTTATAGCCATAGAGGAGAGTAAAGATTTGGATAAGATAAAGATTCAAGAACTTATTGGATATCTCCAAACCTATGAGCTCGGACTCCCCTCTCACAAGTCTAGCAAATCACTATGCTCTTAAAACTATAAATGAGAGAATGGGTGATTCCTTCAAAGAAGATGATGTAGAAAAGGAGGTGACGTTTCTTGCAAAAAACTTCCAGAAATTTCTCAAGATGAAGAATAGTGGGAAGTCATTTGGCAAAGGAAAATTCTCATCCCCAAAAATTGACAAGAAGGAGGATGTGAAAGACACGTCATCAACTCAAGGAATCGTGTGAGATGAATGTAATGGGCATGAACATCTCAAGAAAGAATGTCCAAACTATTTGAGAGGAAAGGATAAAGTGTTTACTACCACCCTTAGTGATTTAGAAAGTTCAAACTCCAACGCTGGAGGAGAATGTGATAGTGAGGGAAATTATTCAGATTTCATGGCAATTACAACGGTTGACTTTAGAGATGAGTTGAACGACTTAGTTGATGAGCTTGGTATACATTTTGAAGATGAAGAAGCTGAAGATTCGAAAGATGAGGATGTGTGTCTCAACGAAGGTGAGAAGAACCTTCAAGAAGTGTATGATGTGTTGCTTGAAGATTGTGACAAATATGCCAAGGTTGGAAACAATGCCATTAAGAAGATGAAGAAAGTTGAAGAAGAGTATAAGTACACACTTGTGCAACTTACGGAGGCAAAGTATGAAGTTGAAGGGCTGAAGGAAGAATTGGTGAATGCCTACTCGAAAATCAAGTTCCTTGAACTTGAAATCATTTAAGCAAATGTTAAAGTGGAGTGCATTTCCACCAAGAAACTTGGTAACATGCTCTCTTATCAAAAATATTCAAATGACAAGGCCGGTCTAGGTTATACCGGTGAAGGAAGCTCAAGCAGCGAATCCAAGAAAGAAGCGAGGTTCGTATTGGCCAAAAATGTAGAGAAATCTAAAGTGGAGAAGCTCGATATTGAGACCCTTGTTGTTGCAAAGAGAACCATTGGAGCAAAACCAAAGGAAAAAGGAAGTCATTACCCAAAAGTTAAAGGGGACCTCAAGTGAAGCATTTTTGTCATCATTGTGGCGTACGAGGGCACACAAGGCCAAATTGCTTAAGCTTAAGGCACTCAAGAGGACTGATTCTTTGCGTGGCCAAGACAACTCAAGAAGAATGCCAAAGGGAATTCAAGCTAAAGGAGAAAATGAGGGACAACTCATTGGAGATGTTATGGAGATTGAAGAACATTTCATCATGCCTTGCTAGCTTCACCCCAAGGTTTGAGAGTTATGTCGGTCATACCCCTCCATCCAAGGATCTCACCCAAAACAGTCATACAGTGTGGGTGAAGAAGGGTACTCATGTATGATCATTTACTATGTCCATGCATTAATACTTCCAACGTATTAGGGTTATAGTTTCATGCATTATGACATATGCAATCTTCTTGTGTCATTGCTTCCGTTTTTAGCATGTTTATTTTTCAAGTCTTTGTTGTTTTTGTTGATCTTACTTTGTTTGTTTTGTTTTTGAATGTGTTGAAAAATTCAAAAACTCGTAAAAAGTGAAAAATCTCAAGAAGTTGGATCGCTTGTGTTGTGTATATCACATGGGAGTTTGTCCTAGTACCTCCGTACTAATGGCGTAGTGCATTTTCGAGCTTAGCTTGTTATGTGTACACATTTTCTAAGTGTGAGCGACATCTAGAATCTATGTTTGATTATTGTAAATAGATCTTCAAGCTTGTCATGAGTGATTGGTCAATAGTTTTGTTTGATCTTGAAAAAAAATGAAGCCATGTTTCTTTCTCTCTCTAGCGTATACCATTAATTGCTAAAAACATTCTTCTAAAAAATGGCCATTATATATATTTTTACTTTCCTTAAACCTTATCTCCCTATATCTCTCTATCTTCTTCTCCATTAGTAGCACATAAGGTTAATTTCTCAACCCAAAAAAAAAAAAAAAAAACATAATTTTTTTTCCTTTCCAAACTCTCTCTCTCTCTCTCTCTCTCTCTCTCTCTCTCTCTCTCTCTCTCTCTCTCTCTCTCCTTTTTAATTAGCATATGAGTCGACAATTGTTTTTTCACTCAAATCTTTCTATGTTGATAATGATTTATGAACGCAACAAAAACGTAAAAGACAATCTGCTCTTCTACCACCACTCCATTTCCTCAACACAACATACAAAATCTCAACTCTTTATATTTTTGAAATTTGCATACAACAAATTCATTTCTTAAAAAAAAAAAAAAAGAATAATTATTTATATTTTTCCTCTCTCTCTCTCTCTCCATGAATTGCTAAATAATTACCCTTTTTTTTTTTTTTTTTACTTTCCTTAAACCTTTTTGTCTTTATATATCTCTTTCTCTTCTTCTAGATTAGTAGCATACAGCATTAATTTCTCAAAAAAAAAAAAAAAAAAAAAAAAAAGACTATTTACAAGTTTTTCCTTTCCATCTCTCTCTCCTTTTTAACTAGCATATGATATGAGTGAACAATATATTATTTTTTCTCTCCAACCTTTCATACGTTGATATGACCATTATGAAAACGTAAAAGATTTCAACTCTTCTACAATCATTCACCTCCCTCGACAAAACATGCAAAGTCTCAACTCTTTATATGTCTCAGATTTACATTGTCTCTCAATCTCTTTTTAGCCATCCTATAAACGTAGAAAAATGTATGCAAATATTGGAAAATTTTTTTCTAATCTGGATTTCTAATTTTTATGATTATGTTATTTTGGATGACTATTTTATTATTTTTTTTTTCTATCATCGCTTCAATCTTTTTCCTAGAATTTATGTTTTAGGTAGTGGCTTCTTGTTATCTTGGAATTTATTTATTTGATAATTCTTAGAAATATGAAATATTTTATTTCACTTTATAGTTTTTAATTGTGAGTGATTTGCTTTATTTACTTCAATTGGTGACTAAGACAATCATTGGGATTGGGAGCTTTGCAAGGAATATTAGAGCATCCACATCAGCTCGTGGAAAAGATTCCGTCTATTTTACACAAAAAACCTAATTTTTCTATTTTACACCATCACTTTTACAAAACGCCCACATCAGTGTATCTATTTTACAAGACTTTTCAATAAAATATTCATTCTTCATCAATTTTTTATTATTTTCACTAATGGTCATAGTTTTTTAATTTAAACTTATATTTTAAGTAAACTACCAACACCGGTGGCTCGGCCAATGGAGCTGCTTGTGGTGGAGGTCCGATGGCCAAACCGCCAAAATAGTGGCTCCGGCGAACACCGCTGGATTGGTCTCGCCACCCACCGCACCACCGAATAGTGACCCACCGGTGGGTGGATTATTAAAATAGTGGCTTCGACGAACGCCACCAATGTCCAAACTACCAAAATAGTGGCTTTGGTGACCGCCCACTGGATTGGTGTCTCTGACCATTGTACCGCCATCACCGATGGGCCGATTGTTGTAATAGTGGCTCCAACGACCACTGCCGAATCGATGTCTCCGACCACCGTATTGCTAGAATCGGTGACCGAATTGATGTCTCCAACGAATGGTCATATTTTTTTTATTTTTACCCAACAGTCATAATTTTTATTGTTATATCCACCAATCATAATTTTGAAATTCAAACAGTAATTCAAACCTAACTTTAAACCCAATGGTAAATTCAAATCTAAAGGTCATATTTTTTTAACTTTAAACCCAATGGTAAATTCAAACCAAAAGGTCATATTTTTTAACTTTAAACCCAATGGTAAATTCAAACCTAAATGTCATATATATATATATATATATATATTTTTTTTTTAACTTTAAACCCAATGGTAAATTCAAACCCAATGGTAAATTCAAACCTAAAGGTCATATTTTTTACTTTAAACCCAATGGTAAATTCAAACCTAAAAGTCATATTTTTTACACTTTAAACCCAATGGTAAATTCAAACCTAAATGTCATATTTCTTTAAACTTTAAACCCAATGGTAAATTCAAACCTAAAGGTCATATTTTTTTAACTTTAAACCCAATGGTAAATTCAAACCTAAAGGTCAAAATTTTGAAATTCAAACTCAAGTCACATTCTTGCTCTATAAATATGTCCATTTTCTCTCTAATTTCCATCCACTTCTACAAAATTATCTCTTCCATTCGGTTTTTGTTCTCTCTTAATGGATTTCCATTATGACATTGATTTTATTTTTCCAAATGATGAGCCTCCATTTGACTCATCTTCTGATGATGATGAGTTGGAACTTACTCTAGCTATTGCCATAGAAGAATTAATCAATGAAGGAGCATCAACATCACGACGTCGTTCGGTTCAACCTCGCAGGTTTATCTGGCGTAATCCTTTGCAAGGTCATAACAGGATTTTCCATGATTATTTTGCTGAAACACCAGTGTATCCTCCTAATGTATTTCAAATGAGTCATTCTCTTTTTCTATGTATCCATTCAAGAGTTGAAGCTACTAAACCATACTTTGTTCAAAAAAGAAATGTTGCTAACACACTCGAGTTGTTTTCCTTTTAAAAGATGACCTCTACAATCAGAATGCTTGCTTATGGAGTGTTGGCTGATTTCATGGATGAATACTTGAGGATTGGAGAAACCACTGCAATAAAAAGCTTAAAAAAATTTGTTAAAGCAGTAGTTTCAATCTTTTCTGAAGAGTACTCGAGGTCACCAAACAACAATGACATTGCAAGGTTGTTAGCGGTTGGCCAACACCGTGGATTTCCAGGAATGTTAGGGAGCATCGACTGCATGCATTGGAAATTGAAGAATTGTCCAAGTAAGTGGAAAGGTCAATAAATTGGTCATACCCGTGATCCAATGATAATTTTGAAAATTGTGGCGTCGTATGACCTTTGGATATGGCATGCATTTTTTGGGTTACCAAGGTCTCACAATGACATCAATGTCCTAGAGCAGTCTTCTGTAATTTCTGAGCTTGTTGAAGGGCGTGCTCCTCCGGTTAATTACTCGATAAATGGTACTGACTATTCGATGGGATACTATCTTGCAGATGGTATATATCCATCATGGGCAACATTTGTCAAAACAATTCTAGCACCACAAGACCTAAAAGACAACATTTTGCTTCCACACAAGAGGCGGCCAGGAAGGATGTCGAACGTGCTTTTGGAATACTTCAAGCGTGATTTGCAATTGTGCGTGGGCTTGCACGTTTTTTCCTCCTTGAAATGCTTAAGGACATTATGATGGCATGTATAATATTTCATAATATGATCGTTGAAGATGAGCGGCCTACTTACCTTGGAGCAAATGACTTTGATTATGATCAAATCGATAATAATGGACCCGAACCGGTGTCACATAATCCCACTTGTAACCTTATGCAGTTCATTGAATGTCATAATTCCATTAGAGATAGAGGAATTCATTCTCAACTTCAAGCGGATCTCGTTGAGCATCTATGGCAACTACAAGGCCAGTCATAGGAATTTGGAATTCTAAATTTCTAAGTATTACTACTTTTATTTAATGTGAACCTTCATTGTCACTCTAAATATTAAACTTCATTGTCACTCAATTAATAACTATTGCATGATTTGTTTCTTCATATATCAAGTATCACTATCACCCCTTAGCTAAACTATACTTTTAATCCTCAATATTTACTTTATATTTCAAAATGGTCTATTTCACTATTCTTTAAAATGTTTTGTTTTATTCTTTATACTTTTATATTTATGTCAACAAAGTAAAATGTGGCATGACAATCAAAAGACAACTGCAAACACAGCACAGTTATACCATACATTGACATTCTTTACCTAATAATTCATTTGGTAAAAGTCCATTCATAATTTATAGTTATTCAATAATTTAAAACACAGCATAGTTATAGTTATCCTTTTTAATTCTTCTTTCTTTATCTCATACAGGGGTATTTAACAGCACTGTTACCAAACCTATACTGCAGAAGCAAGAAATATGCAGAAAAATAAAACAGTTTCTGCAGAAAAATAACATTATGCAGAAAAATAACACTATGCAAGTACAATCACCTGTTGAGAAAGTACAGAAAAATAACATTATGCAGACAAACAAAACAGTTTTTGCAGAAACAAATAATTATGCAGAAAAATCAGCAAGTACAGCCACTGCACAATAGAGACATTGCTTCACCCAAAACAGAATAACAAGAACATAATCACAAATTAAATTGAATAATCAAGTGCTATTGTTCGTGCACAATACAAAATTTACAACATTGCATTTGTTTCCTTGCACAAGTGAAGACTACAAAAAATCATCTATGTCAACTATGTGCTAGTGTTAGGACATATGTGGTTCTCTTGTTAAGAACATATGTCATTGTTTTATGTAATTGGCTAATCCTTTGACAAAAAGCACTTTACTTGTACTTTGGTAGATCTAGGATGTGTTGAAATACTTCAAGAAACCATGTTTCAAGATCAAGTGTTGAAGCCTTCAAGTCAGTTCAAGAAAATAAGCTGAAAGTGCAAAGTTACTAAAGCTCGACAGCTAGCATGTGTCGAGATTTAAGGGAGCTGTTTTTGCCCATGGCTTGACACCTATCTCAATAGATGCTCGACAGCTTCTATCTGTTGAGGTTTATAAAATCAAAATTTCTGATATGATTTCTTGGGATCCGTGGATGTGTCTTTGGGACTTCTTTTCTCCTAACCCTAGACAAATAAAAGGATTGTTTTAAGGGCTGTAAAAGTGTTCACAAGTTGCATAAGCATTGAGAAAACCCTGTTCAAGCAAATTGTGACCTGAGACAAAGTTTTGACCTAGTTCATCACTATTGAAGAAGTTGTTGTGTATTTGCACCAAAGGGTTTTGTGACCAAGCATCTTCTTGATCGTCATCGCTGGGATGAACTGAAGAACTTTGCAGCCAACAAACTTTCTCTAGTTTATGATTGAAGTCGCGTACTGGGATCCACGCAATTAGTTAGTCACGTACTTGGGAGCCGTGCACCAAAAGGGGAAATTGTCACTACAGAACAAGTCCAATTAGGTATTGGGGTAAGGGTTCAACTGTAGGTTGGTAAGATACTTGGGATTCCTTTACTTGTAACCGTTTGTTGTGATAATAGTGGAATTTCGGAAGTGGTGACCTGAAAATCACCCGGTGGGGTTTTTGCCGTTAGGTTTTCCCCATTTGTAAACAAATCACCGTGTTATTTATTTTTCGCTGCATAATTAGTTTATTGGTGATTTGTTTGTGCTGCCACGCATTTGCATGTTAAATTGATTAATTAATAACTTGGCTAATTAATTAATTAATTTAATCACAAGGGGTCAATACGTTTTTGGCCTATCAAGTGGTATCAGAGCAGGCACACTTTGATTAGGTTTAATCTTTGCTATGTTGATCCATTGACCCCTGTTTGTCATGGATAGAGGACAGTCGTTAATTATACCTCCTTTATTTGATGGCACTAACTATGCATACTAGAAAGTATGCATGAGAGGTTTCTTGCAGTCTTTAGATGAGAAGGTGTGGCAAGCTGTGGAGATTGGCTGGACCAAGCCAAAAGAAGCGCCAACCGATTGGGATGAAGCCAAGATTAAGGCGGCAAACTTCAACAGCATAGCATTGAATGCCTTATTTAGTGTAGTCACCAATGAGGAGTTAAAGAAGATATCCCCCACAGAAACTGCTAAGGAAGCATGGACCATCCTCCAGACAACCTATGAGGGTACAAAGGCTATCAAGGATTCAAAGCTTCAATGGCTCACTACAAGCTTTGAAGAAATAAAGATGGAGAAGGATGAGTCGTTTGATGAGTTCTATGCCAAGCTCAAGGACATAATGAACTCATCCTTCAATCTTGGTGAAACCATTCCTGAACCCAAGATTGTGAGGAAGGTGCTCAGATCTCTACCGAGAGATTCCATGCCAATATTACAGTGATAGAAGAATCAAAGGATATTGATAAGATTCCTTTGACTGAGCTGGTTGGAAACTTGCAGACCTACGAGCTAGGGTTATCTAGGATTGGCAAGTCGGGTAAAGGCAAGAGCATGGCTTTGAAGGCAAAGAGCATTGACACAGATGAGTCTTCCAATGATGAAGATTCCAAGATGAAGTCCTACATTACAAGGCAGTTCAAGAAATTTATGAAGAATGCCAATGGGAGTAACTTCGACAAGGATCGCAGACAATCCAGTTCTTCTCAATCTGAGGGCCAAGACAAAGGGAAGAAGGATGCAAGGGATGGCGGTCAGTACACTGTTCCTACAGGACCAAAGTGTTTTGGGTGTCATAGATTCGGTCATATAAAGCAAGAATGCCCCACATATCTCAAGAGCATTGCGAAGAGTAAGGCACTTGCTGCAACCTTAAGTGACACTAAGCCTGAAGATGATTCCAAAAATGAGGATGATGGAATCTTAAATGCCTTCACTACCACAGTTAATCCTACCGAAGGGATTGTTGAAGATGTGGAAGAAGAAGAAGAATTAGTGGATTCTAAGTGTGAGAAGATGGATGATCAAGATGATATCCATACAGCCTATGAGAAACTTTACAAGCTCTCTGAGAAGCATGAGAAACTATATAGGCTGGCCACCAAGAAGCTTAGTGATGTGGAACTTGATTGTGAAGAGCTTTCCACAAAGTTTGATGAAGCTAATCAAACAATTGGTGCATTGAGATTTGAGAACAATTTCTTGGCTGAGAAGACTAAGAAGCTCGAAGCAGAGCTGTTTCAAGTTAGAGCTCAATTGGAGAGGACTTCAAGTGCAAAGCTTGATGAGATGCCCAGCATTCAGAAATTTGCTTCGGATCGAACAGGTTTAGGGTATGGTCTTTCTTCCTCTAATATTGCTTCGACTAGTGCTACTGTGTTTGTTCCTCCTGCTAATAAAACTGATATTGAGAACACTGATGTTAAAACTGAATTAGCTAGTGAGAACTTAGACAAGGGTAAATCTATCTTAAGAGCACCCCCTAAGCAGGATAAGAAAGATGTTAAGAACTCTAGGGCTAAAAAGGCTAACTCTCAAAAGCCCAAATAGAAGAAGCAGCATCTCTATCATCATTGTGGAGCTGCCGGTCATACTTGACCAAATTGCTATAAGTGGTTAGCCACTCAATAGAGCAATGGCATGATCACATTTGGAAGCCAGAATCAGCTTCAATCCTCTCTTGCTCCTCTTGGAGATCTTCTCAAAGCCCTCATGTTCCTTTTGCACTTGAAAGGTTTCAATTCTTCTCCCTCACCGCCGGTTCAAGGATTTAATCAAAGGAAAGGCTCTTCCAAGGTGTGAAAGAAAAAGGACTTGTTTTTGTTTGTTGCATTTCTTGTGTGTTTTGCATTTTTTTTAGTCAATCTACTTTTATGCTTTTCTTTGTTTAACATGAGTTTGGTTGTTTGTTTTTAGTTTTGTTTAGTTTGTTTTTCATATAAAAATGAAAAAAAATTTGAAAAATCAGAAAAATACAAAAACAGTGTGTGTTTTGTGTACTTTGGTACTTGTGTACCCTGGATGGCTATTGAAATAAACTTTTCTAAACTTTGTATCTTTGGTAGCTTAGATGAGCATCTTTATGCACAACTAAACAAGTGAGCTTTGTGCCTCTTGTTTGTGATGAGTAAGATTAAGTTATCTCTTAAACTTAACACTCGTATCACTCTTTTTGATGGGTAGGACTAGAAAATCCTAAGAGAAAGGCATAAATAACCATCTCACCACTGTTACCCACCAATCATAATACGACACCTGTATGCTTCGGCATAGCAAAAGTGCAGTGTCAAATGCTTAACATCTTGGGTATTTCTTTTCTATCTCTTATATGCCCATGCATGATATGCTAAATAAAAGAAAGTATGCGAAGAAAATAAAAAGCAAAAAGCTCAAACATGCTTTAAATATGATTGCAAGCGTGAATTCTAGGAGATGTAGGAGTTATAGAATGTACCTCGAAGGTGATAGTCCCCATCAAACAGTTGTGATTTTGTGTGAATTAAAGTGATTTTCTCATATTTCAAATCGTCATAACATGTATACACATATGCAATCTTACAATATTTTTCACACACAACACGCAATATTCTTTGCTACTCTTGATACATGTGCAGGTACAATGTGATTTGGCCATCACAAGATTTTACATGTGCTTAATATGTTGGTTGGATCAGTGTTTAAGTTGCATGTTGGATTGCATTCATGTCTATGTTTTTCTCTTCTTGAAAAACTATTTTTAAAAGCTGGCTCGACACTAATAGGCCAAAAACGTATTGACCCCTTTTGATTAAATTAATTAATTAATTAGCCAAGTTATTAATTAATCAATTTAACATGCAAACACGTGGTAGCACAAACAAATCACCAATAAACTAATTATGTAGCGGAAAATAAATAACACGGTGATTTGTTTACGAAAGGGGAAAACCTGACGGCAAAAACCCCACCGGGTGATTTTCAGGTCACAACTCCTGAAACTCCACTATTATCACAACAAGCGATTACAAGTAAAGGAATCCTAAGTATCTTACCAACCTACAGTTGAACCCTTACCTCAATACCCAATTGGACTTGTTCTATAGTGACAGTTTCCTCTTTTGATGCGCGGCTTCCAAGTATGTGACTAACCAATGCGCGGATCCCAATACGCAACTTCAATCACCAACTAGAAAGAGTTGTTAGCTGCAAAGTTCTTCAGTTCATCCACGATGAAGATCAAGAAGATGCTTGGTCACAAAACCCAAAGCTGCACATACACAGCAACTTCTTCAGAAGAGATGAACTAGGGCATAACTTTGTCTCTAGTCACAATTTGCTTGAACAGAGTTTTCTCAATGCTTATGCAACTTGTGAACACTTTGACGACCCTTAAAAAAATCCTTTTATATGTCTAGGGTTAGGAGAAAAGAAGACCCAAAGACACATTCACGGGTCCTAAGAAAATCATATCAGAAATTCTAAAATTCATAAACCTCGACAAATAGAAGGTGTCGAGCCACGGGCTTGAGATAGCTTCTTAAACCTCGATACACGCAACTATAGAGCTAGCTGTCGAGATGCTGTTGAGCTTTAATGACCGTGCACTTCTTCAGCTTGTTTCTTGGACAGACTTGATAACTTCAACACTTGATCTTGAAACCTTGTTTCCTGAAGTATTAAAAAAACCTAGAACTACCCAATTACAAGTTGAGTGCGTTTTGTCAAATGATTAGCCAATTACATAAAAGAATGACATATGTTCTTAACAAGTGAAGCACATATGTTCTAACAATCTCCCCATTTGGCAATCCATGACAAAACCACAACAAACAAATGAACATATGAGAGAAGTCATAAATCACTCAACTCATATTCACTTATTGAATACAGTAAAATCTATTCTAACACAAACTCTTGAAAAACTTTGCAAGAAGAGAGTTTATGGCAAGTAGACTTTGACAACCTGTATTTTTGAGTCACTTTAAACAAAACTCATCAAGGCATCTTAGCGTGAAACAAAAATAATTGATTGCATACAAGTAATAAGAAACATGTGTATAAAGATAGAAAATAAACAACACATGTAGAGGTAGGTGAAAGAAACATATATCTACATATAGAGAAAATAAGTACAATGTATGTAAAAATGGTCACAAGACCTAATGTACAAGAACAATGTATCTAAAAAGGTAGAAAAGAAAAAGATACATCATATCCTCACTACATCCCTCATATTAGCACTCTCCCCCTAAGAATGACTAATCTCAATATCCAAAACTACTCTCCCTTTTTGTCACGAGTGACAAAGGGTAAGAGTGTCAAGTAGACACCTCATCGGTAGAGCTAGCATCTCCATCATCATCTAAAGTGTCATCATCATCACCATCATCATCATCATCATCCTCAGCATCAGAATCGGAAGCCACTGGAGGAGGTGGTGGAGGAGAAGCCTCAGGAGCAAAGCCACCCATAGTTGCCTGCCATCGTGCAATACGACCGACACAAACGTGCACCTGATACAACTCAGTAGAGAGTGTGTCAAGGCGAGTATCCATGCGCTGCAGCTGCGCCATGATGTCTCCAAGTGATACATCGCCCATGGAAGTGGAGGGAGCGGATGTGGATGGAGCTGAACGAGATGGAGCAGGATGGGAGGGAGGAGTGGAATCCGGCTGTCGCGACCTAAACTGCGCCTTACTATGTTTTATGGTAGCGATGTTTATGGCATAAATGTGTGTGAAGTGGTCGGACACAGGAAAATGATAGAAAAATGGTGTAAGATCCTCGTGATAGCGGAAGGAAATATGAACTTATCACGGGATGCCGAATCTAAATGAACATCTATAATAGAGAGAATAAAATGAGAAGGGAAGTCTGTGGTAAGATGCTTAAGAAGAGATAACAAAAACCGAGCTCGAGGCTCTGTGATGGAGTTGTAGTGAGAGAGTGGATGGAGTACAAAAGTCATCACCATGTTTATGAAGCGAGGGCCTTTAGCAAAAGGCTTACATGTAAAAACCTGACGGCAAAAACCCAACCGGGTGATTTTCAAGTCACCACTCCCAAAACTCCACTATTATCACAACAAGCGGTTACAAGTAAAGGAATACCAAGTACCTTACCAACCTACAATTGAACCCTTACCCCAATACCCAATTGGACTTGTTCTGTAGTGACAATTTGCCCTTTTGATGCACGGCTCCCAAGTATGTGACTAACCAATGCGCGGATCGTAGTACTCGTCTTCAATCACCAACTAGAAAGAGTTGTTAGCTGTAAAGTTCTTCAATTCATCAACGATGAAGATCAAGAAGATACTTGGTCACAAAACCCAAAGGTGCACATACACAGCAACTTCTTCAGAAGAGATGAACTAGGGCAAAATTTTGTCTCCAGTCACAATTTGCTTCAACAAAGTTTGGTCAATGCTTGTGCAACTTGTGAACTCTTTGACAGCCCTTAAAAAAATCCTTTTATACGTCTAGGGTTAGGAGAAAAGAATGCCAAAAGACACATTCATGGATCTCAAGAAATCAGATCAAAAAAATATGATTTTATAAACCTCAACAGATAGCAAGGTGTCGAGCAGCTGTCAAGAAGGTGTCGGGATTTAATGGTTGTGCACTTCTTCAGCTTGTTTTTTGGATAGACTTGATGACTTCAACACTTGATCTTGAAACCTTGTTTCTTGAAGAATTAAAAACACCTAGAACTACCCAATTACAAGTTGAGTGCATTTTGTCAAAGGATTAGCCAATTACATAAAAGAATGACATATGTTCTTAACAATTGCATTTTATCTTTTTGCTTTTTATTTTCTTTGCATATTTTCTTTTATTTTAGCATATCATGCATGGGCATATAAGAGAGAGAAAAGAAATACCCAAGATGTTAAGCATTTGACACTGCACTTTTGCTATGCCGAAACATACGGGTGTCTTTGACACTGCACTTTTGCTATACCGAAGCATACAGGTGTCATATTATGATTGGCGGGCAACAGTGGTGAGATGGTTATTTATGCCTTTCTCTTAGGATTTTCTAGTCCTTCCTGTCAAAAAGAGTGATACGAGTGTTAAGTCAAGAGATAACTTAATCTTACTCATCACAAACAAGAGCCACAAAGCTCACTTGCTTAGTTGTGCATAAGAATACTCATCTAAACTACAAAGTGATACAAAGTTTAGAAAACTTTGTTCTAATGGCCATCCAAGGTACACAAGTACCAAAGTACACAAAACACGCACTGTTTTTGTATTTTTTTTTTTTTAATTTTAAAACAAAACAAACAAAACTGAAAACAAGAAAACAAAAACATGTTAAACAAAACAAAGCATAAAACTAGACTTGCTAAAAAAAATGCAAAACACATAAGTAATGCAACAAACAAAAACAAGAAGATAGAAGAAAGTGATCAAATCACTTAGAGTCCTTTTTCTTCCACACCTTGGAAGAACCTTTCCTTTGATTAAACCCTTGAACTGGTGGTGAGGGGGAGGAATTGAAACGTTCAAGTTTGAAAGGAACATGAGGGCTTTGAGAAGACCGAGAGGAGCAAGAGAGGATTGAAGCCAATTTTGGCTTCCAGATGCGATCATGCCATTGCTCTGTTGAGTGGCTAACCACTTATACAATTTGGTCGAGTATAACCGGCAGCTCCACAATGATGACAGAGATACTGCTTCTTCCATTTGGGCTTTTGAGAGTTAGCCTTCTTAGCTCTAGGGATCTTAACATCTTTCTTATCTTGCTTAAGGGGTGCTCTTAAGATAGATTTTTCCTTGTCTAAGTTCTCACTAGCTAATTCAGTTTTAACATCAGTGTTCTCAATATTAGTTTTATTAGCAGGAGGAATAAACACAGTAGCACTAGTAGAAGCAATATTAGAGGAAGAAAGACCATACCCTAAACCTGTACGATCCGAAGCAGATTTCTGAATGCTGAGCATCTCATCAAGCTTTGCACTCGAAGTCCTCTCCAACTGAGCTCTGACTTGAAACAGCTCCGCTTCAAGCTTCTTGGTCTTCTCACCTAAGAAATTGTTCTCAAACCTCAGTGCACCAATTGTTTGATTAGCTCTATCAAACTTTGTGGAAAGCTCTTCACGATCATGTTCCACATCATTGAGCTTCTTGGTGGCCAGCCTATACAGTTTCTCTTCTTGGAGAGCTTGTAAAGTTTCTCATAGGTTGTATGGATATCATCTTGATCATCCATCTTCTCAAATTTGGACTCCACCAGTTCTTCTTCTTCATCCACTTCTTCAACAATCCCTTCAGTAGGATTAACTGTGGTAGTGAATGCATTTAAGATTCTGTAATCCTCATTGTCGGAATCATCTTCAGGCTTAGTGTCACTTAACGTAGCAGCAAATGCTTTGCTCTTCCCAACACTCTTGAGATATGTGGGACACTCTTGCTTCATTTGACCGAAGCCATGGAACCCAAAGCACTTAGGTCCTATGGGAACAGTGTACTGACTGTCATCCCTTGCATCCTTCTTCCCTTTGTCTTGGCCCTTAGACTGAGAATAGCTGGATTGTTTGCGGTCCTTGTCGAAGTTCCACTCATCGGCATTCTTCATAAACTTCTTGAACTGTCTTGTAATGTAGGACTTCATCTTGGAGTCTTCATCATCGGAAGAATCATCTGTGTCACTGCTCTTTGCCTTCAGGGCCATGCTCTTGCCTTTACCCAACTTGCCAATCCTAGATAGTCCTAGCTCGTAGGTCTGCAAGTTTCCAACCAGCTCAGTCAAAGGAATCTTGTCAATATCCTTTGATTCCTTGATTGCAGTAATCTTCGCATGAAATCTTTTGGGTAGAGATCTGAGCACTTTCCTCACAATCTTGGGTTCAGGAATGGTTTCCCTAAGATTAAAGGCTGAGTTCACTATGTCCTTGAGCTTGGTATAGAACTCATCGAACGACTCATCCTTCTCCATTTTTATTTCTTCAAAGCTCATAGTGAGCCTTTGAAGCTTTGAATCCTTGATGGCCTTTGTACCCTCATAGGTTGTCTGAAGGATGGTCCATGCTTCCTTTACAGTTTCAGTAGAGGATATCTTCTTGAACTCCTCATTGGTGACTACGCTAAATAAGGCATTCAACGCTCTATTGTTGAAGTTTGCCGCCTTGATCTTGGCTTCATCCTAATCGACCGACGCTTCTTTTGGGTTGGTCCAACCAATCTCTATAGCTTGCCACACTTTCTCATCTAAAGACTGCAAGAAAGCTCTCATGCGTACTTTCTAGTCTACAGAGTTAGTGCCATTAAATAAAAGAGGTATGATTAATGACTGTCCTCTATCCGTGACAAACAGGGATCAATGGATCAATACAGCAAAAATTAAACCTAATCAGAGTGTACCTGCTTTGATACCACTTGATAGGCCAAAAAATGTATTGACCCTTTATGATTTAAATTAATTAATTAATTAGCCAAGTTATTAATTAATCAATTTAACATGAAAACGCGTGGTAGTACAAACAAATCACCAATAAACTAATTATGCAGCGGAAAAATAAATAACACAGTGATTTGTTTACGAATGGGAAAAACCTGACGGTAAAAACTCCACCAGGTGATTTTCAAGTCACCACTCCTGAAACTCCACTATTACCACAACAAGCGGTTACAAGTAAAGGAATCCCAAGTACCTTACCAACCTAAAGTTGAACCCTTATCCCAATACCCTATTGGACTTGTTCTGTAGTGACAATTTTCCCTTTTGATGCACGGCTCCCAAGTACGTGACTAACTAATGTGTGGATCCCAGTTGAAAGGTTTTAGACCCCTTAAAACACAACCAGATTGGTTAGCCTCGATTAATTAGCCAAGTTGTTGCTTAGTCAAATTATGGAATTCTAGGTTAAAGCAATCAAATAATCATATCAAGATATAAAGCAGTGGAAAATAAATGAACACAAGATATGATGACCCAGGAAACCACACGGTAAAAACCTGGGGAGGATTTGACCTAGCTATCCTCAAGGTAAACCTGAATCCACTATGCGAAAGAATTGAAGTTCATACAGAAGGACTACAAGCTCCCTGCTTGACTTCCTAATGCTACCCACCAGTAGAACTTACTGACACGACCACGTGCAAGCTCCGAATCCACAGACTCCTTCTTTCTTGGATTCTTCAATCAGCTACAAGCACCCCCGCTTGATTATCTTTAAGCTTCAATGGTAGCAACCAAGTTGATCATCAAGATGTAGATAATATCTCCAACTTGAAAACCCTAAGCTTTGTGTAAAGGAAAACTCCTCAAAAATCTCACAAGAGATTTACACAAAACAGCAATGTATGAGCAATAATACAATTGGAGCAACCTTCAAAAACGTGGCTAGGGTTTTGTTTATATACCTAGGGTAAAAACATAAAACCCTAAACGTTTAATGAAGTAGGCTGAGTTGAAAATTCTGCAGAAAAAACAACCTGTGCGATTTTCGATCGATCGAGCCAGGCCGAAAGTCCCAAGTACTTCTGCAACCACTCGATTCCAACTTTACAATAATAAACCAACTTTGAGCAAGCCTAGACAAGACTAAATACATTGTTTTGATCATGGTTTGCCAACATTACAAATTAGAGTTCTAAATACATAAAATCCTAAGACCTTAGAACCTAACAAACTCCCCTTTGGCAATCCGTGACAAAACCCTAATTAAAAGCTCAAAGTTTTACAAGTAAAAAGCCCTTTACAAAGAAATGCTCATAAATTTCAATTTCAGCCTAACTACTATCCATCGGTTGCAAGTGTAGACAGCAGCTTAGTTGAATCAACCTGTATATTCCTGAAATACTCAACAAACGCATAAACGCATGTGTGACAGAAAAGAGTAAAACAACAGGTATAACATTCTTGTAAGATTCACACAACACAAAATAAAGACATATATAAATGATCAACTCATAAATATAAATCAATAAGCAGTGAATCACAAATCAACAAGAATCAATAAAAAAATATATCAATCAATGTTACTCCCCCTAACATGAATATCTCCAAAAAATGATATACAAAGTGAAGCACCTAGATACAATCTAAAAAACTCCATAAGTAACAAAAATCTCCCCCTAACAACAAAAGTCTCCCCCTAACTACAAAAACCCTCTACAAGTCAAAACTCCACTCCCCCTTTTTGTGACGGAATGCCAAAGAGCAATCATGAGTCGCCATCAAAAGGAGGTGGTGAGGGTGAATGAAGACGCGCTAAATCGGCTCGGAGAGCACGAATCTCATCTAGTAAGTCCACCAAAATCTGACCCTGAGCCGCCTGAACGGTCACGACAGTCTCCAAAGTACAACGAACATCAAAGTCTATCGAAGGAGGTGGAGGAACATCAGCAGCAGTAGCATCATCATCAACTGGATTAGGAACATCCTCACCAGCAGTACCTGTAGAAGAAGGAGGAGGAGCGCTACTAGACAGCTCGGACCTAGGGTGTTTAGAACAAGCTCGAAGATGAGCGGCCCTCTGTCTAAGAAAAGACGCACCTATGGGAGCTATCACATGAACAGGCTCAGAGGAATGGAAGTCACTAAGGTCAAGATGGAGCAAAATCCTATGAATGAAAATAGGATGAACAAGGGCATGAGAAGAAGATGAACTCCTATAAACATCGTTCAAAGAACGAAGAAAGAGATGGGGAAAACTAATAAGAGCATCAGTAACCAGAACGTACAAAAAGACACACACCGCTCAAGAGGAATGGTGTGGACATGAGAAATGGGCCAGATGGAATGACAAGCTATCCAAAATAACAGATAGTGCAACCCGGTGAGCTCAGCAGAAGTGATCCTAGGATCAGAACCCCACTGGACAGAAGTCTCAGTGATGTAAGATAAAACATCGCTCAGCTCGGGAGACTTGTCATAAGGATAGACAGGATCCCTAACCAACGGTACCCCTAGAGCATCAGCCACTACCTGAGGAGTAATGGTGTACCCTACACCTCGTATCCAACTCTTTACCAAAGTGTTGGAATCATAGACGTGGATAGAGATGTTCAAATAGAACTCTCTAATCAAGGCAGACGGTGGAGAAGGATCAGAAATGTCTAACAAAGGTAACCAGCCCCGACGCTCAAAGTTCGCCCTAATGGCAGGATCTAGCTCATCTAACAAAACAGAACACTTAGCCCAAATCTTCCTCTTAAGGTTAAGCTTCTCAAAAAGATCTTGGTTTTTCTCACTCGGAAACCTCTCACGGTCAAAGGATGGAGGGGATGGAGAGGAAGAGGGAATGGACCTATGGGCTCTAGTCTTCCTAGGCATGATGCTAGGGAAAGGACAGAGACATAAAAGAGAAAACCAAAAAGACACAAGAAAACAGAACCAAGGGCAGACTGCAAATTAGCAACAAAAAAATAGAATGAAAATCTATATGATGCATGAACAGATATAATGCCATGATGCATGTACTAATGCAGCGAGCAATTAAGTTTAATTGAGATTAAATTGACAAAATTGGCTTGAGCAGGGAATTTTCTTAACAAAAACCCCAAAAAATTGAACACCACTTGAAAATTTTTTAAAAAAAATGATGAATTGAGCATTATAAAACACGACACATAGATTATAATGCTTAATTTTATCAATACAACAAGCCAATTGCATCAAATTCTACTCAATTTAACAAAATCCCCAAATCGGATTAATTAGGAACCCTAGATTTTTCAATTTCACACCAAACTCAAAATTGATCAAATTAAACTATTTAGATCACGTCTATAGCATGTCCCCACAAAAACCCATTGATCAATTGCATAAAATATGGCGTGAATCAAAAGAAAATTCCAAAATAGCAAATTGCGAAAATCGCCCCTAAATGCATGAATATATGCATGAAATGATGAAAATAAAATCAAAAGGAAGGGCAAAAGTGTCTTACCGGCTTGAGGAGAGAGAGATCTTGCAAAAACAATGGAGGAAAATGACAAAAATCTCTAGGTGGAGCCTTGCCAACGTGGAGAGAGAGAAGAAAAAGTTTGAAAAGTTTGAATAGGAACTTTGAAAAAGTCAGAACTGAACCTTTTAAAAAGCTTTTTCACGATATTCAATCGATCGAAAAATACATTCGATCGATCGAATGAAATAGTCATTTTAGAACAAACTAAGACACTTTTTCGATCGATCGAAAAACAAACTGGATCGATCGAAATGGGAAGAGGCTCACTGAAATTGTTAAAAAAAATCCAGTTTTGAAAGACACAAACCTAATTTTGAAAAACAACTCCTCAAAGCATTAACCAAGAAAAGCAAAATGCATGAGTATGAGATGAAATGCTTTTTCAAAACCCCAAAATTTTAAACCCAAATTTTGTCAAAAACAAGTTTCAATCATTCTCCCATTGAATTTTCTCAAGCAACAAAAATGTTGTGCACAAATCTCAAGATATTTTCAAACTTGGTTGGTCAGACCAAAAACACACACACTAGCATGTACAGTGTTTAACAAAGAGTAACTTGTGTAGTGTGTGATACTAGCAAAAACTTGAGATACATGTGAGGTGATATGTGAATAGCAATCAAACACAAAGTCTACACAATTCATCACATAGAATTTAAAAGAGACTATCACCTAAAGAGTTACATCCTATAACTCCCACATCTCCTAGAACAAAAGCTTGCAATCATGTAAGTTTCTTGCATTTTTGCCTCTTATTTGTATGAGATGGCATTCAGCCTAATAGTATACACCGGTTTGAATTAAGTGAATTGGCATCAATCCTAATAGTACACACCAGTTTTAATTTAATTTGAGGCTACACCTTATGTTCTTTTTGTGTATGTGCTACACTTTCTCGAGCACAGAATTTTATGATATGCACTAAAGTGTTCATGATTGGCTAGTGAACAGTGGTGAGATGGTTATTTATGCCTTTCTCAAAAGGATCAAGTCCGACAGTCAAATAACACGTGACTTCATGATAAAGACAGAGTAATTAAGAACCATACACATCTTTCCCACACAACATGCACTACAAAGTTTCAACTAGTCAAGTGCAATAAAAAAGTTCATCAAAGTTAAACAAGGTACACAAGACATGACATGTGTAAATAGATAGACCAACCTTGTTTTTCAAAAATCAAGAAACATAGTGTCAAACATAATTTTTGCTTTCTCCTTTTTTTTTTTTTTATTATTATTTTAATTAAGAGAAAACAAATAAATCCTAGAATGAAATGCATGAATGTAATGCAGTGCAAATCCTAGAACAAAACAAAAGAAAAACACAAAAACCAAAGAACAATGGTCACAGAGGAATGAGAAATAAAGCACAAGGACCATGTCAGAAAGACTCAATTAGATCGAGTCTTTTGCATCCAAAATTTTTTAGATGCATCACGAGCATTGGAGTTCTTATTCACATTTGAGTGATTTCCAACTCCAGGATTGGAATAAAGGTTCAAAGCCTTTACCAATTCACCAATAAGTGCCATAGGATCTTGTGCTTGTGACACAGACACTTTTGGTTTGTTTGCTCTCTTAGCAGCTTGAAGCTTGTAACAGTTAGGACGAATGTGTAAAGACTTACCACAAAAATGACAAACCCAAGCAGGTTTACCATGCATCTTGTCCTTAGAAAGGGTAGGTTTAGTTTCTCTCAGATCAACCCTATTCTTCTTAGGAGGTGAAACTTCTACAGGTTTGACTACCTCACTCACAGGTAGTTTAACAGTTTCACCCACAACCTCACTCACGGAAGGTTTAGAAGAAGAAGAAGGAACAAAATTTGTGGAATGCGGTGCAGAGTCAAAAATGCTTTCAACATATCCTAACCCAGATTTATCAGAATGATACTTTTGAACATTCAGCATGTGATCAAGTTTAGATCTAGCAGATCTAGCAACAGATAAATCATGTTCCAAAGTTTTAACTTTATCAAGCAAAAACATGTTCTCAGATTTAACATTGTTCAAAAGGTCATTAGCATCGAAAAGTTTAACAAGCAAAATTTTCTTTTCAAGCTCAAGAGAATCAATTTTCTTCAGGCCAAGTTCTACATTCATAGCATCCCTAGCAGCAATTTTGCAGAGTTCATTGTAGGCCTCTTGAAGATCTGCATCCTCAGAGAGTTCCCCATCAGAAAGGTTCTCTTCAACAGATATGCTTTCATTGACTAGAGCAGTAGCAGTGAAAGTAATGAAGTTTCCATCCTCATCACATCCGGACTCATCATCGGAAACCTCATTATCGCTAAGGGTTACAGCCATAGCTTTACCCTTAGTTCTTAAGAATGTAGGACATTCAGATTTCACATGACAATACCCTTGACAACCAAAACACTGAGGACCCATAGAATTATTTGAAGACTGACCAACTTTTTCTTTTGGTTTTTCAAAGTTGTTAACCTTAGTGGGATCATTCTTCCTAAAATTTCTAGGTTCAGCAGTGTAAGTACCTCTTGCCTTTCTATTGGTATTTCTAAGAAAGTTTTTGAAATTTTTGGCAAGATAGACAATCTCTGTAGCAGAGAGCTCATCATCAAATCCACCACCATCAACATCATCAACTGACTTAAGAGCCATTGATTTGGATTTGTTCACTTTAGGTAGGTCAGACTCATAGGACTGAAGAGATCCTACAAGCTCATCAACAGGGATGGAGTCCACATCCTTGCTTTCAGTGATGACAGTCACTTTGGGTCTAAAGTCTTCAGTTAAGGATCTAAGTATCTTCCTAACAATTTTAGGTTGATCATAGACTTCACCCAAATTAAAAGCAGAATTGACAATATCATTTAATTTAGCATAGAATTCATCAAAAGATTCATCATCAGACATTCTAATGCTTTCAAATCTAGAAGTCAATTGTTGCAATTTATTGATCTTAACTGCCTTCGTGCCTTCATGCACAGTTTGGAGGATTTTCCAAGCAATATGAGCAACCTTAACATTAGAAATCCTCTTAAATTCCTCCATGGAAACAGCGTTGAAGATGGCATTCATAGCTTTGCTATTGAAGCCAGCTGCTTCTTTTTCAGAAGTTTGCCACTCACTCACAGGAGTAGTGGGCTTCTCCCATCCGTACTCAACGGAATTCTAGACTCTCTCATCAATGGATTTCAGGAATGCTTTCATCCTTACTTTCCAATAAGCATAGTTGTTTCCATCAAAGTGAGGAGGAACAAACAGAGAGTGTCCATGCTCCATGACAACAGGGGTCAAGGATCAGCTCAGAGATCAAGAAATCTCCAACAAAAGAGCAACCGGCTCTGATACCACTTGAAAGGTTTTAGACCCCTTAAAACACAACCAGATTGGTTAGCCTAAATTAATTAGCCAAGTTGTTACTTAGTCAAATTATGCAATTCTAGGTTAAAGCAATCAAATAATCATATCAAGATATAAAGCAGCAGAAAATAAATGAACACAAGATATGATGACCCAGGAAACCACACGATAAAAACCTGGGGAGGATTTGACCTAGCTATCCTCAAGGTAAACTTGAATCCACTATGCGAAAGAATTGAAGTTCATACAGAAGGACTACAAGCTCCCCGCTTGACTTCCTAATGCTACCCACCAGTAGAACTTACTGACACGACCACGTGCAAGCTTCGAATCCACGGACTCCTTCTTTCTTGGATTCTTCAATCAACTACAAGCACCCCCGCTTGATTATCTTTAAGCTTCAATGGTAGCAACCAAGTTGATCATCAAGATGTAGATAATATCTCCAACTTGAAAACCCTAAGTTTTGTGTAAAGGAAAACTCCTCAAAGATCTCACAAGAGATTTACACAAAACAACAATGTATGAGCAATAATACAATTGGAGCAACCTTCAAAAACGTGGCTAGGGTTTTGTTTATATACCTAGGGTAAAAACATAAAACCCTAAACGTTTAATGAAGTAGAGCTGAGTTGAAAATTCTGCAGAAAAAACAACCTGTGCGATTTTCGATCGATCGAGTCTGTTCTTCGATCGATCGAGCCAGGCCGAAAGTTCCAAGTACTTCTGCAGCCACTCGATTCCAACTTTACAATAATAAACCAACTTTGAGCAAGCCTAGACAAGACTAAATACATTGTTTTGATCATGGTTTGCCAACATTACAAATTAGAGTTCTAAATACATAAAATCCTAAGACCTTAGAACCTAACACCAGTACGCGACTTCAATCACCAACTAGAAAGAGTTATTGGCTATAAAGTTCTTCAGTTCATCCACGATGGAGATCAAGAAGATGCTTGATCATAAAACCTAAAGGTACACATACACAGCAACTTCTTCAAAAGAGATGAACTAGGGCAAAACTTTGTCTCCGATCACAATTTGCTTGAACAGAGTTTGCTCAATGCTTGTGCAACTTGTGAACTCTTTGACGACCCTTAAAACAATCCTTTTATATGTCTAGGGTTAGGAGAAAAGAAGGTCCAAAGACACATTCATGGATCCTAAGAAATCATATTAGAATATAAACCTCGACAGATAGCAAGGTGTCGTGCAGCTGTCGAGAAGGTGTCGAGATTTAATGATTGTGCACTTCTTCAGCTTGTTTCTTGGACAGACTTGATGACTTCAACACTTGATCTTGAAACCTTGTTTTTTGAAGTATTAAAAACATCTAGAACTACCCAATTACAAGTTGAGTGCGTTTTGTCAAAGGATTAGCTAATTACATAAAAGAATGACATATGATCTTAACAAGTGAAACACATATGTCCTAACAGACACCTTCTCGAAACCTCCTCGATACCTTGCTGTCTGTCGAGCTTTTCAAGCTGTTTCTTATCACAATCCCAACACCTTCTCGACACCTGGTGGATTGATCGAGAAATCTCCTGTCTCCTTGAAAGATTCTTGACACCTGGCCAATCAATTGAGCTTCTGTCTTTGATTTGGTGTTTTATCCCTCGATACCTCCTTGAAACCTTCAGCTGTTGATGATCTTTTCCTCGACACCTACCTCGATAGATCCCTTGACACCTCTCGACACCTCATCTGTCGAGATTTATTGAGGCTTCTATTTAAGCTCCTCGTGCGATCCGAACCTCATTTCTCCCGATCTCTCTCTCTCTCGATAGCTCTTTGTTTTCTCTCCCAAACACTCTCATCTCACTCCAATCTTGTTCCTCAAGGTTTCTTCAAGCTTCCTCAAGTTTTTCTTCACTTGGTAAGCTTCCTATCTCTTCATTCTTCATGTATTTCATGATTTGAAACCTAGGTTTTATGGTTTTTGAAAACTTTTGGGGTTTTTCAAAATTGATGAGTTTTTTGTTGAAATTTTGGGTTGGGTTTTCATTTAAATGTGTTTAAAACCTCATACATTGCATCACATTTGCACTATAATGGTATTTTCATGCATTTAGATGTGTGTAATATGCTTGTGTGCTGGTAGGAATGGATTGGGCTAAGCGCATGATGTTTTTTTTCGTTGCATGTCACATGCTCATGCATTTTCATGCATACGTACTCTTTTCAATATATCTTGATATATTTGATATGTTTTGGGACTTTTCTGACTGTCTCCTTTTCTCCCTCTCTCTTTTTGTTTGCGTTAGTCGTGTCTATGGCACCTAAACGTAAGTCTGCTCCGTCTCGGAACCATCTTCATTCCAGGGCATCAACGTATTCTGATTCCACTCCTTCTAACATTCGGTTCCATGATGAGGATGCCCGGAAGGCATACTTGGAGAACTTTTCTCGACGAGGTGTTCACTCGGAATGCCGAGTCATTTTGGCGAACTTCGCTGACACTGACCTTCCTGATGTCATTCACAGTCGGGGATGGGAGTCACTGTGTGACATTCCGGTCACTTGTCCTCTCATGCTTATTTAGGAGTTTTACTCCAACATGCACGAGATTGATTCTTCAGTACCTTTCTTTCACACTCGTGTTCGAGGTTTGCGCTTTGCTATCACACCGCAGCTTGTTGCGGATGTGCTTCGAGTTCTAAGGGTAGAGCATCCTGACTACCCTGGTTGTGAGCGTCTGAGGACTGTGTCCAAAGACGAGATGATGTCTGCTTTTTGTGAGCACCCATCTGTTTAGGGTGAGCATCAGTTTACACCATGTCGACCTTTTACTAAAGGTCCTAGATTCATGAACATGGTGATGACTTTTGTTTTGCACTCTCTCTCTCACTATAACTCTATCACAGAGCCTCATGCTCGATTTTTGCTTTCTTTGTTAGAGCACCTCACTATAGATTTTTCTTCACATTTTATTCTTTCCATCATAGATGTGTTTAGGGATACAGCTACCCGTGATAAGCTCATCTTCCGTTCAGCTATCACGCGGATTCTACACCATTTTTCTATTCCTTTTCCCTCTTCGATCACTTTTCTGTCATGTGTGCCATAGATGCCACTACCGTAAAACGTAGTGAGGCTCGGTTTAGGTCACAATAGGAGTCAACAGCTCCTCCCTTCGGTTTCACTCCATCTTGTTCGACACCTTCTCGGTCTACTCCATTTACATCTGCTCCCTCCTCTTCCATGGGCGATGTATCTCTTGGAGACATCATGACGCCGTTGTAGCGCATCAGGTGAACGTTCATGTCGGTCGTATTGCATGACGGTAGGCCGCCATGGGTGGCTATGCTTTTGAGGCTACTCCTTCACCACCTCCTCCAGTGGCTTCTGATTCTGATACTGAGGATGATGGTGATGATGGTGATGACGGTGATGCATCGGATGATGATGATGGAGATGCTAGCTCTACTGATGAGATGTCTACTTGATACTCTACCCTTTGTCACTCGTGACAAAAAGGGGGAGTAATTTTGGGATATGAGAGTAGTCATCTTAGGGGGAGAGTTAGTATAGGACATTTTTGTTAGGGGGAGTGTTGATACTTGAGGGATGTAGTGAGGATATGATGTATCTTTTCTTTTCTTTCTATTATAGATACATTGTTCTTGTACATTTGGTCTTGTGATCATTTTTTTACATACATTGTACTTATCTTTCTTATATGTTGATGTATGTTTCTTTCACCTACCTTACACATGTTGTTTCTTTTCTTTCTTTATACACATGCTTCTTATATTTGTATCCAATCTATTATTTCTGTTTCACACTAAGATGCCTTGATGAGTTTTGTTTAAAGTGTTTCAGAAATACAAGTTGTCAAAGTTTACTTGCCATAAACTCTCTTCTTGCAAAGTTTTTCAAGAGTTTGTGATTAGGATAGATTTTATTGTATTAAACAAGTGAATATGAGTTGAGTGATTTATGACTTCTCTCATATCTCATTTGAATTTTGGGATATAAGAGTAGTCATCTTAGGGGGAGAGTTAGTATAGGACATTTCTGTTAGGAGGAGTGTTGATACTTGAGGGATGTAGTAAGGATATGATGTATCTTTTCTTTTCTTTCTATTATAGATACATTGTTCTTATGCATTTGTTCTTGTGATCATTTTTTTACATACATTGTACTTATCTTTCTTATATGTTGATGTATGTTTCTTTCACCTACCTTACATGTGTTGTTTCTTTTCTCTCTTTATACACATGGTTCTTATATTTGTATGCAATCCATTATTTATGTTTCATACTAAGATGCCTTGTTGAGTTTTGTTTAAAGTGTTTCAGAAATATAGGTTGTCAAAATCTACTTGCCATAAACTCTCTTCTTACAAAGTTTTTCAAGAGTTTGTCATTAGGATAGATTTTATTGTATTAAACAAGTGAATATGAGTTGAGTGATTTATAACTTCTCTCATATCTCATTTGTTTCTTGTGGTTTTGTTACGGATTGCCAAAGGGGGAGATTGTTAGGACATATGTGGTTCTCTTGTTAAGAATATATGTCATTGTTTTATGTAATTGGCTAATTCTTTGACAAAACGCACTTTACTTGTACTTGGGTAGATCTAGGATGTGTTGAAATACTTCAAGAAACCATGTTTCAAGATCAAGTGTTGAAGCTTTCAAGTCTGTTGAAGAAAACAAGTTGAAAGTGCAAAGTTACTAAAGCTCGACAGCTAGCATGTGTCGAGATTTAAGGAAGCTGTTTTTGCCCGTGGCTCAATAGCTATCTTGACAGATGCTCAACAGCTTCTATCTGTTGAGATTTATAAAATCAAAATTTCTGATCTGATTTCTTGGAATTCGTGGATGTGTCTTTGGGCCTTCTTTTCTCCTAACCCTAGACATATAAAAGGATTGTTTTAAGGGCCATAAAAGTGTTCACAAGTTGCATAAGCATTGAAAAAACTCTATTCAAGCAAATTGTGACTTGAGACAAAGTTTTGACCTAGTTCATCACTATTGCAGAAGTTGCTGTGTATTTGCACCAAAGGGTTTTGTGACCAAGCATCTTCTTGATCGTCATCATTGGGATGAACTGAAGAACTTTGCAGCCAACAAACTTTTTCTAGTTTGTGATTGAAGTCACATACTGGGATCCGCGCAATTGATTAGTCGCGTACTTGGGAGCCGTGCATCAAAAGGGGAAATTGTCACTACAGAACAAGTCCAATTAGGAATTGGGGTAAGGGTTCAATTGTAGGTTGGTAAGGTACTTGGGATTCCTTTACTTGTAACTACTTGTTGTGATAATAGTGGAATTTCGGGAGTGGTGACCTGAAAATCACCCGGTGGGGTTTTCCCCATTCGTAAACAAATCACCGTATTATTTATTTTCCGCTGCATAATTAGTTTATTGGTTATTTATTTGTGCCCATGTGTTTGCATGTTAAATTGATTAATTAATAACTTGGCTAATTAATTAATTAATTTAAACACAAGGGGTCAATATGTTTTTGGCTTATCAGCTAGTATCTTCGCACTATACAAAAAATTACTTGATTAGATATTGTCAATAATAATATTCAAATTATGATGGATATTTAGACCTTAACCTCTAAAATATTTCCAAACGACGTAGACGAATATATTCTTTTTGCTCAAGATCCATGGTTCTTGTATCTTTCATCATAATTTCATCTTCCATTTTCCTATTTTCTACTTCATTCTTCTCTTCCTTGATGCAAATCAACTCTTCACTCTTCTCTTCCTTGATACGAATCAACTCTCTTCATTCTTCAGATGCAATGCGCATTAACTCTCTTCGTTCTTCTAATGCAATGCGCATACTTTCCTTTTTCTCCTCATGCATTCTCCTCTTTTCTTCCTTGATTTCATCCAATTGGGAGGAAAGATTTCTCCTTTTCAGCCTTCTTGCCTATGAGTCTCTCCAAGGTTTTGCCGGTGTTCATCTCATCATTATATTCATCTAGATTTATTGAGCTTACAAAAGTATGAAAAGATTGTGTGGCTGGTTGTCTTGTGCGGGCCTTCAAATTCTCTCTTAGAATCAACCACTTAGCTTCATTCCTCAAAATTCTCCAACAATGTTCCAATTGAAATGCATTTTTGCAATTATTTAGATACATAGCTTTTGCATCTTCAATCTACAAAAGTAAATAATGAGAATCATAAAACTAAAAGTATATTGATGTACAATACATATTAGATGTTGAGTCGAAATACCTTGTCATGCTCAGTTTTACCACTTTCATTCCGGTTCTCAATTTGGGCCAAGCATCCATAAAACTTGTTCGTCTCCTTTTGAATTGTTGACCACCGACTATTTAAAAAATCCTTGGCGCGGTTAAATTTCTTGTCATTGTGGAAGGTGGACCAAATTCTCTCCCAAAATGTTGTGTGTTTTTGGTCTGTCAATGTCACGGCATCTAAGCTAACATTGAGCCACGCCAACACTAGCTTAATGTCTTCATCTACGGTGAAGTTGATTCCCTGTTGACCTCTCTTAGTAGTTGATTTTTTTTTGCAATGGGGGGTATAGATTGTCCCATTTCAACTTGGGGTGGAGATTGACGGACATTCATGTCTAAATGCGGAGTGGACATCAAGATACTACTGTCAAAAGACTCAAAACCTTGTTCATTGTCTTGTAAAATGTCAAGGAAGAAGGGATTTTGATTTTGTGAGTCCATCACCTAACAAACACCAAAGTAAATCAGAAGCAGCACTAATAAGCAACAAAATTGAAAACAAAAAAGAGAAGGCATTCCTCAAAACAAATTCATCACACATTAAATAAACAATATTTGCACATAGTAAAAACACTCAGCATTACCAAAAATAAAAAATAGCTAACTAGCATGGAATTAATGGGTTATGAAATTCTCTTTTATTTCAGATAACTATGTGATGTACATAAATGGGTTGCTTTATCAATTTAATTTTTCTTGATGATGAATATCTCTTTATGTACAGTATAGTTGGATGGGTTTTTGTAGTTAGTCTTTTATTATCATCATCAAAGTTGTAATTATTATCATGCATGCTTAGTTGAAATAAGGAACATCATGAAATCGACATTATGAAAGCAGTGGGAAAATAATAAGACAAGTCTAAGTCAATGTGCTACACATTAAAAAAAAAAAAAAAAAGTGCTTTATTTAATATTTACATGTACCCTCTTTGGAGTTGGCTCTAGGGCAATTCTTGCTCTGACTATAATCCCAAATTGGCCTAAACCACCAAGAACCGCATAAAAGAGCTTCCTGTTCTTTTCTGGGGAGCAAGTAACAAAATCACCTTCCCCTAAATCAAACAAGCAAAAACATCATAAGTAGACCCCAAAATAGCTGCATGCATGCAACAAAATTAAATTCTAAAAACAAATCTGAGAATAGATTTGCATAAAACTAAAATATTAGCTAATAATTGAACCAAACCGACTAGGTGCTAAACAATGGAGACAAATGTAAATTCTATCTAGGTCTTTAGGTCAAGGACCACAGTGTGAACTTTAAGAACTAATCTGGGTCCCAACTAAAGGACTCCTAAATCAGTTAGGCAGTTGACCCATTACAAAATTACGTGAAAATTACTGATGTTCTACCTACACATGTTCAATATCCCACATTTTACAAAGACTTTGGCAGAATATTAAGCTCTATTGTCTATTATCAAATTCAACAGAAACATAGTAACTGAGCACCAAACATCTTTTTTAATAATCTGATAATTGGGGGAGGGGGGTTTTGAACTTTGAATGTCTTCATTGAAAACACCAGCAGGTGCCAACTAGTAGAGCTACAAGGCTCTTAATAACTGAGCACGAAATGTTTTTGATAACTGATCTAAAGACACCCACAACACAACTTATAATTACGACGAAATTAGTACCAAAATAGAAACAATTCAACAAAGGGATATAGGCTGCTAGTCAATTCATTAACATACCTAGATGGTTCTCTCTAATTACAATATTTTTATGTCTGCAATTCTCTCCATGATATTCTTACTCAGATTAGGTTGCAAAAACAATCCAATACCCATTGGAAGTCACTAATTATGGAACTCTAACACCCAAAATTTTCTATATACGAAAAACAAGTTGGGAAAAAGACTTAACATTAATGGAAGCAAAGACAATTCAAGTTGGGTCTTATGGCAAAAAATAACTTCATAAAACACCTCCAACATGACAATGCTAAAGTATGAATAATCCATATCCAGCTGCAATAAAAACCACTGATATCCAAAATATTTTCTAACATTCTGCGAAAAGAAAGAAGTTTGCAAAAATAAAAAAAGAATTTTTTTTCATTAAACTCAATTCAACTATGCATTAGTCCCAAATAAACTGAGATTAATTAAGAATGCTTGTTATTAAACAAACAGCAAATAAATGTGTACATAAAACAGAAGAAGTATCAAACAATAGTTAAGATATAATGTCTCCACTTAATAGACTTCTTCAAGTATCATTATTGCACAAGTACTAATGATTTGTGCAGAATGCGAGGGGTCACGGCACACATATACAGCATTAAGTTGATAAGACACAAAGATTCACTTGTTTGAATGAAGAATTCAAATTTCACTTGTTTGAATGAAATTGGTGTACACTGTGAAGATAAAACCCACATGGAATTCAACCTCAAAAATAATAAGTATTCAACAGAATTCAAAAATAAACCAAAATTTTAACCGATTTCCCACAAATTATTCTAAAACGAAGAACTAAAAAAAGACTCTGATTTTATCAAATTTGGCTTGCAAAAGAGAGACAGAAAGACAAGCAGTTAGCTATATTGCTTGCAACCTATAAGATTAGTCCTAGAATAAAAATAAAAAATTAAAGATTAGTCCTAGAGACTCCACCAAATCAGCACAGGAAAACAGTATGAAAACTAAATATATAACTAAGTAGTTTATAACTAAGTATATACCCTGTTCAATCAGTCCGAAAACAGGGGAGAAATAGAAATTTAATACAAGTTTAAAAAACTCCAAATTCTTCAAACACTCCCTACACACGGGGAAACTAATCCCTATCAAAAGACATAAAATTTAATCCTTACCTGAACTCTAAAATAATCAAATATAAATACACACAAAATCTGAAATACTAATAAATTCCAAAAATAAACTTCGGGTGTGCTCCGAAGAATCCCTAAAAAAAACCCCAAACCAAAAAAAAATTGAAACAAGAAACCCTAAAAAAAATAGTTTAGAGAAACTCCCAAGAATCTTGCTTGAAACCAAAAGGCAAAAAAACCCTAAAATCTCAATGAGAAAAACCCATACCTTTTAGAGAAATTAGCCCAAAAGTCTGTCAATAGAGAAGATGAGTCTGTCAATTGATCCACCTTGCAAAACCCCCAAACTGATCAAATAGAGAAGATGAGTCTGTCAATAGAGAATGAGCAAAAGCTGATAAGAAGCAAATGAAGAAAGAAGATGAGAGGAAGAGAGGAATGAAACGGGGAGAGAGAAGCTAAGACCTGATGAGAGGCGTTGGCGTTGATGAGAGACTTGATAAAAGAGCGAAAAATAAATTTTTATATCGTACAATGATAATATTATTTTAATGTACACACGAGCTACAATACCCATGTAAATATACACGGGTACTGTAGCTCATGGAAATATATACATGATTTTACCATTTTTACACCCACTGATGTGGGTGTATTTTTGCTCAAAATATGTAAAATTTGCACTGTAGATCTATTTTAGAAGATTTTAGATGATCAGATATGGATACTCTTAAGGAAATAAAGGAAGTGCTTTCGTTCTATAGAGAGAAGGGCTTTAGTCCCATGATTGAAGTTGTTAAGATGGATTTTGTTAACAGGGCCTTCAAGGTTCAAAAGGATGTAAAATAATGGTTTCGTTCTATAGAGAAAAGTCATAGACTCTTAGGGCCACTAGTGTCGTGGTATGGACCCTATTGTAGTGTCCTAGTGGTTGGTTACTTGTAATTCGATCGGACTGATTTTTGTCTATTGTGGGGAAAAAAAAAGTTACACTTTCATTCCAGAATTTTTTTAAAGAGTATTTCTTTTTTAAAGAAAATTATAGAGTATTCTTTAAGCTCCCATTTGTCGTGTCTTTTAGAGCTTAGTGCTTTACCATTTTAGTTTAGGGCTAATTACAACTTACTTACATGTGATTTGGCTAAAATTTAAATTGTCTATCTGTGATTTGAAATTTAACATTTTACTTACTTGAGGTTAGCTCAGTTAGGATTCTGTTACCCATTTCTATTAAAAATGATGCTAAATTTGTCTTTTTGCTCTCTTTTTTATCTCTCTCCTCTCAAAACATAAAAAAGTCATACAAAAAGAGAGAAAACAAGATCAAAAAGTGAAGTTTTTTGGTAAAAATTATGAACAAATATTATGACCACCATAGAAGCTATTAGATTCATGGATTTCATAACAGTTTAAACGTTTAAAAAAAAATGACGATTTGTATATATATTCTATATTTTTTGGCCACAAGTTCTTCTTTGGTGATTTATATTGATTTGTTCTTTGTTGAGCAGATAACTGTGGAATAGTTGGGGGGGTCAGGCTTGTATCAAACATGCATCAGAGGAAAGCTGGGATGGCTTGCTATTTTGACTATTTTATTGCTCTTTTAGGTCTCTCTTCCGTTTTCTCTCAGACTCTGAAATTTTGGACAATTGAATTACTGATTTTTATGCGTATGACTAGGTGGGTATGGTCCGTATGGAACTTTGGAAGAGTTATTGGAAGTTGTCACATGGTCCCAACTTGGAATCCATGACAAGCGTAAAGCAACTTCATGATCCAGACTAAAATTTGAAAGCTAGTTCACATATATATTGGATGATCAAAATCTGATATGTAATGTTTGTTCATAATTTTTATATAAACACTTACTTTTTGATCTTGTTTTCTCTCATTCTTTTATATTTTTTAAGTTTTGAGAGGAGAGAAACATAAAAGAGAGCAAAAATACATATTTAGCCTCGTATTTAACGGAAGTGGGTAACGGAACCCTAACTGAGCTAACTTTAAATGGGTAAAGTGCCAAATTTCAAACTACGGGTAGGTAACTTAAATTTCGGCCAAACAACAGGTGAGTAAGTTGTAATTAGGGGTGTCAATATTCGACTCAACCCGCGAACACGGCACAAACTCGACATGGGTTTCTGCGGGTTAGGGTTAGGCCTTAATGAGTTTGGGTCATAAACGGGTCGACCCGAAAGTGACATGATAAGAAACGTGTCATATGCGGGTCAACCCACATAACTCGCAATAGACATGTTTGATACGTCAATTTATTTGTGTTAACCCGAAATGACCCACTTAACACAACCCGTTTAACTCGTCTAACAAATAAATATTCATTTTATTTTAGATTTGTCAAATACCTTTTATATCCAACATATATTTTAAATTTAAAAAGAAAAGTGAATAATTACAAAAACTTACAAGAGATATAATTGAAAATTGGAACTTTACAAATCCTAGATCTCTAAACCCTACAAACCCTAAATCTCTACACCTTCTTATAAATATCTAATTTTATTTTTTTATTTTAGCTATACTACTCACTCTACTATCTTATAGTTTCGCGCCTAATTTTCAAACGCAAAGTCTCAAGTCGGTTATTGTTTTCTCTCTCTCTCTCTCTCTCTCTCTCTCTCTCTCTCTCTCATGTGTTTAATGAGTTTTAGAATTAAAGAAAACTGTTTTCTTGGTGTTTCAAAATTCTGCAATAATTTTTTCTGCATAATATTTTTGTTCTATAAACTTTGAACCCATGTGCCGTTATTAATATATGAGATATATTAATTGGTTGTAGCTTTTGTCTTGTGCTACGTGGTTGTTTTTTTTTTTTTTTTTTTTTTGGTGTTTGTATTAGTGTTGGACACTGTCTACATATCTTGCAAGTGGGTTTATTGAGAAAGTTTATGAACCATAATCTATGGATGATAATTGTAGTCATAGTCAGGATTAGTCAACTGTTTGCTTCAATTCTTTCAATATTGATACTTAACATTTGGCGAGTTCCAAAGATATTATATTTTTGTTGAACTGTGTTATTTTATTTTTGTTAAACTATATTATTTTGAATTTGGATTGAAGTATATACACTTCTTTTGGAGTGTAAAGTACTTATTTCTAGATGAATATTATATTTTTGTTGAACTATATTATTTTGAATGTCAATTGAAGACTTGAAATGTATGCATTGCTTTTGAGATGTAAAAAAAAATTATTTTTAGATGGATGTTATATTTAATATTATGCAGGTTGAAATGAGTTGTGTTACATTTGTGTCAACCCAACATGACTCGTTTATTAAGTGGGTCAAATGGGTTGGGTCAGGTCAACTCGCCTTATTAACAGGTCGGGTTAGAGTTGAAGGATCATGACACAATTATTAAATGGGTCAGTTTAGGGTTGAGCCATTTAGTTGAATACCTCTACCTCGACACGACATAAACCCAACACGCTAACCCGAATTGACACCCCTGGTTGTAATTAGCCCTTTAGTTTATATATATATATATATATATTATAAATTGGCATTTCTTTATTTATACACAATGACAGTGTGCTCATAAAAATAAACCAATTTTTACTCCAATTCGAATCGAATTTTCTCAAGTCTAGCAGGATCCTCTATCATGTAGGAGGAGAAATTATAAATGTTTTGTACTCCCAGAGAGGGGAAATTGTATATTCTCAGAATACCATAAATGCATACTCCCTCCTCTCACATAAATGGTAGGTGCCACTAATTAAATTCATGGTGGGATCCACTATTCATGTGAGATGAGAGAGTATGTATTTATGGTAGTTTATATTTCCATAAATGTCCATAGAACATCTATGTCCATAATAAATTCATATAATGATAGGAGAGAGTTTCTTATTCGAATTGTTATAATAAATTCATATAATGATAAATTCATATAATGATAGTATATATTTCCATAGATGTCCATAGAACATCTATAGTTTCCCCAAAAATCTAATAATAATAAACCTTATCCATAGATGTTAATAGTAACTTTCATCAGGAGCTTTAAAATGGGTGCTGACAATTCTTTGATGTGCTTTATTGGAATTTGGAAGTACAATATATATGCATTGACAAAAAGTTACCATAAGCAGAAAAGGTTCGCGATCCGAAACGCCAACTTCGATTTTTAGAAATATCTTACCTTGCTAATGGAAGATCCATATTGATCATATCAAATGTATCTTTCAATTCTACCCCATAGCCCTCCGTTTCAGTTGTTAAACTTTCCTTTAGCTCTGCGACTACCTGACTCATGGTTGGTCTTTCGCTGGAAGTTGGAGACACACAAACCATTGCAATTTCTATAGCTTTCCAAACTGAGTTAACGCTGAAATCTCCACGCAACTTTGGATCAACAATATTTTGAATATCCCCTTTAGCAAGCATGAAACTCACCCATTGAGTTATGTGAGTCCTTTCGTGGGATTTATCTATCACAGGTTGATTTGTGATAATCTTCAATAAAACAACTCCAAAGCTGTATACATCACTTTTCTCATTTAACCAATTTGAATTGTAGTACCTGCAAGTCAAAGCATGTTATATTTTCCCATTTTTTGCTACTTTATTCTTGAGAAAGTTTGTAACACTCTTGATATTGTTTTTGATGGAATGTTTTGATATTCATTGAATAAAAGTATAAAACTGACTTAATTATAAAAAAGGAAATACAAGTTAAAAAAAAAAAAAAAAAATTTACAGTCACTATTTTGTCTAAAAATCATTTTAATCTTTTTAGTTAGAAGTTGATTATTTTAGTCTGGTAACTTTGCCCAAAAATCATTTGTCCTTTAAGCTTGAAGTTGGTCATAGCAAGCATAAAATAATTTTTGAGTAGGTTACCGGAATAAATAACAAAATTCAAATTTAAAGTACTAAACATAATTTTTTGGCAAAATTAGCAAGTATAAATTGCATTTTTGCCTAGATATTAATACCCTAATATTATAGTAACTTATAATAACTCATAAATATGCAATATACAATTATTAACTTTGATATATAATATTAAAGAGTGGTCATTGTCATCTTCCTAAATTTTTTTAATAAAAAAATAGACTGCCTTCTTCATAAACTCTAATGAGAATATAGAATTGTTTGTGTATGTTGCTATACACATGTACAAAAGATATCTAGAAGAGAGGGGAAAAAAACTAATAATTCTCTATTTCAATAAATCAAAATAAAATATATGCTCCATATGTACATAAATTTAAAATATAATTATAACAAAAGGTGCACATAAATTTTAATAATAATTATAACAAAAGGAACCACTAAAGAAAAAGGGTAGATCTCTTGTTAAAAGAACTTTATTTATTTTTATTTTTATTTTGTGGGGGGATACGTCGACCAATTGCTTCTTTAGTGCCGTTATTTTTAAGATCATTGGATTAAATGAAATTTTCAAGGAGACAAACTAAGATTTTTGAATATATACATATATATATATAATATTGAAAAGACTATTGGCTTTTGATTGATCTCTTTCATATTGTACTGCATAAAAAGTTGAAAGCCTCATAGTTTTACCCTTCATTATTTTAATTTATATTTTTTAATTGATTTTAAATTTTAATATATTTATAAATTAGCAATCAGAATCTTGTTATATCATATTTTCTTTAAATGATAGAATAACTTACATAATTATCAAATTTTATTCTACATATAAATTCAATCATCATGAATGTCTATCAATAACTAACATAACTATTAAATTTTATATTAAACAAAAAATAAAACACATTTTTGTAAAAATCTATTGTGTATTACACAAGCTATTGACTAGTATTTTATATTCACTCACTCAGGGTCCAAGTATCCAGGGGTGCCAACGACATTTGTTGACACATGTGTGTCGCCATCATTTTGGAAAGTCTTCGACAAACCAAAATCACCTAGTTTGGCATTAAAGTTTTCATTTAACAAGATGTTTGTAGTTTTCACATCTCTATGGATTATGGATGGCTTACAACCATGATGCAAATACTCCAATCCTGTATTTCACAATCCATTATCAGTTATAGAAAAAAAAAATTAATAAAAAGTTTAAACATTTTAAAAATATTTATACAAATCAACTTATTGCTAACCTTGAGCTGCATCAATTGCTATTAGAAGTCTTGTTTTCCAACTCAAAATATTTGTATTCTGATCTGCATGTGTAAATAATATGGCGCTGTAACTTTTTTAGTTGTATAATTCAAATAAATTAGCCTTGATCATGTTGTTTATGAAAAACTTTTGTGGGGAAATTATTTTTATACAACATAAATCGGCTCAATTTATTTTTATATGACCCTCCCATTATTAGCTAAATTCAATTTGTTCCTTCAACTATTAGTTGAGTGAATTTAGCTTCCTAGTTTTTAAAATCAAATCAATCCAACCTGTCTTTCGGTTTCCTCTCCATGATATCATTATACAATTATAACCAAACCTGAAAAATGTGCTTCTAGGTCTCTGTTGGCCATGTACTCATAAATGAGCCCCATATTGGTTCCTTCGTAGCAATACCCGACAAGGGTAGTTAAATTTCTATGATGAACTCTCATAAGAAGTTTTACCTGCAACACAAAACGTATCATGTTGATTAATTTAGTATAATAATGAGCTAGCGCGTGACATGTTGTAAGAGCTAAAGGCATACATTTTAGGTACTTAATTAACACAGACAATCAATAAATCAATGAGAGTATCTTGCCTCTGCTTGAAATTGTTGATACCCTTGAACTGATGATGGAGAGAACACCTTTACTGCTACATGAATTCCTTCCATGCAGCCATAGTAAACTGTTCCAAATCCACCCTTACCAAGAGTCCTCTCAAAGTTGTTGGTGATTTTTAGAAGATCAGAGAATGTCAACTGTCGTTGTATTGACTCCAGTGGCAGATTCTGGACGTTTGGTTTGCTATCTACAACCGCAACTGTAATTGAGCATCAAGATCATATTGAGCACATATTTGAGAAGAACTAATGTTTTCTTTGTTTACGTGAATGTATATCTTATATTTGATATTTAACCTCTAGTCTTATCTTGTTTCCTCCTTGTAAGCACCAAAAAGATAGTCCCTATTGTCAACGAGAAGATGAACAAACCACCAACTGATGCCAATATTGGAACAACAATATTGTTCTTCTTCTTCCTTTCGCATGAATCCGAACCACAAAGATTTGAATTTTCTCCCGTACTAACAACAAAAGGATTAATACTTAACAGCAACAATTGGAAGTAAGGCAAGGTATATTATTATTATTATTATTATTATTATTATTATTTTATTATAAGATGGCAATAACTCATGCCTTAGCTTTTAGTAGAGATACAAGTAACTAGATACACAGTATATTATTTTATGAAAATGAAGGTGAAGGAAAAAAAATGATATTAAAGAGTTAATTGTTTTTGACAAAAACCGTACCTTAACAGTAGTGAACCACTCTTTGATCTTCTTACAAGTTCAACTGGAATTGAACCATTGAGCTGATTTCGTTCTAAGTTTCTGCAAGGGTAAAGTGAATATGATTTTCTTATTTTTTCAACACAGAACATAGTATCAAGAGGCAGAGCTATATATACTGTAGTGGGTGCAATTACATCCAATGAAATGAGAAGATATCTCATAAGACCTCTCTCTCACAACAAGTGGGACCCTCATATATGGGATTGAAATCAAAATAACACCTACTACCAGAGACAAAACCAGGATTCATACCAGGGGGGGTGGGGGAAAGCTAAAAACCATTTTTTTTTTTTTATGAAAATAAAAACTAATATCTATTTCATATTCAACAAAATACTACATACAAAATAAGTATTTCTTAAACATTTCATATTATAAAACAAATCAACAAAGTAAAATATACAAAATAAGTGTTTCTTATTTTGTGCGCGATTTTTGTTTAGTCCATATTTATTTTTTTTATTTTGCTTTTGTAGTTAAAGGGGCATGAATTTTATTTATTTATTTCTTTTCTTGTAGGTCAACATCTAAATATTTTAGAGGAGGAGAGACAAATATATATATATATATATATATTTAAGGGCAAATCTTAATTTTTTTGTATACCAGTTTTTTTTTTTTTTTTTTTAATGATTGGGGCCAGGGGGGGGGGGGGGGGGTGCATGGCCCCCTCTGCCCTAATGTAGGTCCATCCCTGCCAACTACTAAACTTTTCCCCTTCCTGCCCGTCCAATAGTACAACTTGTCATTTGAGCCAAACAAAAATAATAGAGGGAGAGAAAAAGAGAAAGAAAGAAAAGAAAATGACAGAGGAGAAAACAAGAATCTTAAACAAACAAAAAGAAAACTGGTTTATATATATATATATATGTATGTATGTATGTATGTATGTATGTATTTTAGAAATAAACACACACAAATGAGGGAGATGGGTGGAAACTGGTGTACATATACATACTTTAACTTCTGTTGTTTATCAAATTCTTTGTATTTTTAGGAATTGTTTTAGAATATAACTTTATTACTTTTATTTTTAGTCAAAATTGAATCCTTATATGGTAGGATACTATTTTAAGAATACAATTATTCAGAGTGAATTTTGTTAGAGTTGACTTCAAAATTCTTCACACAAACCCTAAACTATAAAATAAAATTTTGAATTACCATCTAAATGATAGATATAATGTTGAAAGAGTATATCTACGAAAAGGTCCTTATCAACCTAATAATTACTACTACATTCCAAAAAAAAAAAAAATTCAAAATCAAAATTAGAAGCTTTCCACTTAAATTCAACCTAATATGTTGCTGTTAATCTCACAGTTCAAATTCTTTCCCTTTTAAATTTCCAAATACTTTGTGCATAGAGAAGTGTCAATTCAAGTACATGGTTTTTGGCTAATAAATATGAAATTGGTTGTATTATATTAGAACAATAACAAAATCATATAAAATCTAATGTATTTATTTACTTAGTTTAAGTGTTTATACTCATTTCAAAACAAATCCTAGGTCTGCCATCTATACTATTAGTTAAGTAACTTACAAGACCCTCAAATACTTCAATTGAGGCAAAAAATCTGGAATTGATCCTGTTAAGTTGTTGTTTGATAGAGCCCTGAAATAGGAAAATCAATCACACTTTTTATTTTTTATCAGAAACTATTGTGACATGATTTAGTTATGGACGAAGTTTGGGTCCAACCACCACCATGAATTGTTGATACTTACAAAGATTGCAACATTACGAGATTTGATATGTCAGTAGATATCTCTCCCGTCAATCCACTTGAGGATAAGTCCCTGATTGTGTTTTACACAATAATTAAGCTAAAATTTAATTAAGAGAGACGTCTAATCTAAATAAGTTGGAAATTCATATGTGAACGCATAAACTTACAAGGAAATAATTCTAGGAGAATTATAACCATCATAACTACAATTTAGGCCTTCCCACAAGTGTGCTTGAGGGACACAGGGATCTCCTTGCCAATTTCTTTTTACTCCGTACGTTGACTTGATCTTTGTGATGGCATCAACTAATATTTACATATGCATCAAAGTTAGTCAAAAAATATGAGCAAATGACAATTAGGCAGCAGATTAAGAGCATACCATCTTGTTCGTTCGTTTCCGATTGCAAGAACTTTTTAACGGCGTATATCTCAACTGCATTGAAAATGGGTGGAAGTGTTGAACTTTCTGTTTTGAAGACTGAAACTTCATATTCTTTGGCTTTCGTCAAGGCCCATTTGCTATACACAGTGATTGCGGTCGTGTACTGAGGAACAAAAGGTCCAAAAAATAACTCCCCATTTACTGTAATATTGAATGATCTAGACTGGTTGGCTTTTAGCTTTACAAGTTCAGCAAAGTGCATGTAGAGATAATATTCAGAAGTTGCATTCTCTGCCTTCCAGGTGAAGATCAAGGGAGAGCTGTCATTTTTTGGTGTGACCGCAGTCCTCATGACAGCAGATGGTGGCTGGTACTCGTTATAACCTTGAGAGTCTATAGAAAACGTGGTATTCAATTGAGTCCATCCATTGAAGTTATCAGGCTGCCAAATGCGATCATAAACATCGTCTCCATACCTAAGGCAACATAGAATATTCAGTATAAGCCAAGAACAAATTGATTCCAAATATGTTCTATTTAAAAGTGATGTAAACTATTTAGGATCTTATGGTCCCTTAGGTTTCTCTAATTTACTCTTCGTTTGTTTCAATAGAAACTGTGTAAATATAACTTTCAGTATTTTTCACATAAAAAAATAAGTTAAAGGAAATATATCTTTAATCAACAGAAAAACAAAAAATATATGGCTTATTTTTAGAGATTTTTTTCCATTAAATTTTTTTGAAAGCAACTCTATCTCACAGTAAACTAATAAGGAAAATTAAGATATTATTTTTCAACTCATTTAAGGTTTTTGCTAAACATAGGAAAATTAGATAATTTTATAGAAAATACATTTTTGGAAAATGACTCATTTCTTAGAAAATATTATTGTTAGAGCTAGGTTAAGGTGACTCACCCTAGGATGCACGAACATGAATACAGGTACAACATATTGACATGAGTAATTTTTGAAATATTATAAAATAAAATGGCCAATACGACACCTATTTGACATGGGTATGATACAAATATGACATGATACAACACATTAAATGAACTATCGGTACCTCGTAGGACTCACCTAGCTAGCTAGGCCACAACTTTCTTCGTAGTTCACAATTATCAAAATTACTCACCTGTAAGGTATATCTGTTAGTGAGCCATCATCCGTGCGCGCATGGAGTGCCAATGATCCAGATTTTGTAACATACGCCGTATTGTTCAATGGCCGTAACTCTATTGCTGATATAAATGGTGTGCCGAGGCCCATGTTTACAAGACAGACGTGTATATAATTTAGAGATGGAACATGGATGAGTTCCTTGTAGACAGTAACTGAAGCATTCACTATTTTGACGGTATCCCACATACTTGGTCCCAGATGCAGATCAAATTTGGGTAAGTTACCTTGTCCATCATAATTCCCATACAAGAAGGTCGCTCTGATCAAATATTTGACTCCTCGCGTAACATTTATTCTGTAACAGTTCCGGATTCCGTCAGGAAAGCTTCGTAGGGTCCATTTTTGCTGTTGATTACTAGCTGTAAACTCTGTTGATATGTTCCTGATTACACCAGTGTCTATGAAGGCAGCATCAGAAATGTAATATATGCCTATTTTGGGCTCCGTATACCTTAAATTTTCTGGTGTCCCACAATCTATGCTTATGAAGCCTGAAACAGAAAAAATACTTTAGCTATTTGGTAATTAGCTAACCAAAACCAATACTAATATTCCAAGATTTAGATTATCCTACCTGGTTGATTCTGGGCATGAACTAGAAGAGTAAGAACCAAACCACCAAGCAATGCAGAGATGACATGTTTGTACCTCCCCATGATTATCATCTAAATTTTTCTTGCTTATCGGAACAAGACACTGACAAATATGCTTTCTGCTATCAAATACTTTATACTGCTTAATATGGGGAATTGAATAGTCTACCGACATAGACTCAGTCCCAGTCAAATTATTAATTTGAATTGCATCACTTTTATTATATTTCAGTGATATAAATTATTAAAATTGTGCCGTGCATACTAAATTTTGAATTAGTAGTTAGTACGATAAGTCTGCCTACTAAATTAATTTTCAAACTCCAAGTCAATGCGACAAACGCAACGCATGGGTTGTAATTTCCGCAACTTGATCGTTGAAAATAGAAATCCTCGCGTACCAATTGGGGTAAGTGCAAACTTGTCGCATATCTGATTATTTTCGAGACTGATACTGATAGCATACTTGAGTTTTGAAAGCTTTTAGCTAGCATGCACAAAAGGTTAGAATAAAATGGTAAACCTGAGAGCTTCTCCAACAGTCTCTTTAAAATTTTGTATTATTTAGAGAGTGAATAGTTTATTTTGCATTTTGTGTACCTATTATTTTAAATGCATTTTTCAATAGATTCTCTATCATTTCTCTCTTTTTTCATTCATTCCCAACGGTTATGTTTTTTAAATTCCCAACAACTATATTTTTAATTATTTGTCAGTTTTTAACTTAGGTATCAGTTTTTAATTGTTTTTAATGGGGTTTATTTCTCAGGGGGAGAAGGAAATACCTATTAAGGGGGAGTACAAGTTTTTTTGTGATTGTAACTAAGGGGAGAGATGTTTGATTGAGGGGGAGAGATGTTTTGTTAAAGGAGAGAACATGTTTTAATTCTTGCTTAGTTAATTTGCTTACTTAGTTTGCTAATTCTCTATTGCTTTAGTTTTAAAACATGTGATTTGTTTAATTTGGGTTTTGTACCGTTTTTATTTTAGTTTTGATACAATATATATGTGATATGGTTGTTTATTCCTTTTGGATTTTAGTTGCTTTCATAAAAATTGATATGAAGCTAAGTATGTTTCAAACATACTTTTAATTATTACTCTTTGTAGTATTTTTTATATAGCATTGTGATTATGTTTTATTACCTGTCTATGTTTCCACACACACACATACATTTATGCTTTGTTTAGTGTTTCAGGAAAGACATGTATGAAGCTTATCAAGTCGGTCAGCCTTGTTCTTTCTTTGGCTTCTCAGGACCGGTTGAGTTTGATGAGTTTGTAATAGTGAGTCATTGAACTGATGTTCTTTGTAAACTTACGTTATTCCTTGTAGTTGGGTTTTGTCATTAATTGCCGAAGGTATAGATTGTAGAGTCCATATTTTTACATTGGCAAAACGTGATCAAATCTAATCAATTTATAGTGTTTTTTGGTGACTTTTAAGTGGGTGAAAGGTGTTTTTTATAGTCCAAGATAAAGACCCAAGTTCAGCTCTAGAAAAACTCAAGCTCAGCGCAAGAAAAATGAAGTTTCTGTAATTTCAATTGTAGGCTCGATTCCTTTAACTGATCAAGAGTCGCAGTTCAGCTAAAATTCGAAACACAAAAATTCCATAACTTGCTCATTTCAAGCCTAACTCAAGATCTCTTCTTTTTCTTTTTCTTTTTTTTCTTTTTTTAAAGGACATCATAATCTACCCCTATAGAGGTTTTTCAAAGAAAGAAATCACTGTTAACGTTTTTTCTGCTAGGATTTGTATAACCAAGTTTCTCTCATTCAACACGATGATGTTGTTGCCATAGTGCAAAATTGTATGAGGTAATAGAGAAATTCAGTCTACAATAGTTGCTAGTCAAAACCTTCAAGTGGATTTCTTGGAGTTACATATAGGGAAGTTTGTGTGAAATCTGTTAACCGCAATTGCTGATTTAAAATCTTAGAGTGGAGATCTCAAAGTCACAGACAAGAGAGTTTGTGCGCAACAATTTTACTATAAAAGATGTTAGGTTCTAAAGACTTAGGATTTCATGTATTTAGAACTCTAATGTGTATTGTTGGCAAACCATAATCAAAACAGGTTGTTTAGTCTTGTTTAGGCTTGCTCAAAGTTGGTTCTTTTATGTAAAGTTGGAATCGAGCTGATGCAGAAGTTAGTGTGCATTTCGACCTGGCTCGATTGATCAAAACTTAGGCTCTATCAATCAAAAATCGGGCAGATGCGTTTTTTTCTACAGATTTCTAACTCAGCCCTAACTCCTAAAACGTTTAGGGTTTTATGTTTTTGCCCTAGGTATATAAGGAAAACCTTAGCCACGTTTTAGAGGATGCTCATATTGCTGTTTGTGTGAATCTCTTGTGAGATCTATGAAGAGCTTTCCTTCACATAAGCTTAGGATTATCAAGAAGAAGATTCGTTCAAGAACTTGATGATCATTCAGTTGCTACCATAAGAGCTTAAAGATACACAAGCGGGTGTGCTTGTACTTGCTGGAGAATCCAAGAAAGAAGGAGTCCATGGTCTTGGAGCTTACACGTGGTCATGTCAGTAAGTTTCTATTGGTGGGTAGCAATAAGATGTTAGTGGTCTAAGCCTTATTGTAAAACTTCAATTCTTTCTATAGTGGATTCAAGTTTATCTTGAGGATAGCTAGGTTAAATCCTCCCCAGGTTTTTTACCTATTTGGTTTTCTTGGGTGATCATATCTTTGTGTTATTTATTTTTCCACTGCTATGCTTGATATGATTATATGATTGTGTTAACCTAGAATTGTATAATTTGACTAAGTAACAACTTGGCTTATTAACTAGATTAATCCAGTTGTGTTTTAAGGGTCTAAAAACAAACAAGTGGTATTAGAGCGGGTAGCTCTTTGTCTGTTGATCTTTTAATCTCTGAACTGATCCTTGACCCCTGTTGTCATGGAACACGGACACTCTCTAGTTATTCCTCCTCACTTCAATGGGAATAATTATGCTTATTGGAAAGTAAGAATAAGAGCATTCTTGAAATCTATTGATGAGAGAGTCTGGAACTCTGTTGAGTACGGATAGGAGAAGCCCACTACTCCTGTGAGTGAGTGGCAAACTTCTCAAAAAGAAGCAGCTGCATTCAATAGCAAAGTTATGAATGCAATTTTTAACGCTGTTTCTATGAAGGAATTTAAGAGAATCTCTAATGTTGAAGTTGCTCACACTGCTTGGAAAATCCTCTAGACTGTGCATGAAGGCACAAAAGCTGTCAAAATAAATAAGTTGCAGCAATTAACTTCTAGGTTTGAGAGCATTAGGATGTCTGATGATGAATCCTTTGATGAATTTTATGCTAAACTTAATGACATTGTTAATTCTGCATACAACTTGGGTGAAATCTATGATCAACCTAAAATTATTAGGAAGATTCTTAGATCCTTAACTGAAGATTTTAGACTCAAAGTGACTGCCATAACTGAAAGCAAGGATGTGGATTCCATTCCTGTTGATGAACTTGTAGGATCTCTTCAGCCCTATGAGTTGGACCTACCCAAAACTAGAAAATCCAAGTCAATGGCTCTTAAGTCAGTTGATGATATTGAGGTTGGTGGATTTGATGATGAGCTCTCTGCTACAGAGATTGCTTACCTTGCCAAGAACTTTAGAAACTTTCTTAGGAATAGTAAAAGAAGGGCAAGAGGTACAAACACTGCTGAACCTAGAAACTTTAGGAAGAATGATCCCACTAAGGTTAACAACAATGAAAAACCTAGAGAAAAAGTTGGCCAATCTTCAAATAATTCTTTGGGTCCTCAGTGTTTTGGATGTCAAGGGTATAGTCACATGAAATCTGAATGTCCTACATACTTGAGGTCTAAGGGGAAGGCTATGGCTGTAACCCTTAGTGATAATGAAGTTTCTGATGATGAGCCTGGATGTGACGAGGATGGAAACTTCATTGCTTTCACTGCTATTGCTGTAGTCAATGAAAGTGTGTCTGTTGAAAAGAACCCTTCTGATGGGGAACTCTCTGAGGATGCAGATCTTCAAGAAGTCTACAATAAACTTTGCAAAGTTGCTGTAAAGGATGTCATGAATGTTGAATTAGGCTTAAAGAAAATTGCATCTCTTGAGCTTGATAAGAAAAATTTGCTTGTTAAATTGTTTTATGCTAATGAACTTTTGAACAATGTGAAAACTGAGAATATTTTTTTGCTTAATAAAGTTAAATCTTTGGAACATGATTTATCTATTACTAGATCTGCTAGTTCTAAACTTGATCAAATGCTGAGTGTTTAAAAGGCTCCTTCTGACAAATCTGGATTAGGTTTTGTTGAAAGCATCTCTGTGTTTGCATCCAATTCCACAAATTTTGTTCATTCTTCTTCCTCTAAACCCCCTGTGAGTGAGGTTGCGAGTGAGACTGCTAAACCTATAGAGGTCACACCTCCTAGGAATGTTAGAGTTGATTTGAAAGAGTCTAAACCTAAGGAGTCTACCCTCTTTAAGGACAAGATGCATGATAAGCCTGTTTGGGTTTGTCATTTTCGTGGAAATTCTGGACACATTCATCAAAACTGTTATAAGCTGCAAGCAGCTAAGCAAGCAAATAAGCCGAAAGTGTCTGTGCCTTAAGCACAAGATCCTATGGCAGTTATTGGTGAATTGGTAAAGGCTCTAAACCTTTATTCCAATCCTGGAGTTAGAAATCACTCCAATGTGAATTAGAACTCCAATGCTCAAAGTGCATCTAAAAAGTTTTGGATGCAAAAGGCTCGATCTAATTGAGTCTTTCTGACATGATCCTTGTGCTTCATTGCTCTACTCTTTGCGATGATTGTTCTTTGGTTTCTATTTTTCTTTTTGTTTCTAGGATTTGCATTGCATAACATTCATGCATTTCATTCTAGGACTGTTTTTGTTTCTTCTTTTCAAAATAAAATAAAAAATAAGAAATTAAAATAAATAAATAAATAAATAAATAAATAAAAAGAGAAAAGGAAGCAAATTGTGTTGTGTATTCTCTTGGTTTTTGAAAACAAGGTTGGTCAATTTATTTTCACATAACATGTCTTTGTACCCTGTTTAGCTTGGATAAGCTTATTTATTGCACTTTACTAGTTGAAGTTTTGTAGTGCATGTTGTGTGGGAAAGATGTTTATGGTTTTTGATCACTTTGTCTTGATCTTGAAGTTACATATCTTTGACTGTCGGACTTGAACCTTTTGAGAAAGGCATAAATAACCATCTCACCACTTTTCATTAGCCAATCATGAACACTTTAGCGCATATCGTAAGATTTTGTGTTCGAGAAAGTGTAGCACATGCACAAAAAGAACATAAGGTGTAGCCTCGGTTTAAATGCTTAAAATTGGTATGTACATTATCCCGGCTATTTTAATAAGTTTCTAAACTACTAAAATTGGTGTGTACAATATGAGGCAAATTTAAGAAACTTACATGATTGCAAGCTTATGATCTAGGAGATGTGGGAGTTATATGATGTAACTCTTTAAGTGATAGTCTCTTCCAAATTCTACATGATGAATTTTGTAAACTTTGTGTTTGATTTCTATTCACATATCACCTCACATATATCTCAAGTTTTTGCAAGTTGCACACACTACACAAGTTACTCTTTGCTAAACTTTGTACATGTTATTGTGTGTGTTTTTGGTTTGACCAACCAAATTTGAAAATACTTTGAGTTTTATGCAAAACAGATTTGTTGCTTGAGAATTCAAAGGGAGATTGTTTGAAAATTTTAATTTTGGGAAAACTGGGTTTAAATCTTGTGTTTTTGGAAAGCAATTCATATCATACTCATGCATTTTATTCATCAATTTCAATGCTTTGAGGAATTTTTGTCCAAAATGTGTTTTTGTTTTTCAAAACTGTTTTTTTTTTCTCTCCCAAAATTTTAGTGAGTCTCGGTCTATTTCGATTGATCCAATTTGTTTTTCAATTAATTGAAATTGTTTTAAAAATTCTTTATAAGTTTCTGTCTGTTTCGATCAATCGAAACTGATTTTCGATTAATCGAAAATCGTGAATCAGGTTTTAAAAAAAAAACAGATCTTGACTTTTTCAAACACCTTTTTCAAAAGATTTAAACTTTTTTTTCTCTCTCTCTTTGATTCGAACTAGGCTCCACATCCAATTTTTTGTCGTTTTCCTCCAAATTTTTTGCAAGGTTTTCCTCTTCCAAAGCTGGTAAGTCCATTTTACCCTTCCTTTTGCATTTTATTTCATTTTTGCATGCATATATTCATGCATTTGTTTGAAATTTTCTAACCTATTAAAAATTGGGGTTTTTGATTATTCAAGCTTTATTTTCTGAAATTGATCAATGGGTTTTGTTCCTATGATGTTATAAACATGATCTATGTTGGTTAATTTGATCAATTTTGTGATTTTTGTGAAATTGAAATTTCTAGGGCTTGTTTTAATCCGTTTTGGGGTTTTTGTTCAATTAGGTCAAAATTGATGAAATTGGCTTGTTGGATTGATGTAATTGATCATTCTAATATGTTTTCTATCTTGTGTGATGATCAATTGATCAATTTTTTTTTTTTTTTAAATGAAGTGGTTTTTCAAATTTTTGGGGTTTTGTTAGAAACTCCATGCTCAAGCCAATTTTGTGCATTTGAACTTAATTTGAACTTAGTTCACTGCATTAGAACATGCATCATGACATTTAAACTGTTCATGCATCATATAGATTTTTGTTCTATATCTATTTTGTGCTAACTTACAGTCTGCCCTTGGTTTTTCCTTTTTGTTCTTTTTGGTTCTGCCTTGTGTCTTTGTCCTTATCTTTAGCACCATGCCTAGGAAGACTAGAGCTCATAGGACTCCCTCCATTTCTTCTGAGTCTCCCTCTAGGAATGAGCGGTTTAAGAATGACAAAAGCAGAGAGACCTTTGATAAGTTGAACAGTAAGAGGAAAATTTGGGTTGAGCGTTCTGTTATGCTAAATGAGTTAGATCCTGCCATTAGGGAAAATTTTGAGAGTAGGGGCTGGTTGTCTTTGTTAGAGATAGATCATCCACCCCCGACAGCCCTAATTAGAGAGTTCTATTCGAACCTCTCTTGCCACATCTATGATTCCAACACCCTTGTTCGGAGTTGGATACGAGGTTGAGTTCACCATTACCCTTAGGGTAGTGGCTAATGCTCTTGAGGTTCTGGTTGTTAGGTAGCCCGTCTATCCTTATGAGGAGTCTCCACCCTTAGATGACGTCATGTCATACATCACTGAGTCTTCTATCCAGTGGAGTTCTGATCCTCGGATCACGTCCGCTGAGCTTTCTGAGAGTACCTATCTTTTCCTTAGGATAGCGTGTCATTCTTTGTGGCCTATTTCTCATCTCCACACCATCCCTATTGAGTGATGTGTGTTTTTATATACCCTTGTTTCTGGTGCGTCTATTTCTTTCCCTCATCTATTTCTTCGTTCTTTGAATGAGATTCATTGGAGTAGCGTTGTTAGTCACACTCTTGTTTATCCTATTTTCATTCATAGGATTTTGTTATATTTAGGTTTAGATGGTTTCCCCGCGTTTGAGCCCGTACACATTACTGGTCCCATAGGTGCCACTTTCCTTCGGCAGAAGGCTGCTCACTTGAGAGCTAGAGTTCAGTCTTCTGGTGTTGTACCCCCTCCTTCCTCTTCTACAGGTGATGCATAGGCTGAGGCGTCTGGTGCTACTGCTGCTGCTGATGATGTTCCTCCATCAACTACTTCGGATGCTTTTGACATTCGACGTACGTTGGATCATGTCTTGACCGTTCAGACGGCTCAAGGACAGGTTTTGGTGGACTTGCTCGATGAGGTTCGTACTTTGCGTGCAGAGTTGGCGCATTTTAGACGATCTTCTACGCCACCTCCTTTTGATGATGGATTCTGATTGCCCTTTGGCATTCCGTCACAAAAAGGGGAAGTAGTTTTTGGAGTAGCTTGTAGAGTTCTTGTTGATAGGGGGAGTTTTGTTCTTGTTTGGAGCCTATGGTGATTAGATTGTATCTAGGAGCTGCACTTTGTATTTACATTTTTTTTGGCTCTTGATGTATTTTTGTTTGCCTATTCATGTTAGGGGGAGACACTTTTATTTTGTTTCTTGTTTCACTACTTATTGACGTATATTTTTTTAAGATATTCATTGATATATGTCTTTATTTTTTGTTTTGGTGAAATCAAGAATTTATTTTGTTTACTTGTATTTTCCACACATGCGTTTATGCGTTTGTTGAGTATTTCAGGAAATACGGGTTGATTCAGTTGTGCTGCAGTCTACACTTGCAACTGATGAATAGTAGTTATGATTGAATTTGTTTTGTAAAGGGCTTTATTTTGTAAACTTTGAGCTTTTAGTCTGTGTTTTGTCACGGATTGCTAAAAGGGGAGTTTGTTAGATTCTAAAGACTTAGGATTTCATGTATTTAGAACTCTAATGTGTATTGTTGGCAAACCATGATCAAAACATGTTGTTTATTCTTATTTAGGATTGCTCAAAGTTGGTTCTTTTATGTAAAGTTGTAATCGAGCTGATGCAGAAGTTAGTGTGCATTTCGGCCTGGCTTGATTGATCGAAACTTAGGCTCGATCAATTGAAAATCGGGCAGATGAGTTTTTTTTTCTGCAGATTTCCAACTCAGCCCTAACTCCTAAAACATTTAGGGTTTTATGTTTTTGCCCTAGGTATATAAGGAAAACCCTAGCCACGTTTTAGAGGTTGCTCATATTGCTGTTTGTGTGAATCTCTTGTGAGATCTGTGAGGAGCTTTCCTTCACACAAGCTTAGGATTATCAAGAAGGAGATTCGTTCAAGAACTTGATGATCATTTAGTTGCTACCATAAGAGCTTAAAGATACATAAGCGGGTGTGCTTGTACTTGCTAGAGAATCCAAGAAAGAAGGAGTCTGTGGTTTCGGAACTTGCACGTGGTCGTGTTAATAAGTTTCTACTGGTGGGTAGCAATAAGATGTTAGTGGTCTAAGTCATATTGTAAAACTTCAATTCTTTCTATAGTGGATTCAAGTTTACCTTGAGGATAGCTAGGTTAAATCCTCCTCAGGTTTTTTACTGGTTTAGTTTTCCTAAGTGATCATATCTTTGTGTTATTTATTTTTCCGCTGCTATGCTTGATATGATTATATGATTGTGTTAACCTAGAATTGCATAATTTGACTAAGTAACAACTTGGCTTATTAACTAGGTTAATCCGGTTGTGTTTTAAGGGATCTAAAAACAAACAAAAGAGTTCGTGGATTCGGAACTATGTGTGGTCACACTAGTAATTACCACTTGAGGTAGCATCAGATTTAAGGTTAAGCCTATTGTACAAATTTCAATTCTATTAGTGAAATTTTTCCTTTAGGATTGTTTAGGTTAAATCCTCCCCAAGTTTTTTACTTTAAAACCGCAATTTCAAAAGTTTTCCTAAGTCATCAATCTTGGTGTTCATGATTTGTGCTTGTGTGATTTTTTAATCATTTTAATCAAGAACATAATTAATTAATTAATTAATTGGTTAAAATTTGATTAATTTGATGATAATTGAAGTCTAAAACCCTAACACAATTGATTTACATAACTAGCTTAAGTAGATGTTGGCTAGATTGATGTTGTTCATAGATGGTTGCATCAATTATGCTTCTTGCAATTAAGGGAAACCATTTGATAGTTAAGACGTAATAAATACTAATGTGCAGAGGGTGAGCAGACACTTCTTTTAAGATCTACTATATCGACCAAATCGACTTACAAGACCAACCTAAATAGATGTTGACTGAATTGATGTTGTTCACGAATGGTTGCATGAATTATGCTTCTTGCAAAAGAGGGAAACCGTCTAATATCTTCCCAAACGCACATTTTGTGTTTCTGGAATTTTTTTTTTTTTTTTTTTTTTTCATGTCGTGATTGTTGACTTTAGGGTTGTGAACAGTGCACACACAGTGCACGCACAATAACTTTTTCAGCAATTGTTTAGCAACTTTTCAATCACGGGACCCACAAATTTCACTTTTCAGCAACTTTTTCATTAAAAATGGGTCCCACGGTACTATTCACACATTTAAAAATTATTTTGTTACAATGTTTTTCAATTTTGAGCTGTATCCAAATGGACCATAAGTGATTAAATTTTACCAATTCTTCCAAAATCTTTGTATGGTTGAATTTAATCAACCATGTGTTAGCTTTATTCCGTGCCAAATTTGCTTGTAATTCAGCATGTAGAAACCCTATATTTAGGTGGGAATAATGTAAGGATTGTGTGTGAGAGAGTGTGAAGAAACTCAAGTTGTGTGCATTCAAGAGGAGTCTCACGACTGACTCGTGACTAGCAAGTCGTCACACGTGTGAAGCATGTAGGGAGCTGAAGGGTCACGACAACTAGAGCACTACAGGACAAAAAGTATAGTCTGGCCTAAAAGTTATTTTGCGACTCAAACTCGCGACACATTCCAGTCGCGAGGCCAAGTCGCCAAAATGCCCTTTTTGGATGAAAACTAACTTTTCACATTCCATCTCATACCCTACTATAAATACCCTTATTCCCACGAAATGTAGTATGGCTATTCAGAGAGAAAAACCCTAAGAGAGGTTTCTACAACATGACCACCTCATTAGAGAGAGAGAGCTACTCATTCTTAGAGAGAAATATTTGTAGTCTATTCTCATTCCATCTCCTATTGCTATACCAATTGAGAGGAGATTTGTACCTAAATACTACCCACACCCATTTAAAGTGTTAAGTGTTTTTGGAGCTTTGGGAAGCACTAGAAGATGCCAAGGACGACGGATGCAGTATGGAGCTTATTGCATGATTCGGTAAGATAGAGAAGACAAGGTTCGGCGTAACCCTGTTGGAGTAAGAAGCTTGGAGAGCTTAGATGCACTGGGTAGATTAGGCTTGAAGGGTCTTTTACTATTCATGTATCCCAACTTTATTCTCTAGTGGATTATTAACCGCTTGGAGGGCGGCGGAGAGGTTTTTCGCCGAGTACTTCAGTTTCCTTTTCGATAACACATCGCTGTGTTATCTTTGTATTTGCATCTCTCTTCTCTTTCTCTTTACCTTTTAATTGCTACTATGGTTGTGATTAATTTCGGTTTGGAGTGCTTTACCAATATTGATTTAGCTTATATTCATCTTTCCGCACATATATTGTTTATGTATAAGCTTGTGTTGGTAATTTTATATTTGGGTGTCTAAACGTTCATTGGTGTTTTACACACTATTTGAACTTTTAATTGGTATAAAAGCGGGTGCACTTGTTTTGGTTTAAATACCTAAATGTGATCCTTGACCCCTTATATTATTTGCCATGGATAGTGCTTTGTATGTCTCTATGAATGTTTTGGTTGATGATGAATGTAACATGCCACGTATTTGTGAAAATGCCTCTATGAGTGATAATCCTCATGATTGTGACGCTATGTTACATGAATCTTTGGGTGTTGTTGATATTCCTAACATCAAACTCTTGATGAAAAATGCTAAGAAATTTCAAAAGAATTTGAACAAGTTATTTTGTGAAAAAGATGATTTGATTGCTAAGCTCAATAAATCCAACAAATTGGTTGAGAAATATAAGAATCTTGTTAAAAATTCTCTTGAAAAGCTGAAAGAGTTTGAATGTTTGAATCTGGATTTGGATGCTAAACTTGTTTTGTCTAACAAACTTATTGATGAGCTAAAATGTGAAAATGAATCTCTTAAGATGCATGCCAAGTGTTTGATTGCTAAACCTACTGTTAAAAATAATGAAAATATTTGTTGCAATCATGTTGTGGTATCCAATTTTGTACCTATTGTGTGTTCTACCTCAAAGGACAAATCGGTGTACATTCCTCCACACAAAAGAAAACAAAAAGTGGAGAGAAAGACTCTTAAGCCTAAGCCTTTGTTTAGGTCCCATCCTAGGGAATTGAGTGGATCTAAGTTTGTTCCTAATTGCCATCATTGTGGTGTGATCAGTCACATAAGACCTCAATGCCCCATGTTGAAGAAAGAACAAAACCATGGTACTAGATCCCTCCCTAAAAAGCCTAGTGGACCTAAACCCATTGTTTGTCACCATTGTGGCGCCCTTGGTCATCTTAGACCTCATTACTCTAAGTTTCAAGCTCTTAAAAGAATCAAAAGAAAAGAGAAACTTGAACTTTTTGGAAGTTGTGCTATGAAAGCAAAACCGGTTTTGGGGGAAAATAGTAAGTTGTTGAAGAAAGTTTTTGATGTTCTTACCTCCTTGTCTATGTGCATCTCTAGTTATCATTCTTCCAACCCTTGTCTCACTTCTCATGAGACACTCATTCCAAACAATCGTTCTATTTGGATGAGGAAGGATTCCTATGGTTGAGCTTTTGCTCTTTTGGTCCTAGATCTAATTCTTTCGATATTTGTAGGGCCCTTCATGCATTAGATACTCCATTGTCATGCATTTGTGCATCATGCATCTCTTTATATGCATTTCTTTTTTTGAGGTATTTCAAAATTTGCTCCAATACCAATGGGCTTGGTATGTGATCGAACGCTATAAAAGATTTGTGCCCCTTCGTCCTTCACCAATTGGTCGTTGGATGGATCGGTAAGGCACACGGTTTAACAAGTGGTATCAAAGCCTGGTTATAGGTTTGAGTCGTTGGAGCCACATTGTGAGGGAGGGATTGTGAGGTATTTCACAATTCACTCCAATACCAATGGGCTTAGTCTACGATCGAATGCTATAAAAGATTTGTGCCCCTTCATCCTTCACCAATTGGTCGTTGGATGGATCGAAAAGGCACACGGTCTGACACTATTGTTGTTTTTGCATTTGATCTTACTTTTATGCTTTTGTTTTTGTGTGTGTAAAAAATCTGAAAACACATAAAAAGTGGAAAATTCAAAAAATTTGATCGTAAATGTTTGAGCACATATCTCATGTGAGTTTGGCCTAGTACTTTCGTACTAATGGCATAGTGCATTTACGAGCTTAGCTTGTTATATATGCATATCTATCTTTGTGGGAAAAATCTTAACATCTATGTGTGATTATTGTAAATTGATCTTCAAGCTTGTCACGAATGATAAGTCAATAGTTATGTTGGTTTTGATGCATGCGTAGACTTGTGCCTATATCTCTTTCCACTTTTTTTTTTTTTTTTTTTTGCTTAAAGAGCTCAACCAATGTAAATCTTGAAAAGAGATAATGAGCTGCAAAAGCCATCCCACATACTAGTATTCGACTAAGAAAATGGGAAAGCGACTTGTAAGAAAATGTATGGTGCCTAAAAGCCAAAGGCTTGTTCATCAAATTGAAATATAAAAAATCTCAGGCATCAATCTCAAAAAGAGATGTAAAGATAAAAAAATGATCAAATGTTATGAACAGTAAAGAAGCCAAATGAAAAACTTCAAAGATATGTAATCATTTTCTTGTGGGAGGCCATATATGTTCATTTCTATAAGTGAGATAGACCATTTGACTTAGTACTAGTTGTGTATGACTTGATTGAATTGATCATTGAAGCTTCACTCTAAACTAAGGACTATTCCACATTTAATACACACACACAACACCTATGCCTAATGTTCAATGAATGCCTTATTCATTTGTTCGATTGTACTTGTTTAAATGTGATGTGTGTGTGCTCAACTATATATAGATCAATCGAAAAAGATTTTTAATCATTTCATATGTATTTGGAAGTGATTTTTATCACTCTTTGTGTTCATGTTTAGTGCTTACTTCATTTTTCATTGTTTAAACATGTTCTGTGTGCTTACTCTTTGTGTTCATGTTTAGTGCTTACTTCGTTCTGGCTACTCTCGCGAGTAGTGAGTTTTGGCTACTCATTTTGGTGACTCACTCGCGAGTCATCTCATAACTCGCCAGTCGCGAAATGCCCAGAAACAGCTTTTTAAAGAGTTTTTCGTGGGAAACTTGTTTTAAACCTCTCACATCCTCTCTTAAACCCCCTCTTTCAATATTTTTACATCAAAACTCAATCAATTTGAATGGTTTTTCATTCCATTAACATCTCTAAGGTTATTCTAAACTCTTTTCTTTAATTTTGATCCTTAGATTATGTTTTGAAGAGTTTTTGGGCTCTTGGTTAGGATTTTCATCATAGGGATTAGGGAAACTTATTTTTTGTCAAATTTTTATATGGGATTGGTTTCTTTTGATAATTTGCTTTGGATGTTGGCCCCTTGTGGCAAAAAGAACATGTATTAAGGATGGATTTCGTGATATTCATGCATTGTTTTACATTGTTGAACATAGTGTGCATGTTAGGTGTTTGATAAAATGTCTTTTAATCATTTTCTCACTTGTTTGGACTCCAATGAGTACCAAACTTCGAGGTTTCTCATGTTTCCTCACTAGGATCATGTTTGGTTCATAGGTTGTGTATTTAACACACCTTGCCCCACATGTGCATTTTCAATGCTTTGGTCATGCATTGCACATAGCCACCACTTGCACACACCTTTGCTACCCTTGTCATACATTGGTCTATACCTTGTTTCTTCATCCTAGCATGTCATATTTCCCTTATGCTTTGTAGAATTTTATTTTTTCTTTTGTTTGAGCTTCATTTCTCATTCATCTTGAACCCCTCATGCATCATTCTCCTTGTTCAAACCTTCATCTCTTGCCCTCGTTTCTCCTTGACCCTTTGTCTATTCGTGACAAAAAGGGGGAGAGTATACTCTAGAGTAGTACGCCAGAGAGTTTTGTCATTTCTATATGACTCTTGTGCACATTCTTAGAGGGAGAAATTCTATTTCTTATGCACATTTGTAGGGGGAGAGATATTCCATAGAGGAGATGCATATACCAAGGGAGAGAAGACATTGTGTTAATAAGAAAAATCTGTTTTGTTTGTTTTTCTCTATGTTTGTTTTCTTGTTTGCTTTATGGTGCTTTGAGTTATGTTTAGTATCTATACTTTGTTGTTCTCATTGCATCGTGTTTGTGTGTTGGACATGCATACATCCTTATGCTATTGTGCTTTATTGGTTGCATGTTCGGGTGAGCTTTGCTTTATGATCATTGTAGTCATGTTTACTTGATTGTAATTTACTTGTTACATTATACTTGTCCTTTTATTACTTGCTTTACCTTGAGAGTCTAATGTGTTTTGTGCAAGTGTTTCAAGTTATAGGTATATATGTTCCAAGTGCATCACAGCTTCCAGATTTAGGCGTGAGTGAGTTTTGTCATTGTTCTCAAACTTACATTTAAATCTAGAGTCTGTTTTAGGGTGTTTTGTCACGGAATAGCCAAAGGGGAAGATTGTAAGGTTGAATTTAATCAACCATGTCTTGGCTTTATTCCTTGCCAAATTTTCTTGTAATTTAGTATGTAGAAACCCTGTATTTAGGTGGGAATAATGTAAGGGTTGTGTGTGAGAGAGTGTGAAGAAACTCAAGTTGTGCGCATTCAAGAGGAGTCTCGCGACTAACTCGCGGCTGGCAAGTCGCCACACTTGTGAAGCATGTAAGGAGCTGAAGGGTCACGACAGCTGGAGCACTACAGGACAAAAAGTACAGTTTGGCCTGGAAGTTATTTCGCAACTCAAACTCGCGACTCATTCCAGTTGCGAGGCCAAGTCTCCAAAATGTCTTGTTTGGATGAAAACTGACTTTTCATATTCCATCTCATACCTTACTATAAATACTCTTATTCCCACGAAATATAGTGTGGCTATTCAGAGAGAAAAACCCTAAGAGAGGTTTTTACAACACACCCACCTCATTAGAGAGAGAGCTACTCATTCTTAGAGAGAAATCTTTATAATCTCTTCTCATTTCCTCTCCCATTGTTATACCCATTGGGAGGAGATTTGTACCCAAATACTACCCACACCCATTTAGAGTGTTGAGTGTTTTTGGAGTTTTGGGAAGCATTGGAAGATGCCAAGGACGGCAGACGCAATATGAAGCTTATTGCGGGATTCGGTAAGATAGAGAAGACAAGGTTTGGCGTAACCCTGTTGGAGCAAGAAACTTGGAGGGCTTAGGTGCACTGGGTAGATTAGGCTTGGAGGGTCTTCTGCTATTCATGTATCCCAACTTTATTCTCTAGTGGATTATTGACTGCTTGGAGGGCGGCGGAGAGGTTTTTCGCTGAGTACTTCGGTTTCCTCTTCGATAACACATCACCGTATTATCTTTGTGTTTGCGTCTCTCTTCCCTTTCTCTTTACCTTTTAATTGCTAATGCGGTTGTGATTAATTTCGGTTTGGAGTGCTTTACCAATATTGATTTAGCTTTTTTCCTCTTTCCGCACATATATTATTTGTGTATAAGCTTGTGTTGGTAATTTTATATTTGAGGGTCTAAACATTCATTGGTGTTTTACACACTATTTGAACTTTCAATCTTAAATGTTCAAGAAATGATAAAATTTAATCACTTAATGTAATTCTAACGACTAATCTTTTTTCCAATCTCTATTCTTTCACAGAAAGAGCCACATGCATGTATAATTGAGAAGACAAGAGCTAAGTCTACGCGTATGTTTCAAGTTTCAACATTTGATAACGCTTCTTTTTGCTTAATTGATCGAAAAATGGTCCGTTTTCCACACAGGAGACTTCGGTCAGTCATAGCTCCGTGTGGACCATGTCACTTGGTTGTGAATTGCAAATTGCGACCTAATATTTTGGAAAAAAAAAAGAAAAGTTAGGTAAAGACTTCTTTGTTATTGCCTTTTGCTACGTTAGGTGTACCTTTTTATTTATTTATTTAATTTTTGAAAAAAAAAACAAGTTGGGTTAAGACATTAAAGAGTTGACTTAAGCCCTAGTAGGTACTATTCAGGCTTCTCTAATTCTGTTGACTTGCTTTTCTGTGATTGCTGTTTTCTTCTTTCTTGGTGACGTTCGAATATCATTGTTGTTATGAATTGGTAATAACTAGTTTTGGAAGCACGGATTTTTTTTATAAGAAAGTAAATACATAAATTTTATTTTTGTAGTTATTATTATAGACAAAAATCACATGAATATTGTTAATTTAACTTATTTTTTTTAGCATCAACATACAACTAATTAATTTCTATTGTACATAGTATATACCCAAATATAAAGTGAGCAATGTATTGAAAGCGAATAATTCAAAGGCATTCATTATTTTCATATACAACATAAATTCAATTTGAAGAAACTCAATAATAGTTTCATGGATAATACTTTGTAGAATTTAATTTTTTAAACTGTGATTTATTAACTCCTTTCCAATTTCTAACCCAATCTTATGAGAAGCATGTACAATAAAAATAAAATAAAAAACAAATAGCAAATAATATTAACAACTTCAAATTCTAAAGCATCATCCAAGATGTCAAATTTGTGAACGTAGTATTATACAAAATATGAATGATTCCAATTCATGGGCAACTAAACAGGCCTAATAGATGCACCTAATGAGGGAAAAATGAAAAGAAAAAACCATTGTCAACTTGAATTTTATTTGCCCTAGTCAAATGAGTTTGATGTCAATAAATCATAAGAGAGATGAAAAGTTGGAATAGAAGTAGTTGTATGAAGAGTGATTAAATTTGAATGACAAACAGTTATTCTAGAAGAATTAATATTAAATAAATATGGAAATTGTTAGGTTCTAAGGAATTAGGAACTAATGTATTAGAACTTCATTTTGTAATGTTGGCAAACCATAATCAAAACGTTTTAGTCTTGTTTAGACTTGCTCAAATTGTATTTATATGTAAAGTTGGAATCGAGTGTTTTGCAAGATTTACTATGTAAATCTGCCTGGCTCGATCGATCGAAAATTAGGCTCGAACGATCGAAAGTCATGCAGATTGTTTTTTTGCAGAATTTTCCAACTCAGCCCAAGCCCGTTTGACGTGTAGGGTTTTATGTTTTGCCCTAGATATAAAAAGGTAAACCCTAGCCACGTTTTGAGGTTGCTCATTATGCTGTGTGTGTGAATCTTTTGTGAGATCTAGATGTGTTTGCCTTCACTCACACATACTTAGGGTTATCAAGAATCAAGACTATGTCAAGAACTTGGTGATCGTTTCAGTTGCAGATTCAAGTGCTTAAAGATATACAAGTAGGAGTGCTTGTGCTTGCTGGAAATCCAAGAAAGAAGTAGTCCGTGGACTCGGAGCTATCACGTGGTCATGGTTGTTAGTGGTCTAAGTCGCTATTATGTAAACTTCAATTCTTTCATAGTGGATTTGTTTTATCTTGAGAATAGCTAAGTTAAATCCTCCCCAAGTTTTTTACCGGTTTAGTTTTCCTAGATCATCATATCTTTGTGTTCTTTATTTTCCACACTTTACATTAATATGATATATTTGTGTTAACCTAGATCTAATAATTTGACTAAGTAATCACTTGGCTAATTAACTAGGTTAATCTGGTTGTGTTTTAAGGAGTTTAAAAACGTACAAGTGGTATCAGAGTGGGTTGCTCTATTGTTGTAGATCTTTTGATCTAAGAGCTGATCCTTGACTCCGGTTGTCATAGAACACGGACACTCTCTTATTATTCCACCTCACTTTGATAGGAATAATTATGCTTATTGGAAAGTAAGGATGAAGACATTCTTGAAATCTATTGATGAGAGAGCCTGGAACTCTATTGAATACGGATGGAAGAAGCCCATTACTCTTGTGAGTGAGTGGCAAGCTTCTTAGAAAGAAGTAGCCGCATTTAATAGCAAGACTATGAATGCTATCTTTAATGTTGTTTCTATGGAGGAATTTAAGAGAATCTCTAATGTTGAGGTTGCTCATACTGCTTGGAATATCCTCCAAACTGTGCATGAAGGCACAAAGGCAGTTAAAATCAATAAGTTGCAACAATTAACAACCAGATTTGACAGCATTAGGATGTCTGATGATGTATCTTTTGATGAATTTTATGTTAAGCTTAATGATATTGTTAATTCTGCATATAATTTGGGTGAAATCTATGATTAACCTAAAATTGTTAGGAAGATTCTTAGATCTTTGACTGAGGATTTTAGACCCAAAGTGACTGCCATCACTGAAAGTAAGGATGTGGACTTCATCCCTGTTGATGAACTTGTAGGATCTCTTCAGACCTATGAGTTGGACCTACCTAAGACTAGCAAGTCCAAATCAATGGCTCTTAAGTCTATTGATGATGTTAATGTGAATGGATTTCATGATGAGCTCTCTGCTACAGAGATTACCTATCTTACCAAGAACTTTAGAAACTTTCTTAGGAACAACAACAGAAGGGCAAGAGGTAAAACAATGCTGAACCTAGAAATTTTAGAAGGAATGATCCCACTAAGGTGAACAACACTGAAAACCCTAAAGAGAAAGTTGGTCAACCTTTTGTGGGTCAACAATATTTTGGGTGTCAAGGGTATGGTCATGTGAAATTTGAATGTCCTACATTCTTGAGGTCTAAGGGTAAGGCTATTGTTATAACCCTTAGTGATGATGAAGTTTCTGACAATAAGTCTGGTAGTGATGAGGATGGAAACTTAATTGCTTTCACTGCTACTGTTGTAGTTGATGAAACTGTTGCTGTTGAGGAGAACCCTTCTAATGGGGAACTCTTTGAGGATGCAGATTTAAAAGAAGCATACAATAAACTTTGCAAAGTTGCTGCAAAGGATGCTATAAGTGTTGATTTAGGCTTAAAGAAAATTGCATCTCTTGAACTTGAAAAGAAAAATTTGCTTGTGAAACTGTTTGATGCTAATGAACTGTTGAATAATGTGAAGACTGAGAACATGCTTTTGCTTGATAAAGTTAAAAATTTAGAACTTAAATTATCTGTTGCTAGAGAACAAACTAATAGGTCTACAAGCTCCAAACTTGATCACATGTTGAGTGTTCAAAAGTCTCCCTCTAAAAAAACTGGCTTAGGTTTTGTAGAAAGCATCTCTGTGCCTGAATCCCATTCCACAAACTTTGTTCCTTCTTCTGAACCCCCTATGAGTGAGGTTGTCAAACCCTCTGTGAGTGAGGCTGCTAAATCTGTAGAAGTTACATCTCCTAGGAAGATTAGAGTTGATCTTCAAGAGTCTAAACCTTAGGCTCCTAATCCTCCTAAGGGCAAGTTGCATGATAAGCCTACATGGGTTTGTCATTTTTGTGAAAATTCTGGGCACATTCGTCCAAATTGTTTCAAGTTGCAAACTGCTAAGTGAGCAAATAAGCCAAAAGTACTTATGCCTCAAGCACAAGATCCTATGGTACTTATTGCTGAGTTGGTAAAGGCTTTTAACCTTTATTGCAATCCTAGAGTCGCTCAAAATTCTAATCTGAAGAACAACTCCAATGCCAGAGTTGCATTTAAAAAGTTTTAGATGCAAAATGCTTGATCGAATTGAGTCTTTCTGACATGGTCCTTGTGCTTCATCGCTCTACTCTTTGTGACCAAGCAAAAGAAGTGCACAATCATTAAATCTCGACACCTGCTCGACAGCTCCTCGACACCTTGCTATCTGTCGAGGTTTATAAAATCAGATTTTCTAATCTGATTTCTTGTGATCCGTGAATGTGTTTTTGGGCCTTCTTTTCTATTAAACCTAGACATATAAAAGGATTGTTTTAAGGGCCGTCAAAGAGTTCACAAGTTGCACAAGTATTGAGCAAACTCTATTCAAGCAAATTGTGATCGAAGACAAAGTTTTGCCCTAGTTCATCTCTTCTGAAGAAGTTGTTGTGTAAGTACACCTTTGGGTTTTGTGACCAAGCATCTTCTTGATCTTCATCGTGGATGAACTGAAGAACTTTGCAGCCAACAACTCTTTCTAGTTGGTGATTGAAGTCGCGTAATGGGATCTGCGCATTGGTTACTCACGTACTTGGGAGCCGTGCATCAAAAGGGGAAATTGTCACTACAGAACAAGTCCAATTGGGTATTGGGGTAAGGGTTCATCTGTAGGTTGGTAAGGTACTTGGGATTCCTTTACTTGTAACCGCTTGTTGTGATAATAGTGGAGTTTCGAGAGTGGTGACCTGAAAATCATCCAGTGGGGTTTTTGCCTTCAGGTTTCCCCCATTTGTAAATAAATCACCATGTTATTTATTTTCCACTTCATAATTAGTTTATTGGTGATTTTTTTTGTGCTACCACGAGTTTGCATGTTAAATTGATTAATTAATAACTTGGCTAATTAATTAATTAATTTAATCACAAGGGGTCAATACGTTTTTAGCCTATCAAGTGGTATCAAAGCAGGCACACTCTGATTAGGTTTAATCTTTGCTGTGTTGATCTATTGACCCCTGTTTGTCACGAATAGAGGATAGTCATTAATCATACCTCCTTTATTTGATGGCACTAATTATGCATTCTGGAAAGTACGCATGAGAGTTTTCTTGCAGTCTTTAAATGAGAAGGTGTGGCAAGTTGTAGAGATTGGCTGGACCAAGCCAAAAGAAACGCCAACCGATTGGGATGAAGCCAAGATCAAGGCGGTAAACTTCAACAGCAGAGCGTTGAATGTCTTATTTAGCGCAGTCACTAATGAGGAGTTCAAGAAGATATCCTCTACTAAAACTGCAAAGAAAGCATGGACCATCCTTCAGACAACCTATAAGGGTACAAAAGCTGTCAAGGATTCAAAACTTGAAAGGCTCATTACGAGCTTTAAAGAAATAAAGATGGAGGAGGATGAGTCGTTCAATGAGTTCTATGCCAAGCTCAAGGACATAGTGAACTCATCCTTCAATCTTGGGGAAACCATACCTGAACCCAAGATTGTGAAGAAAGTGCTCAGATCTCTACCCGAAAGATTCCATACGAAGATTACTGCAATCAAGGAATCAAATGATATTGACAAGATTCCTTTGACTAAGCTAGTTGGAAACTTGCAGACCTACGAGCTAGGCCTTGAAGGCAGGAGCATGGCCTTGATTGGCAAAGAGCAGTGACACAGATGATTCTTTCGATGATGAAGACTCCAAGATGAAGTCCTACATTACAAGGCAGTTCAAGAAGTTTATAAAGAATACCAATGGGAGGAACTTCGACAAGGACCGCAGACAATCTAGTTCTTCTCAGTCTAAGGGCCAAGACAAAGGGAAGAAGGATGCAAGGGATGGCAGTCAGTACACTATTCCCACAGGACCTAAGTGCTTTGGGTGCCATGGCTTCGGTCACATGAAGCAAGAGTGTCCCACATATCTCAAGAGTGTTGGGAAGAGCAAAGCACTTGCTGCTACGTTAAGTGACACTGAGCCTGAAGATGATCCCGACAATGAGGATGACGAAATCTTAAATGCATTCACTGCCACAGTAAATCCTACTGAAGGGATTGTTTAAGAAGTGGACAAAGAAGAAGAACTGGTGGAGTCTAAATTTGAGAAGATGGATGATCAAGATGATATCCATACAGCCTATGAGAAACTTCACAAGCTCTCTGAGAAGCATGAGAAACTGTATAGGCTGACCACCAAGAAGTTCAGTGATGTGGAACTTAATCGTGAAGAGCTTTCCACAAAGTTTGATGAAGCTAATCAAACAATTGGTGCACTGAGGTTTGAGAACAATTTCTTGGTTGAGAAGACCAAAAAGTTTGAAGCAGAGCTGTTTCAAGTCAAAGCTCAGTTGGAGAGGACTTCGAGTGCAAAGCTTGATGAGGTGCTCAGCATTCAGAAATTTGCTTCAGATCGTACAAGTTTAGGGTATGGTCTTTCTTCCTCTAATATTGCTTCTACTAGTGCTACTGTGTTTATTCCTCCTGCTAATAAAACTGATATTGAGAACACTGATGTTAAAACTGAATTAGCTAGTGAGAACCTAGACAAGGGCAAATCTATCTTAGAAGCACCCCCTAAGCAAGAGAAAGATATTAAGAACCCTAGGGCTAAGAAGGCTAACTCTCAAAAGCCCAAACAGAAGAAGCAGCATCTCTGTCATCATTGTGGCGCTGCCGGTTATACTCTACCAAATTACTATAAGTGGTTAGCCACTCAACAGAGCAACGGCATGATCACATCTGGAAGCCAGAATCAACTTTAATCCTCTCTTGCTCCTCTCGATGATCTTCTCGAAGCCCTCATATTCCTTTCGAACTTGAACGGTTTCAATTCTCCCCCCTCACTGTCGGTACAAGGGTTTAATCAAAGGAAAGGTTCTTCCAAGGTGTGGAAAAAAAAAATGACTCTAATTGATTTTATCACTTTCTTCCATTTTCTTGTTTTTATTTGTTGCATTACTTATGTTTTTTGCATTTTTTTTTTAGTCAGTCTAGTTTTATGCTTTGTTTTGTTTAACATATTTTTGTTTGCTTGTTTTCAGTTTTGTTTGTTTTGTTTTTAAAATAAAAAAAAAATAAAAAATAAAAAGAAAAATCAGAAATATACAAAAATAGTGTGTGTTTTGTGTACTTTGGTACTTGTGTACCTTGGATGGCCATTGGAACAAAGTTTTTTAAACTTTGTATCATTTGTAGCTTAGACAAGCATTCTTATGCACAACTAAGCAAGTGAACTTTGTGACTCTTGTTTGTGATGAGTAAGTGTTAGGTTCTAAGGTCTTAGGATTTTATGTATTTAGAACTCTAATTTGTAATGTTGGCAAACCATGATCAAAACATTGTATGGTGTCTTCTTTAGACTTGCTCAAAGTTGGTTTAATATTGTAAAGTTGGAATCGAGTGGCTGCAGAAGTACTTGGGACTCTCGGCCTGGCTCGATCGATCGAAGAATAGACTCGATCGATCGAAAATCGCACAGGTTGAATTTTCTGCAGAATTTCCAACTCAGCCCTACTTCATTAAATGTTTAGGGTTTTATGTTTTTATCCTAGGTATATAAATAAAACCCTAGCCACGTTTTTGAAGGTTGCCCATATTGTATTGTTGCTCATACATTGCTGTTTTGTGTGAATCTCGTGTAAGATCTTTGAGGAGCTTTCCTTTACACAAAACTTAGGGTTTTCATGGTGGAGATTATTTCAACATCTTGAAGATCATTATTGTTGCAACCATTGGAGATTAAAAGAAAAGCAAGCGGGGAGCTTGTAGCTGATTGAAGAATTCAAGAAAGAAGTAGTCCGTGGATTCGGAGCCTGCGCGTGGTCGTGTCAGGAAGTTCTACTGGTGGGTAGCATTAGGAAGTCGAGCGGGGAGCTTGTAGTCCTTTTGTACGAACTTCAATTCTTTCATAGTGAATTCAGGTTAGCCTTGAGGATCGGTGGGTCAAATCCTCCCCAGGTTTTTACCGTGTGGTTTCCTGGGTGATCATATCTTGTGTTATTTATTTTCCGCTGCATTATTATTCTTGATATGATTGTTTGATTGTTTTAACCTAGAATTGCTTAATTTGACTAAGTAACAACTTGGCTAATTAATCTAGGCTACGCAATCTGTGTGTGTTTAAGGGGTCTAAAACCGTTCAGTAAGATTAAGTTATCTCTTGAACTTAACACTCGTATCACTCTTTTTGACGGGTAGGACTAGAAAATCCTCAGAGAAAGGCATAAATAACTATCTCACCACTGTTGCCCGTCAATCATGAGTGACACCTGTATGCTTCGACATAGCAAAAGTGCAGTGTCAAAGACACTTATATGCTTCGGCATAGCAAAAGTGTAGTATCAAAGACATCCGTATGCTTCGGCATAGCAAAAGTGCAATGTCAAATACTTACCATCTTGGGTATTTCTTTTCTCTCTCTTATATGCCCATGCATGATATGCTAAATAAAAGAAAAATATGCAAAGAAAATAAAAAGCAAAAAGATCAAAATACTTTAAATACGATTGCAAGCGTGTTTTCTAGGAGATATGGGAGTTATAGGATGTACCTCAAAGGTGATAGTCCCCATCAAACAGTTATGATTGTGTGTGAGTTAAAGTGACTTTCTCATATCTCAAATCGTCATAACATGTATACACTTATGCAATCTTGCGATATTTTTCACACACAACACGCAATATTCTTTGCTACTCTTGATACATGTGCAGGTACAATGTGATTTGGTCATCACAAGGTTTTACATGTGCTAATATATACTCACTAAACTGTCTTGACTTGTTTTTGAAATATAAAATTGGTTAGACTTGTTTAGTGTGTATGTGTGTTTTGGAGGATCCATGTGCTTAAATTTTCTGTTGAGAGATATTTTTTAAGAGCTTAATATGTTGTTTAGATCATTGGTTGTGTTGTATGTTGGATTGCATTCATGTCTGTGTTTTTCTCTTCTCGAAAAACTATTTTGAAAAGCTGTCTCGACGCCTCATCGACACCTCCTCGATACCTAGCTACCTGTCGAGCTTCTCAAGCTTTTTCTTATCGCAATCTCAACACCTCCTCGACACTTGGTGGATCGATCGAGAAATTTCTTGCCTCCTCGATAGCTTCTCGACACCTGGTTGATCGATCGAGAGAGTTCCTGCCTCCTCGATAGCTTCTCGACACCTGGTAGATCGATCGAGATTCTGTTCTTTATTAGGTGTTTCTTGTTCCTCGACACTTGCAGCTGTCGACGTTCATCTTTCTCGACACCTTCCTTGACAGAATCCTCGACACCTCTCGACACTTTAGCTGTTGAGATTTACTGAGGTTTCTATATAAACCCCTTGTGCAATCCGCCTCCTATTTCTCTCGATCTCTCTCTCGATAGATCTCTCTTTTCTCTCCCAAACACTCTCATCTCACTCCAATCTTGTTCCTCAAAGGTTTCCTCAAGCTTTTTCAAGTTTTTCTACACTTGGTAAGCTTCTTATCTCTTCATTCTTTATGCATTTCATGTTTTGAAACCTAGATTTTGGGGTTTTTGAAATTTTTTTAGGGTTTTTCAAAATTGATGAGTGTTTATTGAAATTTTGGGATGGGTTTTCACTTACATGTGTTTAAAATCTCATGCATTGCATAACATTAGCATTATAACAGTATTTTCATGCATTTAGATGTGTGTAATATGCTTGTGTGCTGGTAAGATTGGATTGGGCTAAGCCCATGATGTATTTTCTTTTGCATGTCACATGTTCATGCATTTCCCATGCATACGTACTCTCTTTTCAATATATTTGATATATTTGAATTGCTTGGGACTTTTCTGATTGTCTTTCTTTCTCTCCCTCTCTTTCTGTTTACGTTAGTTGTGTCTATGGTACCTAAATGTAATTCTGCTCCGTCCCAGAACCCTCTGCGTTCTAGGACATCTTCATCTTTTGATCCAACTTCTTCTAACATTCGGTTCCGTGATGAGGATGCTCGTAAGGCTTTCTCGGAGAACTTCTCTAGACGAGGTGTTCATTCGGAATGCCAAGTCATTTTGGCAGACTTTGTCGACACTGACCTTCCCTTTGTCATTCACAGTCGGGGATGAGAGTCACTATGTGACGTCCCAGTCACCTGTCCTCTCATGCTTATTCAGGAGTTCTACTCCAACATGCATGGGATTGATCGTTCAGTACCTCTTTTCTTCACTCGCATTCGAGGTACGCGCATTCTTGTCACACCACAACTTGTTGCGGATGTGCTTCGGGTTCCTATGATAGAGTTTCCTGACTATCCTAGTTGTGAGCGTGTGCGGACTGTCTCCAAAGATGAGCTCATGGCTACTTTTTGTGAGTGCCCTGCTGACTGGGGTGAGCATCAATATACACCATGTAAGGCTTTTGCTAAAGGCCCTCACTTCATGAACATGGTGATGACCTTTTTACTCCATCCTCTCTCTCACTACAACTCCATCACAGAGCCTCGTGCTCGGTTTTTGTTGTCTCTTCTTGAGCATCTTACCATAGACTTTCCTTCTCATTTCATTCTCTATATTATAGATGTTCATTTAGATTCGGCGTCCCGTGATAAGCTCATCTTTCCTTCTACTATCACAGAGATCTTACACCATTTTTCTGTCCCTTTTCTTGTGTCCGACCACTTCACTCATTTGTGCCATATATGCCGCTACCGTAAAACATAGTGAGGCGCAGTTTAGGTCGCAACAGCCGGATTTCACTCCTCCTTCCCGTCTGGCTCCATCTCATTTAGCTCCATCCACATTTACCCTCTCCTCTTCCGTGGGCGATGTCTCACTTAGAGACATCATGGCACAGCTGCAACGCATGGATGCTCACTTTGATACACTTTCTACTGAGTTGTATCAGGTGAACGTTCATGTCGGTCGTATTGCACGACGGCAGGCGACTATGGGTGGCTTTGCTCTTGAGGCTTCTCCTCCACCACCTTCTCTAGTGGCTTCTGATTCTGATGCTAAGGATGATGATGATGATGGTGATGACGATGATGATGACGCTTCGGATGATGATGGAGATGCTAGCTCTACCGATGAGATGTCTACTTGACACTCTTACCCTTTGTCACTCGTGACAAAAAGCGGAGTAGTTTTGGGGATATTGAAAGTAGTCATTCATAGGGGGAGAGTTAGTGTAGGACATTTTTGTTAGGGGGAGAGTGCTGATATGAGGGATGTAGTGAGGATATGATGTATCTTTTTCTCTTCTACCTTTTTATAGATACATTGTTCTTGTTCATTAGGTCTTGTGACCAGTTTTTACATACATTGTACTCATTTTCTCTATATGTGGATGTATGTTTCTTTCACCTACCTCTACATGTGTTGTTTCTTCTCTATCTTTATACACATGTTTCTTATACTTGTATGCAATCTATTATTTCTGTTTCACAGTAAGATGCCTTGATGAGTTTTGTCTAAAGTGTTTTAGAAATACAGGCTTTCAAAGTCTACTTGCCATAAACTCTCTTCTTGCAAAGTTTTTCAAGAGTTTGTGTTAGGATAGATTTTATTGTATTCAACAAGTGAATATGAGTTGAGTGATTTATGACTTCTCTCATATGTTCATTTGTTTGTTGTGGTTTTGTCACGGATTGCCAAAGGGGGAGATTGTTAGGACATATGTGTTTCACTTGTTAAGAACATATGTCATTCTTTTATGTAATTGGCTAATCCTTTGACCAAAACGCACTCAACTTGTAATTACGTAGTTCTAGGTATTTTTAATACTTCAAGAAACAAGGTTTCAAGATCAAATGTTGAAGTCATCAAGTCTGTCCAAGAAACAAGCTGAAGAAGTGCACAATCATTAAATCTCGACACCTGCTCGACAGCTTCTCGACACCTTACTATCTGTCGAGGTTTATAAAATCAGATTTTCTTATTTGATTTCTTGGGATCCGTGAATGTGTCTTTGGGCCTTTTTTTCTCCTAACCTTAGACATATAAAAGGATTGTTTTAAGGGCCGTCAAAGAGTTCACAAGTTGGACAAGCATTGAGCAAACTCTGGTCAAGCAAATTGTGATCGGAGACAAAATTTTGCCCTAGTTCATCTCTTTTGAAGAAGTTGCTGTGTATGTGCACCTTTGGGTTTTGTGACCAAGCATCTTCTTGATCTTCATCATGGATGAACTGAAGAACTTTGCAGCCAACAACTCTTTCTAGTTGATGATTAAAGTCGCGTACTGGGATCCACACATTGGTTAGTCACGTATTTAGGAGCCGTGCATCAAAAGAGGAAACTATCACTACAGAAGAAGTCCAATTGGGTATTGGGGTAAGGTTCAACTGTAAGTTGGTAAGGTACTTGGGATTCCTTTACTTATAACCGCTTGTTGTAATAATAGTGGAGTTTCAGGAGTAGTGACTTGAAAATCACCCGGTGGGGTTTTTGCCGTCAGGTTTTCCCCATTCGTAAACAAATCACCGTGTTATTTATTTTCTGCTGCATAATTAGTTTATTGGTGATTTGTTTGTGCTACCACGCGTTTGCATGTTAAATTGATTAATTAATAACTTGGCTAATTAATTAATTAATTTAATCATAAGGGGTCAATACATTTTTGGCCTATCATTTTTTTCCAAAATTAAAAAATAAAAATAAAAAAGGGAAAAAAGAAGCAAAATGTGTTTTGCATTATTCTTCTTGGATTTGAAATCAAGGTTGCCCAATTTATTTTTACATAACATGTTTATGTTCCTTGTTTAGCTTGGGTGAACTTACTTATTGTACTTTATTAGTTGAAGCTTCGTAGTGCATGTTGTGTGGGAAGATGTTTATAGTTTTTGATCACATGATCTTAATCTTGAATTCATATGCATTTGATTGACGGACTTGAACTTATTGAGAAAGGCATAAATAACTATCTCACCACTGTTTACTAGCCAATCATAAATACCTTCGTACATATTGTAAGATTTTGTGCTTGCGAAAGTGTAGCACATGCACAAAAAGAACATAAGATATAGCCTCAGTTTAAATGCTAAAATCAGTGTGTACATTATTGAACTATAATAACTTTAAATCAAATAAAATTGGTGTGTACATTATGAAGCAAATCAAGAAACTTACATGATTCCAAACTTTTATTCTAGGAGATGTGGGAGTTATATGATGTAACTCTTTAAGTGTTAGTTTATTTCAAATTCTATGTGATGAATTTTGTAGAAATTGTGCTTGATTTCTATTCACATATCACCTCACATGTATCTCAAGTTTTTGTTAGTTGCACACACTACCCAAGTTACTCTTTGCTAAACATTGTACATGTTATTGTGTGTGATTTTGGTTTGGCCAACCAAGATTGAAGGATTCCTTGATATTTATGCAAAATGTGTTTGATGTTTGAGAATTTAAGGAGAATTGATTGAAAATCTTATTTCTAGTAAATCTGGGTTCAATACAAGTGTTTTGAAAAGCATTTCTTCTCGTACTCATGCATTTTATTCATAAAATACTATGCTTTGAAATTGCTTTGTTTTTCAAAAAATTGATTTTTCCAGAATTTTGATTGATCGAACCTGTTTCTCGACCGATCGAAATTGTGATTAAAAATTTGGTTTGGTTCTGTCTATTTCAATCGATGCTCGATTGCTGTTGGATCAATCAAAGGAATTTTTGATCGATTGAATCTAATATTTTATCAATTGAAAATTGCGTGGAGAGTTTTTTAAAATCTTTAGTTTTCACGTGTTCAAACAATATTTCAAATCTTTCAAAACTCTTTCTCTCTTTTTCGAATGGTCAAGGCTCCCAATCAAGTTTTTTTGTCATTTTCCCTCCAATCTTTTGAAAGTTTTTTGTCATCTAAGGCAGGTAAGACCTTATTACCCCTCATTTTTCATTTATTTTCAGTTTTCATTCATTTTTGTCATGCATTTGGGGATATTTTCGAACCTAAGGGAATTTGGGATTTTTGTTGATTTAAGCCTTTTCTTTGGAAATTGATCAAAGGGTTTTTGTTGTGGGACACTATAAAACTGATCTTTGTGGTTTAATTTGATCAGTTTGATGATTTGGAAAAATTTTGAAATTCTAGGGCTTGAAAGTACCCGAATTGGAGATTTTGTTCAATTGAGCTTAATTTGATGAAATTGGCTTATTAGAGCATTAGCATTGGAGAATGCTAATGCTATATCTAAGGTGTTTTTAGCATTTCAACCCTTAAAAACTGCTGCATCAGAAAATGCTAAAGGCAAGAATTGTAAATTTTTTACAATTTTTGCTACAGTGCAATTCTAAAGATAGAATTGCATTGTAGCACAATTCTAAAACAAAATAATATTTGTTTATTCACTGACTCTCTCTCGTGATTCTCTATTTCTCATATCCTTTCTCTCTCCACAACGGCCTCTCTCTCTCATCACATCTCTCTCACGGTGGGCTATTCTGGTGTGGTTTAAGCTTTTTTCGGCGTGGTTTCCTCTCAACAAGTGCAGGCAAGCCGAGTTGTACCTCCCATGGAAGTACGAGACTGAGCGCCGGAAATGAACCTTGCCGGGATGCCAAACTGGGCTATTCAGTGGTCTTTTTCTTGAACCTCGCCGGAAATGAAGGCTCCGTTGGAAGTTGCAGATAGAAATTTAGGATTTTTTGTTTGTGGGTTTTGTTGATTAATGCGTTTTTGGTTGATCTATGAAGTTTTGGGTGTTTGAGTTGATGGGTTATTGTTGGATTTTGTTTGAATGATTTCTGGGTTTCTTGAACCTATTCAATGGTCCTCACCGGAAATGAAGGCTCCAGCGGAAGTTGCAGATAGAAGACTAGAAGAGAGCTAAAAATGAGAGAGAGGAGAGAGATAGGAGAGAAAATATATTATTTTAGGATATATTATTTTAATAGGTAGATATATTATTTTAATGAGTAGAATTGGAAAATAAAAGTTTGGGATGTGGAGGTATTGTAAAATGGGATGGTATAATAGAATTGTGGGTTTTTAAAATGGTAAAATAAAATAGCATTAGCATTTTCCAAAGCTAATGCTCTTAGATTGATTGATTTGATCATTATTTTATGTTATCTATCTTGTGTAATGATCAATTTGGTCAATTTGTTGGATTTTTGAAAGTGGGTTTTCAAAATTTGGGGTTTTTGGTATAAACTCTATGCTTAAGCCAATTTTATGTTTCTAAATAAAATTGAACTTATTCTCACTACATTAGAGCATGCATCATATGTTGATATTGTTCATGCATCATATAGAATTGTTATTTTCTATATTTTTTGTGCTAAATTGCAGTCCGCCCTTGGTTTTTCTTTTTTCTTTCTTTGTCTCTTATGTTTATCCTTTTTTATCCTTAAAATCATGCCTAGGAAGACTAGAGCTAATAGGAAAGCCTCCTCATCCTCTGCTCCTTCCTTTAAGAGTGGTAGATTTTTGAGTGAGAAACATCAGGAGACCTATGAGAAGTTGAACCTTGTTAGGAATATTTGGGCTGAGAGAATGGTTATTTTAGATGAGCTTGACCTTGAGATTAGGAGAAACTTTGAGCGTCGGGGCTGGTTACCATTGATGGATATTTCTCATCCACCTCCAACTACCCTGATTAGAGAGTTCTACTCGAACCTCTCTATCCACACCTATGATTCCAACACTCAAGTTCAGAGTTGAATACAGGGTGTAAAGTACACCATTACTACTGTAGTAGTGGCTGATGCTCTTGGAGTGCCTGTGGTTCAGCATCTTGTCTATCCTTATGATAAGTCTCCTCCTCTCGATGATATCATATCATACGTCACTGGTACTTCTATCCACTGGGGTTTTGATCCTCGGATCACTTCTGCTGAGTTGACTGAGATTCATTATCTTTTCTTTCGGATTGCTTGTCATTCTTTGTGCCCTATCTCTCATCTGCACATCATCCCTATCGAGCCAATGTGTTTTTGTATGCCTTTGTTACTAATTCTCCTATGAGCTTTCTTCATCTTTTTCTCCGGTCTTTGAACGAGGTTCATAGGAGTGGTTCTACTTTTCATTCTCTTTTCTTTCCAGTTTTCATTCATTGGATTCTTTTGCATTTAGGGTTTGAGAACTTTCCGGCGTCTGAGCCTGTTCATATAGTTGCTCCTATAGGTGCCACCTTTCTTAGGCAGAGGGTTGCTCAGATGAGAGCGAGCTCTAAATGTCCTAGGGTTGAGCCTTCCAATGTCGCACCTCCTCCTCCTCCCTCTTCTATAGGTGATACTTTAGCTAAGACATCTATAGATTCGATTGCTATTGTTGCTGTTGTTCCTTCACCATCTACTTTGGATGATTCAAACATTCTTCGTATGTTCTAGACTATCATGACCGTTCAGGTGGCTCATGGTCAGATTTTGGTGGACATGCTTGATGAGCTTCGTGCTTTGCTAGAGCATATTAGATGGTCGCCTCTGCCACCTCCTTTTGATGATGAGTTTTGATTGCCCTTTGGCAATTCGTCACAAAAAGGGGGAGTACATTTGTAGAGGGATTTTATTGTTAAGGGAATATTTTTTGTGTTTTGGAGTTGTGGAGCTTTAGATTGTATCTAGGTGCTTCAGTATATGTTTTGGAGCTGTGGAGCTTTAAATTGTATCTAGGTGCTTCAGTATGTATTTATATTTTTGGCTCATGTTATATTTTGTTTGGGTTGTCCATGATAGGGGGAGATACATTGATTGTATATGTTTCTTGTTTCACATTGCTTATTGATTTATATTTATGAGGTTATTCATGATATACGTCTTTATTTTGTGTTATGTGAAATCAAGAAGTTATTTGGTTTTACTTGTATTTTCCACACATGCGTTTATGCATTTGTCGAGTGTTTTAGGAAATATACAAGTTGATTCAATCGTGCTGTTGTCTACACTTACAACTGATAGATAGTAGTTAGGTTGAATTTGTTATGTTGGGCTATGTTTTTGAAATTGGCTGTTTTTATGTAAACTTTGAGCATTTTTTTAAGTTTGTGTTTTGTCACAGATTGCCAAAGGGGGAGTTTATTAGGTTCTAAGGAATTAGGAACTAATATATTAGAACTTCATTTTGTAATGTTGGCAAACTATAATCAAAACGTATTAGTCTTGTTTATACTTGCCCAAAGTGTATTTATATGTAAAGTTGGAATCGAGTGTTCTGCAGGATTTACTGTGCAAATCTGCCTGGCTCAATCGATCGAAAATTAGGCTTGATTGATTGAAAGTTGTGCAAATTGTTTTTCTGCAGAATTTTCCAACTCAACCCAAGCCCGTTTGACGTGTAAGGTTGTATGTTTTGCCCTAGGTATAAAAGGGTAAACCCTAGCCACATTTTAAGATTGCTTATTATGCTGTGTGTGAATCTTTTGTGAGATCTAGAGGTGTTTGCCTTCACACATACTTACGGTTATCAAGAATTAAGACTATGTCAAGAACTTGGTGATTGTTTCAGTTGCAGATTCAAGAGCTTAAAGATATACAAGCGAGAGTGCTTGTTCTTGTTGGAAATCCAGGAAAGAAGTAGTCCGTGGACTCGGAGTTGTCACGTGGTCGTTGTAGTAAGTTCCCTACTCGAGGTAGCAATAGGCATACTTAGGGTTATCAAGATTCAAGACTATGTCAAGAACTTAGTGATCGCTTCAGTTGCATATTCAAGAGCTTAAAGATATACAAGCGGGAGTGCTTGTGCTTACTGGAAATCTAAGTAAAAAGTAGTCCGTGGACTCAGAGTTGTCACATGGTCGTGGTAGTAAGTTTCCTACTCAAGGTAGCAATAGGATGTTAGTGATTTAAGTTGCTATTGTGTAAATTTCAATTCTTTCATAGTGGATTCGTTTTACCTTAAGGATAGCTAGGTTAAATCCTCCCCTAGATTTTTTACTGGTTTGGTTTTCCTAGGTCATCATATCTTTGTGTTCTTTATTTTCTGCACTTTACATTGATATGATATATTTGTGTTAACCTAGATCTGATAATTTAACTAAGTAATCTCTTGGCTAATTAACTATGTTAATCTGGTTGTATTTTAAGGGGTCTAAAAACGTACACAAATTTCAAGCATAGAGAAATTGATTTTGAAACATAAAAGGAACAGAGTTGCAGATATAAAGGGAAGGAACCAAATTTATTGAAATAAAGAGAGCATGCGTAATTAATTAGGGGTAAAAAATGAACTCAACTGACTCATACCTACTCTCGGAATTTATCATCTTATTCTTTATAGGACCTAGATTAAGGAAAAATGTCCAATTTACTTATTTATTCCCACTTGACTTGTAATGCTTTTGCAAAAAAGAAAAAGAAAAAGAAAAAAGAAAAAAGACTTGTAATGCTTATATCTTTGTCTAGAAACTATCCAAAAGAAAATACATTTTAACCCAGAAACTGTAGATAAATAAACATGAACAAATTTAACCCAAATAATCAAAACAGAACCACTTATAACTCAAATACCATAATGACAACCAAATATAACCTAAAGACCCCAAACAAATATCAAATCCTGATGAAAATATCAAACTGAAAAGCAAAGAGAAAAACTTAATTTGAACACCAAAATCAAAACCAATCCAAACAAAATATCAAAACCTAATCATATTTAATAAATAAACTTAAATGTGAAGATAAAAACTCACTGGTAGTGGTTTCAGCCTCTCTCTATCTTCCCTTACATGAGACCTTTTTTTTTTTTTCCAAACCGTAGAAAAATAAAATGGCAGAACGACTGGTTTTGTTTGTTTTTAAACAAATCTTCAGCGTGTCTTTTGATAGTTGTTCTAAATAGAATATGACGGTAGTGGGAGGCTGAAGGAGTGAGAGAGCATCCATGGGCTATGCTTTAGGGGTTTTGAGAATTGAGGGAGGCAAAGAAAACTACTTCTACGTGGAGGAAGTGGCAAAGAAGAAGAAAGGGTTTATCAGGAGAGGGTAGTTTTTGGGTTTTATGTTTTTGTTTTCTCTTATAGGGTGTAACGGTTAGGCTTTCAAATGGTGTAATGATCGAGATTTTAGTTTGGTTTAACTGTAAACATGGCAGAATTTTAAGGGGACTTTTTTCCTACTTGTCGCAACTACCTTAATTGCAAGGAAATGCTTTTGCTTTTATATATAGTATATGATGTGTGTGTGTCACTCTTGTAAAGCTTCGCCATATATATATATATACACACTAGCCTCTACATACGAACGTTGCGCATGTTCAAAGGCTCTTCTATTTTTTTTTTTTTTCCTAAAAAAGTAATTTTCATATATACTAATTTGGGGTTGTTACATTGTTCAATCACCAAAATTCTTAGGGGAATGATGAGACGTAGCATAGAAATTTTATTTTATTCACAAACCCATACATCTCATCACAGTCCTAGGAATTTTGGTAATTGGATAATGCAACAATCCCAAATTAGTATATATGATTTTTTTTTTTTTGAACAAAAAAATAAAATAGCCTCTGAGCATGTGCAACGCGTGTGCTTAGAGGCTAGTTTTAATTAGGACTTCTTTTGATGTGAGTGTACTGGGAGTGTGGTCCTATGTTGTAGATAGTGTTTTATGTAGGAGTTGAAGAAGCATTTCTACCAAATTTTGCCTCTACGTAAACGTAAGCTATAGGGGTATTTTGAAATTCAAAAATTGTCCGATCCAAATTGAGGAAGCCTCTTAAATAGTAGTACATATATGTGTGTGTCACTCTTGTAAAGCTTCGCCTGCATGCAAGGCTTCACAAAAATCAATAACTATTGTGTAAATATAAATTGATAGCAAAAACAGTCTCCAAAGATAAGTCTTTTACCACTAGAAGGAAAATCCACATCTTACAAAAATCGTAAGTCACCAAAAAGTAAAAACACTAAACATTTAAAATTTAATAATACAATTAATCTTAAAGCTTTTATGACACTATCCCAACGAGAGTTTAGTCCACTTATTATTCCCCTAGAACTCAAATAAATGAGTTAGTGTGTATACACCTGGCCCATTGATGCCTGTATGTAAAGGTAGTCCATTCTATAGTTAGAGACACACAAATATAAAAATTATTCACTTACTCTTTTTATCTTTATTTTCTCAACAAAATAAAGGAATTTAATGAGTGCGACTCTTAATAAATAATTAACAATCTCAAGATTCTCAACTAGTCGGATAACACATGTAATTAGGAAAGAAAATATATTTTAACGTTAAAAAGCTTCATAGATATGAAATTTTGAATTACCAAGTGCACGAACCATACCGAAATATAATTTGGCAAGAGCAAGGTTGAACCCAAAGGGACTTGTGTGAATGTAGAAAAATTAATTAAACATTAACAAAATTAATCCTAATCTAGTTTACTAAAAATTTGATTGTTTAAAATTAAATAAACTATACAAAAAATTAATCATGAAATCAACTGTATCTATTGACAAACAAATCACAAAAGATATCCAATTTTAAAATCAAACAATTATAAACCAAGCATTCATCAATTAATTAAGATAAATCATAAATCATAAGAAAAACATGATTGAACTCATATCTAAAATCCTATCTTGGTAAATTGAGATGAAGTAAGAACAATTTAAATCATTAAAGAACACCTACTGTGGGAAAAATTAAATCACATAAATACTACTGACAATCTTTAACAAGGTTTTATTCTCAACTTTAATTATATATTTAGCTACTCATGCTCATTGAAATAATACATAAAAATAAAATACTAAGCATTAAACTAAACAAATAAAATTGAACTAGAATGAAAGAGAAAAGTCACAGTGCTAGAGAAAAGCCACAGAGGAAGTTACGTGCGTCACTGCCTCTTGCTCCAATTTTTTGTTCTACGTTCTAGCCCTAGCACTAGCCTTCTTTTATTTTTTATGTTTGCCCATTATTTATATTACGGGATGGCAAAATTGGACACAACTCACGAACCCGATACGACACGACACGAAACTAACAGGTTAAGGGTTGAGGCTTAATGGGTTAGTGTCATATTCGGGTTCACATGACTGACCCATTAATAAACGGGTTGGGTTATTGTTTAATCCATGGAACTCGTTTAATTAAATGACATTTTACGAATATACCCTTCAAACCCTAGGTATATAAACTTATTAGTTGTTGTAATTTATTTTCTTTGACATATTATGATTGATTGTTAGGACATATGTCACTATTTTATGTAATTGGCTAATCCTTTGACAAAACGCACTTTACTTGTATTGGGGTAGATCTAAGATGGGTTTAATACTTCAAGAACCTGTGTTTCAAGATCAACTGTTGAAGACATGCAAGTCTGTCCAAGATTTAAGCTGAAGAAGTACTTGTCATTAAAGCTTGACAGCTAGCCATCTATTGAGCTTTAAGAAGCTGTTCTAGCCCTGTGGCTCGACAGCTACTCGACAGCAGCTCGACAGATAGGCATCTATCAAGGTTTATGAAAAATAGAATTTCAAATCTGTTTTGACTCTAATCTGTGATTGTATGTTTGGGCTTTCTTTTCTCAAAACCCTAGACATATAAAAAGATTATTTTAAGGGGCGTAAAAAAGGACACAAGTTGCACAAGTGTTGAGCAAAGTTTGTTCAAGCAAATTGTGACCAAAGATTGAATTTGCCCTAGTTCATATGAAGAAGTTGCTGTGTTTATGCACCATAGGGTTTTGTAACCAAGCATCTTCTTAATCTTCATCGTCTAGATGAACTGAAGAACTTTGCAACCAACAACCTTCTCTAGTTGGTGATTGAAGTCGCGTACTAAGATCTGCACAATTGGCTAGTCATGTACTAGGATCCGTGCGTCAAAAGGAGAAATTGTCACTACAGAACAAGTCCAATTGGGTATTGGGGTAAGGGTTCAACTGTAGGTTGGTATAAGGTACTGGGATTCCTTTACTTGTAACTGCTTGTTTTGATAATAGTGGAATTTCGGGAGTGGTGACCTTAAAATCACTAGTGGGGTTTTTGCCGTGTTGGTTTTCCCTATTCGTAAACAAATCACCGTGTCAATTTATTTTCCACTGCATACTTAGTTTACTTGGTGATTTGTTTGTGCTACCATGCGTTTGTATGTTAATTTGATTAATTAATTAAACTTGGCTAATTAATCAATTAATTCATCATAAGGGGTCAATCCATTTTTGGCCTATCAAGTGGTATCAGAGAAGGCATACTCTGATTAGGGTTAATCTTTGTTGTGTTGATCAATTGGCCCCTGTTTGTCATGGATAGAGGACAGTCATTAATTACACCTCCTTTATTTGATGGCACTAACTATGCATACTAGAAAGTACGCATGAGAGCTTTCTTGCTGTCCTTAGATGAGAAAGTGTGGCAAGTTGTAGAGATTGGCTGGACCAGGCCAAAGGAAGCACCGACAGATTGGGATGATGCCAAGATCAAGGTAGTAAACTTCAACAACAGGGCGTTGAATGCTTTATTCAATGCAGTCACTAATGAGGAGTTCAAGAAGATATCCTCTACTGAAATTGCTAAGGAGGCATGGACCATTCTCCAAACAACCTATGAGGGAACCAAGGCTGTCAAATATTAAAAGTTTCAGAGGCTCACTACAAGCTTTTAAGAAATCAAGATTGAGGAGGATGACTCGTTTGATGAGTTCTATGCCAAGCTAAAGGACATAGTGAACTCAGCATTCAATCTTTGGGAAACCATTCCTGAACCCAAGATTGTGAGGAAAGTGCTCAGATCTCTACACGAGAGATTCCATGCAAAGATCACGGTGATCGAGGAAACAAAAGATATTGACAAGATTCGTTTAATAGAGCTGGTTGATAATCTGCAGACCTACGAGTTAGGGCTAACTAGAATTGGCAAGTCGGGTAAAGGCAAAAGCATGGCATTGAAGGCTAAGAGAAGTGACACTGATGAGTCTTCAAATGATGAGGATTCTAAGAAGAAGTCCTACATTACAAGGCAATTCAAGTAGTTCATGAAGAATGCCAATGGGAAAGGCTTCGACAAGGACCGTAGGCAATCTAGTTTGATAGGCCACAAACGTGTTGACCCCTTGTGATGAATTAACCAATTAATTAGTCAAGTGAATTAATTAGGTTCAATTACATGCAATGAGCGTGGTAGCACAAACAAATCACCAAATAACTAAATATGCAGTGGAAATTAAATAACACGGTGATTTGTTTACGAATGGGGAAAACCTGACGGCAAAAACCCCACTGGCTAATTTTCAGGTCACCACTCTCGAAACTCTACTATTATCACAACAAGCGGTTACAAGTAAATGAATCTCAAGTATCTTACCAACCTACAGTTGAACCCTTACCCCAATACCCAATTGGACTTGTTCTATAGTGACAGTTTCCCCTTTTGATGCACGGCGCCCAAGTACGTGACTAACCAATTTGGGCGGATCCCAGTACGCGACTTCAACACCAACTAGAAAGAGAGGTTGGCTACAAAGTTCTTTAGTTCATCCTACACGATGAAGATCAAGAAGATACTTGGTCATAAAACCCAAAGGTGCATATACACAGCAACTTCTTCAGAAGAGATGAACAAGGGAAAAACTTTGTCTCTGGTCACAATTTGCTTCAACAGAGTTTTCTCAATGCTTGTACAACTTGTGCACTTGTTGACGGCCCTTAAAACAATCCTTTTATATGTCTAGGGTTAGGAGAAAAGAAGACCAAAAGACACATTTACGGATCCCAAGAAATCAAATCAGAAATTCTGATTTTTATAAACCTCAACAGATAGAAGCTGTCAAGCTTACGGTCTGGAATAGCTTTCTAAACGTCGACACATACTAGCTGTCGAGTTAGCTATCGAGCTTTAGTAACCTTGTACTTTCAGCTTGTTTTCTTGGACAGACTTGAAGGCTTCCACACTTGATCTTGAAACATAGTTTCTTGAAGTATTTCAGCACATCCTAGATCTACCCAAATACAAGTAAAGTACGTTTTGTCAAAGGATTAGCCAATTACATAAAAGAGTGACATATGTCCTTAACAAGTGAACTACATATGTCCTAACAATCTCCCCCTTTGGCAATCCGTGATAAAACCACAACAAACAAATGAACATATGAGAGAAGTCATAAATCACTCAATTCATACTCACTTGTTGAATAAAATAAAATCTATCCTAACACAAACTCTTGAAAAACTTTGCAAGAAGAGAGTTTATGGCAAGTAGATTTTGACAATCTGTATTTTTGAAACACTTTAAACAAAACTTATCAATGCATCTTGTGTGAAACATAAATAATAGATTGCATACAAGTAAAGAAACATGTGTATAAAGATAGAAAAGAAACAACACATGTAGAGGTAGGTGAAAGAAACATACATCCACATATAGAAAGAACTAAGTACAATGTATGTGTAAAAATGATCACAAGATCTAATGTACAAGCATAAAGTATCTAAAAAGAAAAGAAAAGAAAAGATACATCATATCCTCACTACATCCCTCAAAACAAAAACAGCACTCCCCCTAACAAAAATGTCCTATACTAACTCTTCTCCTAAGAATGACTACTCTCATATCCCAAAATTACTCCCCCTTTTTGTCACGAGTGACAAAGGTTAAAGTGTCAAGTATACATCTCATCGGTAGAGCTAGCATCTCCATCATCATCATCATCAGAAGCATCATCGTCATCGCTATCATCATCCTCAGAGTCAGAAGCTGCTGGAGGAGGTGGTGAAGGTGTAGCCTCAGGAGCAAAACCACCCATGGTCACCTGTCGTCGTGCAATACAACCGACTCAAACATTCACCTGATACAACTCAGTGGAGAGTGTATCAAGGCGAGCATCCATGCGCTGTAGCTGCGCCATGATGTCTCCAAGGGACACATCGCTCATGAAGAAAGAAGGAGCGGATGTAGATGGAGCAGATCGAGAAGGAGCTGAACGGGAGGGAAGAGTGACATCTAATTGTCTCGACCTAAACTGCATCTCACTAAGTTTTACGGTAGCGGCATCTATGGCACACATGAATGTGAAATGGTCGAACACGGGAAAAGGGACTAAAAAATGGCGTAGAATCCTCGTGATAGTAGAAGGAAAGATGAGCTTATCACGGGTCGTCGCATCTAAATGAACATCTATAATATACAGAATGAAATGAGAAGGAAAATCTATGGTAAGATGCTCAAGGAGGGATAACAAAAATCGAGCACGAGGCTCTGTGATGGAGTTGTAGTGAGAAAGTGGATGAAGTACAAAAGTCATCACCATGTTTAAGAATCTAGGACCTTTAGCAAAAGGCCGACATGATGTAAACTGACGCTCACCCTACTCCGAAGGGCGCTCACAAAAAGCAGATATGAGCTCATCCTTGGACACAGTCCGTAGACGCTCACAAGAAGGATAGTCAGGAAACTCTATCGTAGGAACCTGAAGCACATCCGTAACAAGCTGCGGTGTGACAGGAATATGCATATCTCGAACGCAAGTGAAGAAGAGAGGTACTGAATGATCAATCCCGAGCATGTTGGAGTAAAACTCCTGAATAAGCAAGAGAGGACATGTGACCGGGACGTCACTTATTGACTCCCATTCCCGACTATGAATGACATCGGGAAGGTTAATGTCGACGAAGTCCGCCAAAATGACTTAGCGTTCCGAATGAACACCTCGTCTAGAAAATTTCTTCGAGAATGCCTTGTGGGCATCACCATCACGGAACTGAAGAGTAAGAGGAGCAGAATCAGAAGATGAAGAAGCTCCAGAACGAAAAGGGTTCCAAGCCGGAGTAGATTTACGCTTAGGTGCCATAGACACTACTAACGTAAACAGAATGAGAAAGAGGGAGAAAGAGACAATCAGAAAAGTCCCAAAGCAATTCAAATATAACAAGTATATTGAATAGAGAGTACGTATGCATGCAAAATGCATGAACATGTGACATGCAAAAGAAATTTCATCATGGGCTCAGCCCAATCCAATCCTACCAGCACACAAACATATTACACACATCTAAATGCATGAAAATACCATTATAATGTAAATATGATGCAATGCATGAGATTTTGAACACCTTTAAATGAAAACCCATCCCAAAATTTCAAGAAACACTTATAAATTTTGAAAAATCCCAAAATTTTCAAAAACCCCAAAACCTAAGATTCAAAAACATGAAATGCATGAAAAATGAAGAGAAAAGAGATCATACCAAGTGATTTGAAGCAAAGAAGGGCCGAAAATCACATGGGTTGAAGGTTTTAAGTGAGAAAAGAGAGTTTAGGAGGTGAACAAGTGCAAACAGATCGAGAGAGATTGAGAAAATAAGAACCAGATCGCACGAGGAGTTTAAATAGAACCTCAGCAAAGCTTGATAGATACAGGTATCGAGGGGTGTCGAGACATCTATCGAGAGAGGTGTCGAGGAAAATGGTCATCGACAGATACAGATGTCAAGGAGGTATCAAGGAATAAACACCAGAATTAAGAACAGAAGCTCAATCGATCGACCAAGTATTGAGAAGCTATCAAGAAAGCAGGAGATTTCTCGATTGATCCACCAAGTCTCGAGGAAGTGTCGAGATTGCGATAAGAAAAAGCTTGAGAAGCTCGACAGATAGCTAGGTATCGAGGAGGTGTCGAGCCAGCTTTTAAAAACATTTTTTCAAGAAGTGAAAAACATTGACATGAATGCAATCTAACATGCAACTCAAAAATGATCCAATCCACATAATAGGTTCTCAAAATCGTCTCCAAAAAAAAAAAAAAAAATTTAAGCAAATGTATCCCAAAAACACACACACACACACACACACACACTAAACAAGTCTAACCAATTTTATATTTCAAAAACGAGTCAAGACAGTTTAGTGAGCATACATAAGCACATGTAAACCTAGTGATGGCCAAATCACATTGTACCTGCACATGTATCAAGAGTAGCAAAGAATATTGCGTGCTGTGTGTGAAAAAAAATATCGCAAGATTGCATAAGTGTATACATGTTATGACGATTTGAGATATCAGAAAATCACGTTAACTCACACACTATCATAACTGTTTGATGGGGACTATCACCTTCGAGGTACATCTTATAACTCCCACATCTCCTAGAATACACACTTGCAATCATATTTAAAGTATTTTTGATCTTTTTTATTTTTATTTTCTTTGCATATTTTCTTTTATTTAGCATATCATGCATGGGCATATAAGAGAGAGAAAAGAAATGCCCAACATGATAAGCATTGACATTGCACTTTTGCTATGCCAAAGCATACAGATGACTTTGACAATGCACTTTTGCTATGCCGAAGCATACAGGTGTCATATTATGATTGGCGGGTAACAGTGGTGAGATGGTCATTTATGCCTTTTCTTTTAGGATTTTCTAGTCCTACTTGTCAAAAAGAGTGATATGAGTGTTAATTTCAAGAGATAACTTAATCTTACTCATCACAAACAAGAGGCACAAAGCTCACTTGCTTAGCTGTGCATAGTGATGCTCATCTAAGCTATAAATGATACAAAGTTTAGAAAACTTTGTTTCAATGGCCATCCAAGGTACACAAGTACCAATGTACACAAAGCACACATTGTTTTTATATTTTCTGATTTTTTCAATTTTTTTATTATCTATTTTTATATCAAAAACAAAATAAACAAAACTGAAAATAAACAAACAAAAACATGTTATCAAAGCAAAGCATAAAACTAGACTAACTCAAAATAAATGTAAAACACACAAGTAATGCAACAAACAAAAACAAGAGAAAGAAGAAGGTGATATAATCACTTAGAGTCCTTTTTCTTCCACACTTTGGAAGAACCTTTCCTTTGATTGAATCCTTGAACCGGCGGTGAAGGGGAAGAATTGAACCCGTTCAAGTTCGAAAGAAACATTAGGGCTTTCAGAAGATCTCCAAGAGGAGAAAGAGAGGATTGAAGCTGACTTTGGCCTCCAGATGCTATCATGCCGTTGCTCTATTGAGTGGCTAACCACTTATAGCATTTTGATCGAGTACGACCGGTAACAATGCAATGATGACAGAGATGCTGCTTCTTCTTTTTAGACTTTTGAGAGATAGCCTTCTTAGCCCTAGGGTTTTTAACATCTTTCTTATCTTGCTTAGGGGGTGCTCCTAAGATAGATTTACCCTTGTCTAAGTTCTCACTAGCTAATTCAGTTTTAGCATCATTGTTTTCAATTTCAATATTATTAGCGGGTGGAACAAAAACAGTAGAACTAGTAGAAGCAATATTAGAGGAAGAAAGTAGACCGTTCGATCTGAAGCAAATTTTTGAATGCTGAGTATCTTATCAAGCTTTACACTCGAGGTCCTCTCCAATTGAGCTCTAACTTGAAATAGCTCTGCCTTCAGCTTCTTGGTCTTCTCAGCCAAGAAATTGTTCTCGAACCTCAGCGCTCCAATAGTCTGATTTGCCTCATCAAACTTTGTGGACAACCCTTCACGGTCAAGTTCCACATCGCTGAGCTTCTTGGTGGTCAGCCTATATAGTTTCTTGCGTTTCTCAGACAGTTTGTATAGTTTCTCATAGGCTGAATGGATATCATCTTGATCATCCATCTTCTCACACTTAGAATCCACCAATTCTTCTTCTTCTTCCACTTCATTAACAATCCCTTCAATAGGATTGACTGTGGCAGTGAAGGTATTTAAGATTTCGTCATCCTCACTATTGGAATCATCTTCAGGCTCAGTGTCACTTAAGGTAGCAGTAAGTGCCTTGCTCTTCCCAATGCTTTTGAGATATGTGGGGCACTCCTGTTTCATATGACCTAAGCCATGACACCCAAAACACTTAGGTCTTGCGGGAAAAATGTACTGACCACTTTCCTTTGCATCCTTCTTCCCTTTGTCTTGGCTCTTAAACTGAGAAGAACTGGATTGCCTATGGTCCTTGTCAAAGTTCCTCCCATTGGCATTCTTTATAAACTTCTTGAACTGCCTTGTAATGTAGGACTTCATCTTGGAATCTTCATCATCCGAAGACTCATCTGTCTCACTGCTCTTGGCCTTCAGTATCATGCTCTTTCCTTTACCCGTCTTGCCAATTCTGGTCAACCATAGCTCATAGGTCTGCAAGTTTCCAACCAACTCAGTCAAAGGAATGTTGTCAATATCTTTTGATTCCTCAATCGCCGTAATCTTGGCATGGAATCTCTCAGGTAGAGATCTGAGCACTTTCCTCACAATCTTGGGTTCAGGAATGGTTTCCCTAAGATTGAAGGCTGAGTTCACTATGTCCTTGAGCTTGGCATAGAACTCATCGAACGATTCATCCTCCTCCATTTTTATTTCTTCAAAGCTTGTAGTGAGCCTTTGAAGCTTTGAATCTTTGACAGCCTTTGTACCCTCATAGGTTGTCTGAAGGATGGTCTATGCTTCCTTAGCAGTTTCTGTGGAGGATATCTTCTTAAACCCCTCATTGGTGACTGCGCTAAATAAGGCATTCAACACTCTGTTGTTGAAGTTTGTCGCCTTGATCTTGGCTTCATCCCAATCAGCCGGCACTTCTTTTAACTTAGTCTAGCCAATCTCTACAGCTTGTCACACTTTCTCATCTAAAGACTGCAAGAAAGCTCTCATGCATACTTTCCAGTATGCATAATTAGTTCCATCAAATAAAGGAGGTATAATTAATGACTGTCCTCTATCCATGACAAACAGGGGTCAGTGGATCAAACACAGCAAAGATTAAAACCTAATCAGAGTGTGCCTACTTTGATACCACTTGATAGGCCACAAACGTATTGACCCCTTGTGATGAATTAACCAATTAATTGGCCAAGTGAATTGATTAGGTTCAATTACATGCAATAAGCGTGGTAGCACAAACAAATCACCAAATAACTAAGTATGCAGCGGAAATTAAATGACATGGTGATTTGTTTACGAATGGGGAAAACCTGACAGCAAAAACCCTACTGGGTGATTTTCAGGTCACCACTCCCGAAACTCCACTATTATCACAACAAGCGATTACAAGTAAAGGAATCCCAAGTACCTTACCAACCTACAATTGAACCCTTACCCCAATACCCAATTGGACTTGTTCTGTAGTGACAGTTTCCCCTTTTGATGCATAGCTCCCAAGTACGTGACTAACCAATTTGCGCAAATCCCAGTACGCGACTTCAACACCAACTAGAAAGAGAGGTTGGCTGCAAAGTTTTTCAGTTCATCCTACACGATGAAGATCAAGAAGATGCTTGGTCACAAAACCCAAAAGTGCACGTACACAGCAACTTCTTCAGAAGAGATGAACAAGGGCAAAACTTTGTCTCCGGTCACAATTTACTTCAACAGAGTTTTCTCAATGCTTGTGCAACTTGTGTACTTGTTGACGGCTCTTAAAACAATCCTTTTATATGTCTAGGGTTAGGAAAAAAGAAGGCCCAAAGACACATTCACGGATCCCAAGAAATCAGATCAAAAATTCTGATTTTTATAAACCTCGACAAATAGAAGCTGTCGAGAAGGTGTCGAGCTTACGGGCTGGAACAGCTTTCTATACCTCGATACATACTAGCTGTCGAGCTTTAGTAACCTTGCACTTTCAGCTTGTTTTCTTGGATAGACTTGAAGGCTTCCACACTTGATCTTGAAACATAGTTTCTTGAAGTATTTCAACATATCCTAAATCTATCCAAATACAAGTAAAGTGCGTTTTGTCAAAGGATTTGCCAATTACATAAAAGAGTGACATATATCCTTAACAAGTGAACTACATGTGTCTTAACACAGTTCTTCTCAGTTTAAGAGCCAAGACAATGGGAAGAAGGATGCTAGGGATTGCGGTCAGTACACTGTTCCTACAGGACCTAAGTGCTTTGGATGTCAAGGCTTTGGTCACATGAAACAAGAGTGTCTTACATATCTCAAAAGCATTGGGAAGAGCAAGGCACTTGTTGCTACCTTGAGCGACACCGAGCCTGAAGATTATTTCGACAATGAGGATGATAGAATCTTGAATGCCTTCACTACCACTGTCAATCCTACTAAAGGGATTGTTGAAGATGTTGATGAAGAAGTGAAATTGGTGGAGTCCAAGTTTGAGAAGATGGATGAACAAAATTACATCCACACAACTTACGTAAAGTTGTACAAGGTCTCAGAAAAGCATGAGAAGTTGTATAGGTTGACCACCAAAAAGCTTAGTGATGTGGAGCTTGAGCATGAAGAATTTTCCATAAAGTTTGATGAATCTAATCAGACTATTGGAGCACTGAGGTTTGAGAACAACTTCTTGGTTGAAAAGATTAAGAAGCAGGAGGCAGAACTGTTCCAAGTCAGAGCTTAGCTGGAAAGGACTTCAAGTGTGAAGCTTAACGAGATGCTCAACATTCAGAAATCTACTTCAGATCAAACAGGTTTAGGGTATGGTCTCTCTTCTTCTAATATTGATTCTACTAATTCTACTGTTTTTGTTCCTCTTGCTAATAATGTTGAAATTGAGAACAATGATGTTAAAACTGATTTATCTAGTGAGAACATAGACAAGGATAAATCTATCTTAGGAGCAACCCCTAAGCAAGATAAGAAAGAAATTAAAACCCTAGGACTAAAAAGGCTAACTCTTAAAAGCCTAAATAGAAGAAGCAGCATCTCTGTCATCATTGTGGAGCGATCGGTCATACTCAACCAAATTGCTATAAGTAGTTAGCCACTCAATAGAGTAATGGCATGATCGCATTTGGAAGCCAGAATCAGCTTCAATCCTCTCTTGCTCCTCTTGGAGATCTTCTCAAAGCCCTCATGTTCCTTTCGAACTTGAACGGTTTAAATTCTTCTCCCTCACTACCGGATCAAGGATTTGCTAGACGGAAAGGTTCTTCCAAGGTGTGGAAGGAAAAGGGCTCCAAATGATTCCATCACTTTCTTATCTCTCTTCGTGTTTTTGTTTTTGCATAACTTGTGTGTTTTGCTTTTATTTTGAGCTTGTCTAGTTTTATGCTTTGCTTTTTTTAACATGTTTTTGTTTGTCTTCAGTTTTGTTTATTTTGTTTTTGATATAAAAATAAATAAATAAAATGAAAAATCAGAAAAAGACAAAAACAGTGTGTTTTGTGTACATTGGTAATTATGTACCTTGGATGGCCATTGAAGCAAAGTTTTCTAAGCTTTATATCTTTTGTAACTTAGATGAGTATCTCTATACACAACTAAGCAAGTGAGCTTTGTGGCTCTTGTTTGTGATGAGTAAGATTAAGTTATCTCTTGTACTTAACACTCATATTACTCTTTTTGACAGGAAGGACTATAAAATCCTAAAAGAAAGGCATAAATAACCATCTCACCACTGTTGCTCGCCAATCATGAATGACATCTGTATGTTTTGGCATATCAAAAGTGCAATGTCAATGACATTTGTGTGCTTTGGCATAGCAAAATTGGAATGTCAAATGCTTAACATAATTGGGCATTTTTTCTCTATCTCTTATATGCCCATGCATGATTTGCTTAAAAAGAAAAATATGCAAAGAAATGTCAAAAGAAAAAAGAATAAAAATGCTTTAAATATGATTGCAAGCGTGTATTCTAGGAGATGTGGGAGTTATAGGATATACCTCAAAGGTGATAGTTCCCATCAAATAGTTATGATTGTATGTGAGTCAAAGTGATTTTCTCATATCTCAAATCATCATAACATGTATACACTTATGCAATTTTACGATGTTTTTCACACACAACATGTAATATTCTTTGCTACTTTTGATACATGTGCAGGTACAATGTGATTTGGCCATCATAAGGTTTTACATGTGTTAATGTATGCTCACTAAACTGTCTTGACTTGTTTTTGAAATATAAAATTGGTTAGACTTGCTTAGTGCGTGTGTGTGTGTATGTGTGTGTGTGTGTGTGTGTATGTGTTTTTGGGATCTATGTGCTTAAAATTTGTTGTTGAGAGATGACCTTGAGAGCTTAAAATGTTGATTGGATCATTGATTGAGTTGCATGCTTGTTTACATTCATATTTGTGTTTTTCCCTTCTTGAAAAACTGGTTTTTAGCATTCTCGACAGATCCTCGACACCTTTTCGATACCTAGCTATTTGTCGAGCTCTTAAGCTGTTTCTTATCGCAATCTCGACACCTTCTCGACAGCTGGTGGATCGATCGAGAAAGCTCTTGTCTCCTCGATAGATTCTCGACACCTGGTGGATTGATCGAGATTCTTTTTAGCTTTCTATTGGTTTGTCCCTCGACAGATCCTCAACAACTGCATCTGTTGATGTTTTGTTTTCTTGACACCTCTCGACACCTCTATCTGTCGAGATTTACTGAACCACTATATATAGGTTTTGTGCGATCCAGTTCTCATTTCTCTCGATCTCTCTCTCAATAGCTTTGTTTGCTCACCTCCCAAATCACTCTCTCTCACTCCAAGCCTCTTTTCCAAGTGATTTTCAAGCTTTTTCAAGGTTTTCTTGTCACTTGGTATGTCTCTTTTCTCTCATTTACATGCATTTCATGTTTTAAAACCTAGGTTTTGGGGTTTTTCAAAATTGATGAGTTATTGTTGAAATTTTGGGATGGGTTTTTGCTTAAATGAGTTTAAAATCTCATGCATTGCATCACATAAGCACTATAACAGTATTATCATGCATTTAGATGTGTGCAAATTGATTGTGTGTTGGTAGGATTGGATTAGGTTGAGCCCATGATGCTTTTTATATTGCATATCACATGTTCATGCATTTCCCATGCATACGTCCTCTATTTTCAATCTACTTGCTATATTTGAAATCTGTTGGGACTTTTCTGATTGTCTTTCTCTCTCCATCCCTTTTCTGTTTACGTTAGTCATGTTTATGGCACCTAAATGTAAGTCTGCTCCATCTCGGAATCCTCTTCATTCCAGGGCATCCACTTCTTTTAATCCTACTCCATCACATATCTGGTTTTGTGATGAGGATGCCCAAAAGGCCTTCTCAGAGAACTTTCCTCGACGAGGCATTCATTCGGAACACTGAGTCATTTTGGTGGATTTCGACAACACTGACCTACCTGATGTCATTCACAGTCGGGGTTGGGAGTCACTGTGTGACATCCCGGTCATATGTCCATCTGTGCTAATATAGGAGTTTTACTCCAACATGTATGGATTTGATTTTTTAGTACCTCTCTTTCACACTCGCGTTCGAGTTACGCGCATTACTGTCACACCGCAACTTGTTGCGGATGTGCTCTATGTTCCTAAGGTAAAGTTTCCTGACTACCTTGGTTGTAAGTGTTTGAGGACTGTGTCCAAAGATAAGCTCAAATCTGCTTTTTGTGAGTGCTCTTCTGATTGGAGTGAGCCCCAATTCACTTACAGTTCGGACTTTGCAAAAAGTCCTCGATTTTTTAATATGGTTATGACTTTTGTTCTTCACCCTCTTTCTTAATATAATTCTATCACAGAGCCTCATGCTTGATTTTTGTTGTCCCTTCTTGAGTATCTTACCATAGATTTTCCTTCTCATTTTATTCTTTCTATCTCAGATATTTATAGGGATACGGCGTCTCATGATAAGCTCATCTTCTCCTCCACTATCACGAGGATCTTGCGCCACTTTTTTGTTCCCTTTCCAGTGTCCGACCACTTTACTCACATTTTTGCCATAGACGCCACTACCGTTAAATGGAGCGAGGCGTAGTTTAGGTCGAGATAGTCTGGGTTAGTAGCTCGTCCCCCCCCTCCCCGTTCGGCTCCGTCCCGATCTGTTCCATCCACATCCACTCCCTCCTCTTCTACGAGCGATGTGACTCTTGCAGACATCACGACGCAGCTGCAGTGTATGGATGCTTACCTCGATACTCTCAGTGATAGGAGGAACTCCTCTTCGGCCATGACAAATATAGCTCCGATATGTATTTCAGTGATGAAAATGACCTCCATAGAAGCTCCAGTGTTAGAAGCATGCCTTATGAACACACGAGTAGGAAGGGAACCCAAAAATATCTAAGGAAAAGTTGCTACCTTTGCATTAAATGCATTGCAGTTACTTTTTTGACCGCATTTATGTGGAGAAGACCCTTGAACAGTGCTTCTTTGGCTACCGCAACTCACAGAGAGCCAGAAGGGGTGTTTGATGGGACGGGCACTCAAGTAGTGGCTTGGACGATTGACAAATGGAGGGCCAAGATCACTAGGAAGGAGATATATAATGTAAGAGACCCCTGAAGGAAGGGGGATCGGGAAAAATAGAGAAAGAATACTGTAGCAATCAAAGTTGCATTTGTAATAAGTTCTATTGATTTATACTAAGATTTGCTTCCTCAGATAGCGAATTCATTTAGTCCTATGTGCCTTGTTCTTGCTTGTCACCTTTTAAATCCATACTAGCCGTTGTTAAATTCATTAGGGCCTAGTTCTTTGTCTCACTTTTTACAAATTTATTGTACTGGGCTCACTGGGTAAATATCCCACACATCTTGGGTTTGGGCTGCAAAATTGTGTCCATACAATTGGCACCATTTATGGGGAGAACTTGTACGATAGTGAGTTCAACAGCTAACTATGGTAGGATCAGGTCCACACCAAGCAGAATCTATGGGATCCTAGCGTGGCGACCCCTATGTCAACCTTAAGCGGAGAGGTGATCGTGAAGGAAGTGTGCATACCACACATACTGATATGAGTTAGCCTTGAAGTGGAAGCCATATTTCCCATGCAACTAGAGATTAACCAGTTGAAGAGAAAGTTATGCCATGCATGGCGAAAGCGAACCCCCTCCAGCTTCGACGCTTCCTTTGATGATAGAGAGGATGCCAGTTATAGGTGAAGGTCAAAGGCCCCACCAATCGAGGAGGAACATCATCATAAATGTAGGTACAAGAGCCCGCCTCTCAAGGGCCTGGGAAATGACACTATGAGCAAAGTATTGGACTCAATTTCCAGGTCACCCTTCACACACATGATCAAAGGCGCAAGGCTGCCTCGACAATTCAACCAGCCAACATTCACCATTTACAATGGTTGAACGGATCCTGTGGAGCACGTAAGCCATTTCAACTAGAGAATGGCTGTCAATTCCAAGGACGAAGCCTTGATGTGTAAGGTGTTCCCCTCCAGTCTAGGACCCGTGGCAATGAGATGATTCGATGGCCTAAAAGAAGGCTCCATAAACTCCTTCAAGAAGCTTACTCAAGCATTTGGCTCCCGCTTTGTCACTTGTAGCAGAGTTCCTCATCCCCTAGACTCCTTACTGTCCCTATCCATGCGAGAAGGGGAAACCCCAAAAACGTACTCGAACAGATACTAGGAAATGTACAATGAGATAGATGGTGATTATGATGACGTTGCCATCAGTACTTTCAAGGTCGGCCTCCCAACTGAGCACGATCTGAGGAAGTCTTTAACAAGAAAACCTGTCACTAGCGTACACCAGCTCATGGATCGGATTGACAAGTACAAGAGGGTTGAGGAGGACTAGCAGTAGGTGTAGGGCAAGGCTAAGGTTATCCCTCAGGAGAGGAGGGATTTCAGGTCGAACTGTTACAACAGCAACTGGCCTCGAAGGGACCTTGCTGAACAGTCAAGATCTGCCAATATTCAGATGGTTAACGCAGTATTCCGGGAGCTGGTGCATCAAGTTCTAGAGAAGATTAAGAATGAGTCATTCTTCAAATGGCCAAATAAGATGGCAGGAGACCCCATGAGGCACAATCAGAACCTTTACTACTAGTATCATAAGGACTAGGGACATACTATAGAAGACTGTAGAAACTTATATGACCACTTGGATCAGTTGGTCGAAGAAGGAAAGTTGAAGCAGTTCTTGCATCATTCTAGCGGCCAGGGGATTTATACTGGCCAGGAACCTCGAAGAGATGCTCCTTCTAGACCTCCATTAGGCACGATAAACGTCATCTTTGCCACATTAGGGAGGACCGGGTCCTATGCTTCCAAAGTAATGTCTGTGGCTCTGCTGACCACCGAGGACCTCAACCCAGAGCCAAAGAGGGCTAGAGCGAATGCCCAACCAACACTGGGTTTTTCGGAAGAGGATAAGATCGAAAACATACAACCCCATGACGACGCTTTGGTAGTCATGCTTAGAATCGAAGGGTATGATGTGAAAAGGGTGATAGTGGACCAAGGCAGTGGTGCCGAGATAATGTACTCCGATCTGTATAAGGGGTTGAGCTTGAGACCTGAGGACCTAACACCCTACAACTCGCCCCTGATAAGTTTTGATGGGAAGATCATCATCCCGAAGGGCCAAATTAGGCTACCCTGTAGACTAGTTCTGAAGTAGTGAAGGTGGACTTCATCGTGGTAGATGCCTATTCACCCTACACAACCATTATGGCCAAACCTTGGCTTCATACCCTAAGAGCTGTTTCTTGTACTCTACACCAGAAGGTGAAATATCCATCCGAGGGCCAGGTTAAAGAGATCTTGAGAGATCAATTTGTGGCCAGGCAATGGCAGGTGGTTGCCATCCGGCATCAGCCCAAGGCTGAGTCCTCGGCCTATACCGAAGGGGGCTTATCGCAATTAAAAGCTCCGATGTTGCCCGTCGATGGGTTGGACGAGGAGGCGAAATGTGAAGGATTGGTAAAGGTTGTTATTGGTGACAATCTAGAGAAATTATTTCAAATCGGGGTTTAGCTACCTCCTCCAAAGAAGGAAGAGATTATAGAGTTTCTCAGAAAAAACGTTGATGTCTTCGTGTGGAGTGCTTATGAAGCCCCGGGGGTGGATCCGAGCTTCATCTATCATCATTTAAACGTTAATCCCTCTATCACTCCCAAAAATCAACCTCCTCGACGCTCATCTAAGGACCACTCTGATGCTGTCAGAGATAAGGTGAAGAAACTAAAGCAAGCAGGGGCTATCAAAGATGTATTTTACCCTAAGTGGTTGGCCAATACCATGGTGGTGAAGAAGAAGAGTGGGAAATGGCGAGTGTGCATGGACTTCACAGATCTAAATAGGGCTTGCCCAAAGGATCCCTTCCCTATACCTAAGATAGACCAGCTGGTGGATGCAACCGTAGGCCATCCTCAGATGAGCTTCCTAGACGCCTTTTAGGGATACCACCAAATACCACTATCCCTAGATGATCAGGAGAAGACAGCTTTCGTCACTCCTACCAGAAACTACCATTACAAAGTGATGCCGTTCGATTTGAAGAATGTAGGGTCTACTTATCAAAAGATGACGACTAAGATGTTTGAATCGCAGTTGGGCAAGAGCATTGAGGTCTATATAGATGACATGGTGGTAAAAAGCAAGGTAGTTTCCGAGCACTTAGGAGATCTCGGGAACATCTTTGAAATTCTGAGGGAACACAAGTTGTGCCTTAACACTTCCAAATGTTCCTTTGGTATGAGATCAGGCAAATTTCTGGGCTACATGGTAACCCATAAGGGAATTGAAATTAACCCTGACCAGATTAAAGTGATCAATAGCTTACAACCACCTTAAAATCCTAAGGAAGTCCAGAAACTGACTGGAATGACTGCTGCCTTGAACCAGTTTATCTCTCAGTCGGTGGATAGATACAGACCCTTCTTCCTACTGATGAATAAATGGAAAGGGTTTGAGTGGATTGAGAAGTGTGCTTTAGCCTTCCAACAGCTTAAGGATTATCTCTCCCGACCTCCTATCATGTCCAGCCCTGAGGTTGACAAAGTCCTATTTGCTTATATTGCTGTGGCCCCACATGCTGTAAGCTTAGTCCTGATATGAGTTGATAGCGGCACATAAAGGCTAATTTATTATGTGAGCAAGTCACTATATGAGGCCGAGATTCGTTATTTGCCGTCAGAAAAGGCTATTTTGGTAGTGGTACACGCCACACGCAAACTCCCCCATTACTTCGGAGCATTGATTACATGGGCAAGATTGCTAAGTGGGCCACAATTCTAGAGGCTTTCGACATCAAATACATGCCCCACACCTCTGTAAAGGGTCAAGTCCTCACGGATCTAGTAGCGAGTTTGCTAAACCCCCGTTAGAAAAAGAAACGGAAACACAACACATGGATGGAGAATCGGTTGGCATGATCTCCCAACAGGGTCCCCTATCCTAGAAAGTGTACGTTGATGGTGCAGCAAATCAAAAGAGTTCTGGAGTGGGGTTAGTACTAGTATCCCCCAAAAGGATCACCATCGAGAAATCATTAAGATTGGGATTCTTGGCCACCAATAACGAAGCTGAATATGAGGATCTGCTGATGGGAATGGCCATGGTCCAAAAAATGGGAGAAAAGGCCATAGAGATGCTTTCGGACTCTAGATTGGTCGTTAGCCAAGTGAAAGGAGAATTTGAAGCGAGGGATGAAAGACTGCAGGGGTACTTGAGTCAAGTTAGGCACCTACAATCAGAATTCGAATCTTTCAGCCTGTTGCACATCCCCAGGAGTGGAAACACACATGCCGATTCCCTAGCCACGCTCGCAACCTCCTTGACACAGAGCTTACCTTGGGTCATCCTTGTAGAAGACCTATGCAAGCCCACAGAGATGAATAGAGAGGTAGTTCATGTTCACCAAGTCAAGATGGGGCCTAACTAGATGGACCCAATAGCACTGTTCTTAAAAGAGGACACCCTACCCGAGGAGAAATCAGAAGCAGACAAAGTACATAGAAAGGATCCTCGATTTTGGTTGTCCGAGGACCAGAAGTTATATAAACGTTCATTTTTAAGGCCATACCTGCTATGCATACACCCCGTGGCAATAGAATTACTCCTTGAGGAGTTACATGAGGGGATTTGCGAGAGTCACACCGGAGGTAGATCTTTGGTGCATACAGCCATCACTCAAGCCTATTGGTGGCCAAATATGTAAAAGGAAGCACAAGAATATGTAAAGAAGTGAGACCAGTGCCAAAGATTCGCACCAAACATACACCAACCGGGGGAAGCCCTTAATCCACTGTCTAGCCCTTGGCCATTCGCTCAATGGGGCTTAAACATAGTGGGCATTTTCCCTAAAGCAGCTGGAAATAAGAGATTCTTGCTGGTCGACACGGACTACTTCACTAAGTGGGTCGAAGCCGAGCCTCTAGCAAATATTAGAGACGTGGATGCCAAGAAGTTCGTATGGAAGTCCCTCGTACCCTCATCTTGGACAACAACCTTCAGTTTGACAGTAAATCTTTCAGGAGATACTATTATGATTTGGGAATTACAAATAGATATTCTACCCCAGCCTATCCCTAAGAAAATGGACAAGCCGAGGCTGTTAACAAGGTCATTGTAAGCGGTCTCAAGAAGAGGTTGGATGATGCAAAGGGAAAATGGGTGCAAGAACTGCCACATGTCCTGTGAACATACTTAACCACACCTCGCAAGTCGACAGGGGAGACTCCTTTCTAAATGACATATGGAGCCGAAGCCGTTATCCCTTTAGAGACTAGCTTCCCGACGCTGAGGACAAGTACTTTTGATTCGAGTAATAACAACAGATTGCTGGAAAAAAAGCCTAGACCTGATTGAGAAAAGGAGAGAAAATGCAATGGTCCAACTGGCGTGCTACCAACACAAGCTCAAGCAAGGTTATGATGCCAACGTCAAGCTGAGACTATTAGTGCCTAGTGACTTGGTGTTGAGAAAGGTTTTGGCTACTGCAAAGAACCCAGCATGGGGAAAGCTAGGGCCCAATTAGGAAGGACCATATCGCATCACCTCTGTGGCTGGTAACGGAGCATATTTTCTAGAAGACTTAGATGAGCATATAATACCACGCCCATGGAATGTAAACAACTAGAAAAGGTATTATTATTAATGAAAGTCTCTTTTGTCAATATGTCCATTTATCAAAGGCATTATACTTCTCATTAACAGATCCTAAGTTAAGTCAAGTCTCTTGGACCACATACTTGGGTGAAATTAACACTCAATGACATCTTTTATAAGTGATTAAACAGAACCTTAGTCATGCCTGAGTCCTCGAACTAAATGCTTTGGGAAAATTAATACAGTATGACATCTTTTATAAGTGATTAAATAGAACCTTAGTCATGCCTAAGTCCTCGGACCAGATGCTTTGGGGAAATTAATACACTATGGCATATTTTATAAGTGATTAAACAGAACCTTAGTCATGCCTAAGTCCTCGGACCAAATGCTTTGGGGAAATTAATATGCTAGGGCATCTTTCTAAATATTAAATGGAACCTAAGTTATGTAATGTCCCTTGGACCACATACTTTCGTAAAATTAACACCTGCTGCCATCTTCATAAGTGTTAAATGAGTTAAAGTCCTTGTACATTTATCCAAGTGATGAGCAAAATGAGGGTTGTCTCTCCCTGTCATTTCTCCCAAAGGTATATGTTTACTTCGGTGCCAAAGATTCAGTTCTCAATACAAATGCGGGTTAGTCCTCACTATTACAGGTACTTAATCAAAGTACTTAGATTGTTATCAGCACACTATTGTTAAATTTCGTTGAGGGCAGTAATAATAAGCATCGAAGCACACAATAATAAAGGTACGAGGGATAAAAATAAAAAACAACAACAAGAACAACAACAATAACAACAACAACATTTTCATTAAATGGAAATGGGAATGCATTATGTTTGATGGCAAATTGACATTACAAAAAAAAAAAAAAACATATATATACATACAAAGAAAAAACTACAAAAGAAAGTTATACATCTAGGCCTTGGTTAGGGGAGGGTCTTTCTTGGGATCGGCAGCCTTGGAATGGGCATCATCAGTTTTAGACTTAGCCTCCGCGTCCTTGGCTTGGGAGACCACATCCCTGATTGTGAGGGAATCCTCGGAGGGCTTGGCCTTCATTGGTGGTTGAGTCTCCTTAACCACTCCAGCCCCTTCAGGAACTTTGGCCTCAAAAGGGGGAGCTTGAGTGGTAGGGAGTTGCTCAGGAGGAGGGTCCGCATCTGGAATTTCTCGAATGTCCTCCAGGAAGAAGACATTCTTGCCCTCCTCAGTTCAGAGTCTGCAGGGACTCCCGCCCGGTCCATCGCTACTCCCCAAGACACGGTGCAGTAGTCCTTATACACTATGGCCATCTCCTTGGTCAGCCGGGTCTCTGTGTCCCACACCCCACGCTTATAGGATGTCGCCACTACGGCCTTAATGGCTTCCTTGGCCACCTAAGCTGCCTCCTTGGCTTTCTGCAGCTCCACCTTAAGATCCAAAACGGTTTGTTTTTCAGTGGCTAGGTTTCTCTCAGTTATATGCAATTGTTGGCGCTGATCCTTGGCCTACCTCTCCATGGTTTTTAGACCTGCCAAGGCACTCAGACGAGCCTTTTCCGCTTCTTTTAGCTTCTCGGCCTGCTCCTGCTTTAAAGCCTCCAACTGCTTCTTAACCTCTAAACAGGAATGGGCCTCAACCCTGACCTGGTCATTAGCGTTCCTGACCCACTCCTCATCTACATAAATTTGTTGTGTAACCTGCATAAAAGTAGTAAAGGGGTCATAAAGGATATACACATATATGAATAAACATGCAGCCTAGTATTTAACGAAAAAGGATGCAAGATTGACTTACTATTGCTAGGTCCCTCTTCAATGACATGAAGAGGTTAGGTTGCCTAATACGCCTGAGGCCCTCCATGTCTTTGGGAAGGAGAAAGGGCTGCTCAAGGGCCTCAGTGAGGATGTCGGCGTAACCCCTTTGAGACTCCCAGATCGTGGCATCCCAAGAAATGGGAGCACCCTCCACCTCTAACAAAGGAGCCCAAGAGTGCTGCCTTCGGCACATTTTAGCCTCATCCCGGCTCTCTTTAGCCTCATCCCGGCTCTTCATCGAGTGGGCCCTCTTGTCCTTGGGGTCTTTAGCTTTCTTTTGTTGCTTGGCCCTTTTTTAAGGTCCCACCTCACCTTCCTCTAGGTCTTCAACTGGCCTTTTCTTCCTTAAGTCTGGAATGGACTTCAGTTCGAGGTCAGCAGAGAGCGAAGGTGGAGGAGGGGGAAGACTGGGAGTAACCTGGGTCTTAGGGACATCCTTCGAAGCTTGTCCCTTGTTCCTGTTGGCCATTAAGCCCTTTAAACTAGTCCTTTGTTTCAAGTCCATGCCTTCTTCTTCGACTTTTGAGCTGGTATCGACCCAAGCAATTACCAACCTTGGAGAATGTTTAGTAGAAAGTTGGTCAAAATTAGCTTCAGAGTCCGAGAGCCCTACTGGCCTTGTTGGCATTTCACCTTTCTCGTTGAAGCGGAATTGATCAATCTCGACCTCAAGGGATGTGTGTGTAGAAGCTATCTCCTATTTTGGAGTGGCTACCTTTTGAAGGGCACGTTGAATGGGTAGCTAAACGAGCGAAAGATCTCTTCGAGCCAAAAACCCTGGTTTTGAAACGTCTATCTAAGCCAATTTAGAACTTCCAACCCTTATCACCTGGCCTGCGTCCTAGAATATGTGAGATAGAGGCTCATAATCCAAAATTAAGTGAGCGGCTCATAGTTGCTCGTCCTCACTTATAAATATCTCCGGCCTTAGTAGGTAGTTGAGAGCCAGAATGTTGGTCAAACTGATCTTCGAAGCAATGTGGATTTTATTTGCAAAAACATCTGAGCAGGAAATCATAGTCATACCGATGAAGATTATCATCAGGAGAAGATGAAATGTTAAAAGTGGAAGGGTGAAACCCTTTGTTCAAAAGAATTGATCCTAATGTACCTCACCTGGCTCTCTTGCTCGAGTTGGGCAGGGAAGACTGTCGTGCCATGCCCCGAAGGCGACCAGATAGTCATCCTTCAAGGCCTTGTTGGACTTAGGAAGGCAGGATATCAACCAAACAACATCAGACCGGGATTTGAGGTAATATCCCGCACTAGCAAGGGAATGACACTCGTACATATGAATGACGTCATGCCATGTGAGCCCTAAGTTCATCTAATCGTTCAGAGCATCTATACACCCTAGGACTCTAAACAGGTTGGAAGCGCACTGATAGGAACATAACCTGTGGTTGAGCAGGTAATATCTGGTTATCCTACCCATGGGAAGAGTCATTCCTCCTTCTGTAAAAGCAATCATTGGAATGACAACTTCACCCACCTCTCTATTAGTAAGTATTTGGTTTGGGGGACAATATTGTAAGCCCACTTCCTATGGGATATGGTATTTGGCCCTAAAACCCTCCATACCGGCCAGAGAATCCACTAAGAGCTTAAATCTACCTATCTATGCGAATGTGGATGACAAGGAGAAAGTTTTCTAATAAGGAAGAAGGCTGAGGAGCTCAGCCGAGGAGAAAAAGAAAGTTTGAAGAGATAGATACTTATGAGAATAGGTGTACTAAATCTTGAACCCTTAGGAAAAATCTTTTGGAAATTTCTTAAGGAAAGGATTTAGGGAAATTTAGTGGTCGGAAGAGCTTTATGAGTTTGAGCGCTTAGGATCTCTGGAGAGCTTGAAGACTTGTAAAATGAAGGAAATGAGTTCTCCAGATGCTTTATATAAAGGGTGGGATAGAGTGGGAGTCATCTCGCTCAAAACCTAAGGAAAAATGTCAACCATTGGATCTACACCTCGCCGTTGGATGTGGGGAACATAACGCTGCCTGAAGTAATTAATGAAGCCTCGCAAGCCATGAAGCATTAGTAGCAATCATGGGGTGCGTAAAACGACACTCCTGCACGTGTGAACCAGAGAGATAAATGGCTTTGTCACTTAAAAATCAAAACCCCGCCTTTTCTCCTAGGATGAAAGGGAAAAACCGAAGTTTTGAGAGGCTAATGTAGGGACAAGGGCCCAAAATTATATATTGGACCTTAGGCCTTATCCAAGAACGTTGGCATGTCCGAGGAGGGACAAATAGTCATGAGGGATTCCAGTTTAGAGTCTCATGGGCAAGAAAGGAGTGGAAGGCGGTCCAAGGAGGAACTCCTCCTCGACCATGATAAATATAACTTAGATATGTATTCCAGTGATGAAAATGACCTCCATAGAAGCTCTAGTGTTAGAAGCGTGCCTCATGAACACACGAGAAGGAAGGGAACCCAAAAATATCTAAGGAAAAGTTGCTACCTCTACATTAAATGCATTGCAACTAATTTTCTGACCACATTTATGTGGAGAAGACTCCTAAACAATACTTCCTTGGCTACCGCAACTCACAGAGAGCCAGAAGGAGTATCTAATAGGACGGGCACTCGAGTAGTGGCTTGGACGATTGACAAATGGAGGGCCAAGATCACCAGGAAGGAAATATATAATGTAAGAGACCCCTGAAGGAAAGGGGATCGGAAAAAATAGAGAAAGAATACTGTAACAATCAAAGTTGCATTTGTAATATGTTCTATTGATTTATACTAAGATTTGCCTCCTTGGACAGCGAATTCATTTAGTCCTATGTGCATTGTTCTTGCTTAATCATCTTTTAAATCTATACTAGCCGTTGTTAAATTCATTAGGACTTAGTTCTTTGACCCACTCTCTACAAATTTATTGTACTAGGCTCACTAGGCCAATATCCCACACATCTTGGGTTTGGGTTGCAAAATCGTGTCCATACAAGCATCATTAGACAAATTCAAATATTTTGGGGGCATCTCTTATTTTTATAGAATAAATTTTGAAAATATTAAAATAATTATATATATATATATATATTTTTTTTTTTCAAAAATTTTCAAGAATTTGGCTCCCCACCCTTCAAAATAGCTCCGCCCCTGTTTGATGAACACATGTTACTGTCAAGTTTTGTCCGTGCAAGATACGTAGAGAATAATTATTAATTTCAACTCCAAGTGTATGCCATTCCACCCATGCTTACATATTTCAATTGAAGTCGAGTCTACCATAATTGAATTGAATATTCCTTGCACATGCTTACATGCATGATGGCAACATGTTTTGTTAAAAAAAAAGGCGTTGGCACAGCTCATGGTGCTGTTTGTTTAACTCGGAAATTCGTTAGTTCTTCTTAAAACAATAATTAAATGCAGCTTGTTCACAAACCAGAGAGGCAGCTTTCTTTTATGTGTAAGAACAATAAGCTGGTTTCGAGATTTTGCTCAATTTATAATTCAATAGGTCTTATCAAATTTTGAGATTGGTTGGCTGAGTTTGAGTTTCTTTGCGTGCAACATGTATATTATGATATGGACAAAAATGGATATACTTTGACTCAATCAAAATGAAGCACAAAAATGTACATTTTCAAGTCATCTCAAAAGTCCTAACTTTGCATCGTTTATTATAAGAAGTATCTATCTAGCATGATGCTTTCATATCATTACTCAATAATCCTTTGGTTCATATTTATTTCTGCCTACTGTCATATTCACTCAAATTTTGTACCGAGTGTGTCAAATTAGATTTTGAATCTAGTCTAATAGATGTAAAGTGTTTCTCGAATTTAAAAGTACCTCCAGTTTAGTTAAATGCATTTTTCAACCCATCTGGACTAAATTCAAAAATTCTTTGGGAATTCCAAAACTCATAACTCAATTACAAACTTTATTAAAATTTTAATTGATAATAATATATATGTTCTAAAAAGCTACTTGTATCTTTATAATTTATGGAATGTAAAATTATATCAACAACAATAAAGAAATCATCAAAATTTATGATTAAGAGCAAAATTAAACCATTTCAAATACTCATTCAAAACTACTTATAGTTATGTTGTAATAATATTTGTAAAAATATACGATTAGTGATTACAGATTAAAGTTCTCTTCAACATAGTCACATGTTAATTTGTACGCATTCCAAGCTTGTAATAATAATGGTCTACTTTTTGACATGATTAAGCCGATCATCTCTTACCTAATTTTTTTGTCTAATGATACTAATTTGCTTATTATAGATCCATTCTAAAATGAAAAGGCATGCCCACACATTGAAATTGTACATAATTTATTGCAAGTTTTTGTCTAAGAGAGCGATTGTAGAGACTCATTGCAATTACGGTTTCGAAACTCAGACCGTTCAAAAAACCAAAAAAAGGAAAATGTTCAAGGGTTTTAAGAATAGACCGAGGTTAAACAAAAGTCAAACGGTGATGATGTTCTAATTAAATTAATAATTATTTAATACAAAATAATTAAATAAATGCATAAAATTATATAATATTGACTAAATTAGTATTTAAAAAGATTCAAATATATCTTAATTTAAGATAAAGATGATATTGGTTAGATTTTCTCTTATTACTATAAATATTTAAAAAATAATAAATAAATATAACTAAAATAACTTTTAAAAATAATAAAATTAAACTTTAATAAGTTGTGGTAGTGGAAAATAAAAACACACAAAAACATCCTTATGACTCATGAGATTTCAAGAGAACCCCAGTCCCACTCACACATTTCAAGCATCATGATCAAAATTCACATGTTTCCCCTAGCCACATGATCAAACTTCAAACCCTTCAAACTCCTTAGGGTGCGTTTGTTTCCAGCGGCTGCGTTTGCATTTGTTTCCCTTGCGTTTTTTTTGGTTGGTCCATGGCACTGTTCATGGACCAGCCAAGTGCTAAAAACGGGTGAACAGTAATTTGTAGCAATAAAAAATATTTTGCTACAATGTTTTTAGCAATAAGTTTTCAGTAAAATAAGTGATATCTAAACGCACATTTAGTGTGCATTTGGGAAGCACATTTTGCGTGTTTCTCAGCTGCACGTTTTTTTAATGGGTCCCGTGCACTATTCACGGGACCCACAAACCTCTTTTTTCAACAAAATTTTCATTAAAACTGAGTCCCCTAGTATTATTCATATATTTAAAAATTATTTTGTTATAGTGTTTTCAGTTTTTAGCAATAAGCGGTATCCAAACAGTTTTCATCTCTCTCTCCCTCTTCTGTTATTTCTTCCACAGTTTTCAAACTAACAGCAGTCTCTCTTCCACACAAGCACTTTTTAGGGACCGTGTGACCCGTATCCAATTTTGAAAACTAGGCGATTTGATTGCAGTTCGAAAAGTTCACTGAAAAATTAAAATTTCTAGTTTTGGTAGTTTAAAAAACTAGATTTGTATCTAGTTTTTGGGTTTCGCGGTTCGACCAGTCAATCCAATTCAAATTTGACCAGTCAATCCAATTCAAATTTCAAAATCATGATTGCAATTCACAGAGAAATGTAGTGAAAGAGGAGATGGTAAATAATGATGGAGAAAAGAAGAAAGCAAAAGAGGAGACATTAATTAATTCAATAATACTATTGTACATTTTCATGCTAACTTTGGGCCTGTTTGGTAACATTGGTCTAGTAATATTGTTTGTATTTTTTGAAAATACGTGTGGGTGAAAAAATGTAAAGAAATGTTTGTAATGTTGTTTAAAAACAGAAAACATGTGTTTAAACACATGTACCAAACAACCCCTTTATCTTTGTCACAACTGTTCTATCTTATGTGCAGAAGTGATTAAAATTAATTGTCATTATTAAATAGACTTATTAATTTTTTCTCCACTTCTCACTGTCTGTTATGCTGAATAGTTGTGACAATGTGCATAAAAATGAGTAATATTATGAATTGTAATGTATGATATTTGTTCCACAATAATTACTCTTTGTCATCAAGCAAGACACTAATTGATTTATTGTGTAGGTTTAAGTCTCAAATCTCTTATTTGATAACAAAAGACATCACCAATTAAGCTCATAATTTAATTTTAAAATTTTTATGATGCATTAACGTTGACAAAAATCTCATTCAAACTCCAAAAACTGGTAATTTTGTTCTTAATCATAAATATTTTTTGTTCTTGACCCACAGCAAGAGAGCTTGTTTTTCAAATTTTTTTTTTTTTGTTAGGGTTTTTCTATTGACTAAAGATAATTTTCCATTCACTAACTTTTTTTATGCTACCAAATTTTAAAAAATATAAAAAATTATTTTTACAAAAGATTTTCTATCAAAACAAACAAAGGATACAAAATTTAATCATTTCGCATGTCATACACATCACCACAAATGGTGTCAAAATCTTCTTTAACCCCAACTAAATTTTTGGTTTGATTTTTTTAAAGGATCTATGGCTAGAAACATCTCCAGCGGTCCCTCCTCCTTTGTTCACGACCTCTATCCATGCTCTGCCAAATAGCCACTAACACCCTCCCCAACCTCCCTTCCAAGACTACAATACAAAACTTTGGGTCCTATATTGTAGCAGCACCAATTTTTTCGTGCACCACTAAAATCCAATCCAATAAAAAGGCAAAACTTAGAAACAGATGATTAGAGCTGTGAGTTTAGGAATATGCACACTTGGCTATGATATGGTTTTTCATTCATTTAAGTATGAACCCAAGCATACATGCAGTGATGCAGGGCCCGTTCAATGTACTTTGCGGTCTAAGCCAACAACTTTGAGTCAATCCCTTTTCTTAAATTTAAATATTAAGATTTTATTTTCTATTGTTCTTTTATTATTTTTTATTTATTTATTTTTTTTTTTTAAGACTCAAACACAGGACCGGCCCAAGGTCTAGATACTTAGGCCTAAGTCTAAGGCCCACCACACAAAAAAAAAAAAAAAAATCCCCTTAGGGAAGAAGGCCCCCTCCTTTAGGGTCTGTTTGGTTGGAGGGGTGAAAAAGTGGGAGAATAGAAAATGGTGGGAGGATGAAAAAGTGGAATGATAGAAAATATTTTAATTTCTCTCATTTTTATTTGGTTGGGAGTGGAAAAATTGAGGGATGAAAAAAGTGAGTTTGTATAAATTTATTCATACGCCCTTGTTAAAAATGATGACCAATTAAAACAAAAAAGTGACAAACAACTAAAAAAAAAAGAAAAAAAAAAAAAAGCAATCACCCAATTTATTAAAAAAAAATCATGCCTAGTTAAACAAAAAAAAAAAATAAAAAAAAATAAAGAAGAAGAAGAAGAAGAAAAACAAAACCACTATCACACAAGAAAAAAGAAGAACCAATATCTAGGAAAAAAAAGAAAAAAAAATTGGTAACGTCCCCAGCCATAGCCCCAGGAAATCAAAAAATTAATAATAATAATAATAAAAAGCAATGTTTAGTCGTCCAAGAAGAAGAAAAAAAAAGGGAAAAAGAAAAAGAAAAAGAAAGGAAGTGAAGATGGGCATTTTTGTTCATTAAGCAGCCCTATTTTCTCTCTTTAATTTTCTTTCAATTTTGGAGAAAAAACTTTTTGGTGGGCTCGGAGAGAAAACATCTGGGCTCCACCATTTATTTTCTTTCCTCCCCACCCAACCAAACACACTCAAAAAAAAATTTCTTCTCATTTTTTCTCCAAAATTTTTCATCCACCCTATTTCACATCCAAACAAACACGCCCTTATAGTCAAAGGCCCAAAATTTTATAAAATTATATATATATATATATATATATATATGTAGAGCTTTATTTTTTATTATTAAATATTTTATACTTTTTCTTATAGTAATTTTCTAGAATATGAATTTATTCCCTTATTTTAGAGAGATTTTAGAAGTATTTTAGTCAAAATTGATTCCTTACCGGAAAGGATAAAATTATTCAAAACAAAAAAAAAATTTTTTTTTTTTTTTTGAGGATAAACAAAATAAGTTAAAGCTAAATTTGTAATCCTTATTACAATTCCTAAACTATAGAATAAAATTTGGAAAAATTACACTTACCTCTGTTGAGGTTTACTATTATTATAGTTTGAAATGAAATAGTCACCTCTTTAAAATGCAATTTAGATGGGAGGTGAGCTATAACGGAAACCTCAAGGGAGGCTAATATAATTTTCTCAATAAAATTTTGTATTACCATCCAAATGATCAATATAAATTTAGAAGAGCATATCTACAAAAGGGTACTAGTGAACCTCATACCCACAGCCTTCCCAAAAAAATTCGAAATTTGATGATTTCTTTTCAAGTAAATTTAATAGTGCTTAGTTTGATAAGTACGAAATTGGTTGTAATGTATTATAAAAAATAACAAAATAATACAAAATCTATATATCTATTTATTTATTTTAAGAGTTTGAATCCGTTTAAAATAAATCCTAGTTTTTCTGTTTATACTATCAGTTAAGCAAGTTAAGTAACTTACAAGACCCTCAAATATTTCAATTGAGACAAAGAATATGGTATTGATCCAGTTAAGCTGTTGTCTGATAGATACCTGAGATAGGAAAATCAGTTACACATAATATTAGTTATCAAAAAACACTGTGGCCTAATTTTGTTATTATTATCATGTTTCAAATTTTTTTGATAATATGAATTATTGATATATATATATATATATATAGATACTTACAAATATTGTAACATTACGAGATTTGATATGTCAGCGGATATCTCTCCAATCAATCCACTTGATGACAAGTCCCTGATTCCATTTACATTTTCAATTAATTAAGGTAAAATTTAATTAAGAGATACATCTAAATAATTTGGAAAGTCATGTGCTAAGGCATAAACTTACAAGGAAATAATTCTTGGGGAATTATAACCATCATAACTACAATTTAGACCTTCCCACAAGTATGCTTGAGGGACGCACGGATCTCCTTGCCAATTTCTCTTTACTCCGTATGTTGATTTGATCTTTGTGATGGCATCAACTGATATTTACATATGAATCCAAGTAAGTCAAAAATATGAGCAAACTACGATAAGCCAACATAGTACAAGTTGGACGAAATGGGTAATTACCCATAATTAACTAACTATATAGTTAGTTGGCTCGGTTTGGAAACAATATCACTTAGTAACACCTCGAGTCTCTGAGACTCGAATTTTGCGCTCAGACCTCAACTTTTTGAGGCTCGGTTTTCGTGGTTTGACGTGGCGTGATGCCACGTGGCATGCACATAAAACTCGACTTTCTAAAACTCGAGGTCCACGTAGACGCCACCTGGCGTTGACGTGGTCGTCCACGTGGTAAGTAACGCCACCTGGCTCTGATCTGTTGGTCTACATGGAACTCGACTCTCTGAAAGTCGAGTTTTAATAGGCATTTTCAAATTAAACGCCTCTCTCACAGTTACTCTCCACTCTCCACTCTCACTGACCCTCTCTCGTCTTCTCTCACTCACTCTCTCTCAGTCGCACACCTCACCTCACCTCAGCGTCTCTCTCTCTCTCGCTCACTCATCGCTTTCTCTCCCTCACCGTCTTCGCTGCTTTTGCTACTGAGTGGGCGAGTGCACTCTGAGCTGACTCAGGACAAGCAAGCTCTCCTTGCTTTTCTTAACCAGACCCCACATGCAAACCGCGTACAATGGAAGTCGACTGACTCAGCCTGCAACTGGGTCGGAGTCGAGTGCGAATCGTAGCTGATCAGTCCTCTGTTCGTTTACCAGGGGTTGGGTTAGTGGGTCCGATTCCACCCAACACACTCGGCCGGCTGAGTCAACTCCGAGTTCTGAGTCTCCGTGCAAACCGTCTCTCCGGCGAGATCCCCTCAGATTTCTCCAAGTTCTGAGGTAATACCACATACACCCTTGTATTGTTTTTGTTTTATTTTTATTTTAAGTTCATGACCTCCTCCCCTCAGCTTCGTGTACTCTGTTCGTTTTGTTTCACTTATAAGTTCTTTTTCTTCTTGTTGTATTGTCATTCTTCAAATTACTTAAAGAACTTGCTGAAAAAGTATATAGGAGTATGGTTTTGTTTTTTATTTTTTTTAATGGCTTTTTTGTGGTTCTGCTTTGCTAATTTGGTCCTGCTCTTTGAGTTTTGATCTGGGTTTCTTGAATTTTTTTCTGGGTTTTATTTATTTTGGTTGTTTTGTTGGTAATTTATGTGTAATTTGCCTTTTAAGTTTCTGGGGTTTGACAATTTGGTGTAAATGTTATATCAGTTGTGTTGTGTCAGTGCACTGATATGGGATTTATTTTGGTTGCTGAGAGGCTGGAGGAAGAGAATCAAAAGAGATGTTTAAATTTTTACTTTTACTTGAAGGAAATTATGTAAAATCATATTCATGAAGTGGGCATAATATTTAATCATCTACTGGAAGAAAATATATGGTATGAATAGCATAAAGATTATTTTGTAATATCTCTTAATCAAATGGCTAAGGAATGAAAATCAATTTGCTCAAGTATTATTGATGTTGAGAATGGGGACAAGATAGCAAGTTCCTTGATCGGTTGAAGTTGCAAGGTGTGGAGTTAGTTATGTAACAATTGTACCAAAGGCCATAAGCTTTCAAAGGACATCAACAAAGTTGTTGAGAATATTGTTTTTTCATGATAAAATAGCTTCTATATTTCATAACGGAGGAGCACATTTTGAAAAATTCATGATAAATTCATGGGAATTGTCCTCTAAAGGATTTTTACCCTAAGTTCGCATGCTCAGCTGACAAAAAATGCATTAATTATTTCACTCTTGGATAGCCTGTTGGATAGGGAGGGTTGGAGTTGGGAGTGTGAGATTCCCCAATGGTTTTCATGATTGGGAATGGAGCCTGTGAATTCTTTCCTATATCTTTTATACTAGGGGTGTGACAAATGAGATGAAGATTGGAAGGGAGTGATGCTTTTGATGTTTACTATTAATATGAGGCTATCCAAGGTGCCACTACTAATTCTTTTCCTTGGAAAAGTATTTGGTGTGTTAAGGCCCCAAAGAGGGTTTTACCAATAATTAATTAAAATTAACAAACAAAACAAAACAGAAAGGCCCCCAAAAAGGGTCTCATTGTTTGATAGGACAGCAGCTTAAGAGTTTTTACGTGTGATAATCTTATCAATAGAGGTTTCTTGTCAGCTGGTTGGTGTTGCATGTGTTGGTGTGATGGGGAGACAATGGATCATTTGTTGATCCATTGTGATGTTGCATATGTTTTATGAAGCAGAGTCTTTCGAACTTTTGGGATTGGGTAGTTACGAAGGAGGGTTGAAGATCTTTTATTTGAGCGGAGGAATTGGTTTGGGAAGCATTCATCATAGGTTTGGAACCTTGACCTGTTATGTGTGATGTAGCGGTTGTGGACAGAGTGAAATAGTTGCATTTTTGAAGATACAGAAAGATCAAAGGCTCTATGGGAGTCAACGTTGTTCTGTGGTCTCGGGTGTGGGGTCTTACAAATAGAAATTCCCTTTTAGAGTTGAAAGAATCTTTAGACTTCTATGCATAATTCAATTGTTATCATTTCAGTTTACTTTGTGTTCATCATTGCGAGCATGAAGTAATATATTTTTTCAATAAAATCCCATTACTTATCGTTTATAAAAAATAAAATAAAACACAACTAGGAATACTATTTTGCTTGGAAGTAAGTAGCAAATAGACCTCTCTCCAAAAAAAAAAAAAAAAAGTAGCAAAATAGACACATGAATAGAAGTAGACGGGCTGTTATGCCTATCTAATGTTTTGGATGAGAACATTTGGTTATGCACAATGCACAAGCTCCTATTTCTACAGAGTTTGCCAGGCTGGTTAGTATATAGAATGACCATCTTGTGGGATTAACCGGGCATATCTTCACCTTAATGATTATTCTTAAAGATCGTTTCTATTTATCATGATTATGAGAAGTTAATCTCAAAAGTTTTTTTTCCTAAAGAATCCAAAAGTATTGCATTCATCTAAGTCGAGAAAGACATCAGAGGATACCTTAAAAGCCCATCCAGGGTAGAAGAAGTTTTCAGCATCAAAAGACATGTCAAGATTTCTCCTTCCCCCAATAATCTCTAAAAGAAGCATTCCATAACTATAAACATCAGCCTTTACAGTTATAGGGCGGTTACTAACCCACTCTGGAGCTAAATAGCCTCTAGTTCCTCTGACCATAGTGACGACTTGTGAGAGCTCTCTTCCCATTAACTTAGCTAGTCCAAAATCAGAGACTTTAGGACAGAAATTTTCATCTAACAAAATATTTTCTGGCTTTATGTCACAGTGTATTATTCGATTTCTGCACTGCTCATGGAAATATGCAATTCCCTGTGCAGTAGCCACAGCTATATGGAAGCGAGTTGGCCAATCTAGTAGCCTGTCTCTGCAATTATATGAAGGAAAGATCCATTTGTCCAAGGACCCATTTTTTATGAACTCATAAACTAGAAGCCTGCCAAAACAGCCAAACAATAAAATGTCACTCATGAATAATTTTTCTAAAAAGAATTTAAATTTCAAATTATATCAATATTAAATTATGAGGTGATCTAAATGCAAAATCTCAAAATGTCCACTACTGCTTTAAACCATATCATTCATAAATCTCAAAAAAATGAAATGTCATACCCAGTGGACACTTTAGATGTTACATTTATGTCAAAATATAACAAAAATGACTACCTAGGAACATTGCTTACCATTGTGTCCCCTCAGAGCAGTATCCACAGAGCCGAACCAAGTTCATGTGATGCATGGAGCCAATAGTGTTCACCTCAGTTATAAATTCCTTCTCTCCATGAGGCAACACCCTATCTAGTTTCTTCACTGCAACCAAAGTCCCATCTGCTAGGCTTCCCTTATATACATTCCCAAATCCTCCTGTAAAAGAAGCATTACTTATACATGATAAAAAAAAAAAAATAAATAAATAAAAAAAAAAAAAAAAAACCATAGAATAAATACAACATCCTCTTTTTGTTGAAAGTAACATTGTATTCTATGCTTACCTATTCCAAGCAACTGGCTAAAATTCCATGTCCGGGTTTGTAACTCACGGTAGCTAAAATTCAATGGAGCACCTGATAAGATCAAGGAGCTCTCCAAGGCTCTCTTTAAAGCTCTTCTTCTATGAATGTTATAGTATAATAACAAACAAAGCAGCCCAATGAGTAATGTCATACTGAGAACAATTGGAATGACCAAGACCTTCGTTCTTGCATTCTTGGACCCTTCCAAAGAACCCCCAGAATTTCTTTCTGGTGTGTTTGAACCATTAGACCTAACCTTCACAAAGAGAGTTGAGCCAGAGTCCTCAAACCCACCAAAGTCCAGGTTCCTCAATACCCAACAATAAGGCTTCTCATCATCAAGCCCATAAACAGAGGCAACACAGTCACAATCTGATAAACAAGCATCCCCACACTTTGACACACTGGCAATATCACTATAATTTGCTATTACAGAAAAATCAGAATAATAGTAATTGGTTTGCTGCACCGTTGAAATCCTAAACTCAGATGTTGGATATTTATGCTGTGAATCACATTTACCAATCAAAGAGGAGTTTTCCGAGCACTGACTACTACCTTCTACCTTAGAAGTACCAGGTAAACATGTACAAGAAGAATTGGTCTTGCTCCCATCCAAATTACATGCCCCATTGCCACAAATTCCAACAATATCACAAGGGTTTGAAACTGCAGCCCATTCTGGCACCCACTGGCGCGAGCCATTTACATCATCATCCCATCTATACAAACGTATATTTCCATTAGACTCAAGTGACAATCTTCGAAGAACCGCTGACCTGGTTGTCATGTTTGAGGTTGCTGACAATCCGCCGTTATCATTATCGTTCTTGTACACATACACAGCACCATCCGAGAATTCCCCATAAAAGATTCCAAAGCTTCCAGCATCATCTAAGACTGCTACAACATCCCCAGTCACATTTGATATATCAGGTGCTTGCCAGTAGGAATAATTGGTGAAAGATTCTGGCAAGTTGTTATAAGTTTCAGGCAAATTGTATGATAAAGCGAGGGTTAGTGAATTGGGCTGTTGAAGCATTTTGACAATGTCTGTTTGCATGCTTAAAAATCATCAACAGCAAAACAATTATCAAATTAATAACCATATATACTAACTATAAAAAAAAAAAATTACAATTTAATAGTTCTGTGCTTATCTTAGGTAAAGAAAATAGAATTTCTACAAGAAAAAATGAGTTTTAGAGTTGACTAAACAAAAGTGTCCTGATTACTGTTGTTAAACATGCCAAGAGGTTTTTTTCCTTATATTTTATTTTTAATTTTTGGCTGCATGCGGACATGGGGAATTATGTATGAAAAATTCTTACTACTGGCAGTTAAAAAGAATTTGTCCCGTTTGAAATTAATGTATAAATAGGTACTAAGGCTTAGAAAATTTTGTATATAATGTCCCACTTGCAACTTGCTACAAGAATCAATAGTAATTAAGCTTTCTTTTAGATATAAAACTAACCACTTGATTATAATGTATAAAGAAGTAGTAAGGATTATAAAATTTTGTATTCTTGTTTTAATTGTACTAAGAATTTTGAAAGCTATTGTGGGTAGCCTACTTCAAATAATAGGATTTTACAAGATTATATCATGAAGGGAGATCAAGCAAGAAAAAGGTGTGTATCACCAGTCACATATAGCACCCATTTTCTCATAATGTCAATATTTAATTATTATACCAGAGAAACGGGTTGTGTTAAAGTGGATCATTTTGTGTCAATATGAATAAATAACTATGTCTAATAGTGTCAGTTGCGGGTTGACCCGAACTTTTAAGGCTATATCATAATCCTCAAAAATCCAGGTCAGGTTCATTTCACGTTCACAGGTTGTGTCAAAAATTGCCACCCCTAGGTGAGTGGTAAGATTGAATAGAACATATTGCATGTAATTGATGATTAGCTAAAGTTATTAGAAGGTATGCCATTATTTAATTCTGTAAAAGAAGTGATGCATCCTCACCAAACCGGGCTTCAAGTTGTCAATGGATTCCATGTCATCATTTTCTGTAATGGGCTTCTTCATAAGGTTCCGGATGTCGGGATCACATGACAGGTAGAGATTCTTCACCACAACCCCATTTGAACCTTCTGGGACCTTCAATCTTATGGTACCATTGGTACTCATGTACATGTCTGATTCTTTAGGGAAACCAGACATGTAGTCCTTTAGGATCACTTGCTTGTTTCTCACTTGCTCATCATCACCATCATTTGCCATTGCTAACAAATTAAGCTCCTACTACTACTATCTCTTAAGAGTTAAATATAGAGAGAGAAAACTATGAGATAATTAGACAAGATTGGTTTGAAATCAAATCAATTTGTGGTTGGTTTAACGCAACAACATTTGGGGTTGTTTTATAGTAGGAAAAAATTAGTGATGTCAAGGACTCAAGGATAAGGAAAAGTTTTTATTTTTTAGTGATGTGTGCGAATGCGTCAGACAATATTGCATTCACACTCTTTTGCGGTATGTTTACATTGTCAATCTCTATCAACTTTGGCAACAGAATAGTCATTAAATGAGTACCTTCTAGTTTCTACGATTATACATTTTTCAAACTTATTGACAGCGTTTATTGGTGGTTTATATGCTTAAATTTCCATGGCTTGGTGGGAAGGTGTTGGTCAAACTCGTCTTCTTATTGCTCCTGCTAATTAGTTCCTTCCTTCACCAGTGGATTCTGTGGCCTCGTATTTCGTTTACTAATTGTTCTAAATATATTCAAAAGTAAATATAGAAATTTTATGTACTTTGTTTGTTTTTTTTTTTTTTTTGAGAATGAGAAATTTTATGAGCTAAATAACCATTATATATATATATATATCATTAACAAAAAGTCAAGTACAAGTTTAAGCAAAAATAAAAAGTAAATTATTAAATTTTTTGTATAAGATATGAGAAACCTTATTATGTTAATTCTTAATCTCAAAAAAAAAAAAATATATATATATATATCTATATATATTATGCTAATTCAGGACTTCATAAAATTTGGTTAGCTATTTCATGATCTTCTTCTCCAAAAAAAAAAAAAAAAAAAAAAAAAAAAAAAAAAAAAACCTTTTATGAAACTATTACTGTTGTCAGAGTACTTGTGTATAAATAAAATCTTTGCTTTATGTGTGTAAACATTGGTACGACAGTTGATGTGAGAGAAAAGATGTATTTTTATTTAAACAAAGATGTCTTTTAGAGTGTTTTTTGTTTTTTTTATCTAAACAGAGAAGGCAAGATAAGGAAAACTGTGGTTAATTGTTTCAAAATCAGAGGTTTCATTGATGGTTCATGTAAAGGGATTTCAAGAATGTGGGGTGCTGTGGTAGTTGGGGAGAGAATTAGTCTTGATGTTTGGGAAGTTGATGGGTGGTTTAGGGATTTTATCAGATTAAATAAAGTCTTTAATGTCACTAGCCGCGAACCCGCGCGTTGCGCGTTATAATTACTTTTTATGGTAGTCTTATTAAAAAAAAAAATTACAATTTAAACTAATCTAATAATGAGTTATGCATTTGGTAATTATATTAAAATTTATTATAGGAACAATCATAAATTTAATATAGAAACAATGCAAAACACCAAAAAAACGTAAATTACAAAAAAATTAATAAAACTTAACAATGATTAATTGAACCAATATTAGGATAAAATTTTGTTTTTGATAATCTATTAAGGTTATTTTCTTTGTAGATATCATAATTTGAGCAACCCAAAACATATTATCAAATAAACAATTATTAGCAAAATCTAAGAATTTGATTGTACTTTACTTGTATTGGCATTGATTTAGTTAGTTATAATGATATTTTGTTAGTGATCTCTGGTTTGCTTGGACATATTAATGCTTATTTTTTTGTGGCACTGGATTGAATTGGTTTGTTTTGTGAATGGAGTAGTGCTTTGTTGGGTTTGATTTAGTAGTCATTGATTGTGTACTTGTATTTGCATTGCTTACCTTTTTTGTGCAGTATGGCTGCTATAAATGTTGCTAACTACTTACCTTTTTTGTGCAGTATGGCTGCTGCAAATGTTGCACGGATTAACCATGCAGACCCTAGACCCAGTGACACGACGTTGTTGACACAACAGCCCAACCATCGGTCTGAAGCTATTTGGAATGGGCAGGTAAAATGCAACACTAAATCTTTATGCATTATGTACATGCATTTCATTCATACAATGTATACGCTGCACCCAGGGGCGGAGCCAGGGGGGGTCGAGAGGGGGCACTTGCCCCCCCTGGCCCCACCCAAAAAAACTGTTAATATTTACTTAACTTACTTTGATAAATAGAACTATTACTAATGAAAAGTTATAAAATGGTAAACAAACAATCAGCTGCTTGCATGAGATAATTGGGAGCATAGCCCACTTTTGCCCTCTTAAAATATAAGCCCATCCTATATTAACATAATCCAATTCTATTATTAAATAATAAAAAAATAACCAAACAAACAAACAGGTACCTTGATGCGTGTCTAACTTATAACCTCATATTGTTTGATTTTTCTACTCTCTTTCTTTGGTAACTTTTTAAGTGCATTTCTTGTATTGTAGTATAAATAAATGGTTAATAAATAGGATGGCTTTTCAAAAATAAGTTTGCATGTTAAGCTAAAATAAATAGACCTATAACCTATAGCTGTACAAAAAAAATAGGAATTTACATAAGTTGAACTTTATGTCTATCTAACAACTAAAAATCTTTCAATTTGTAAGTAGAGTTAGAACTTTTTTTATAATTAAAATTTTTAAAAGGATTATTCATGTAAATAAATTCCTAAATAGATAAATATAATATAATGAATGTGCTATTTTATTGAGAATTTTCTTGCATTTAAATATGGCTTAGCATACACGAGTGAATTGTTATTTTGCAAATTGATCTCAAATATTGTATGTATATGTTCGCTTGCATGTGTATAAATGTCCTTGTCAAATGTAATTTTTGCCCCCTCTCAAGTTAGATTTTAGCTCCGCCACTGGCTGCACCTGTCAAATATTAATCCATGGTTCTGTTTTGTGCAGGATCCAAGGACCCTTACCTGCCGCAGCCGTAGTTCAGAGTTCTCCAATCGAGAGCCAATGGTGGACGACCGAGTCGTTAACATTATGAAGGCACTTGGTTTGGAGGGACTCCTCTGGATCCCGGGCAGAGAGATTGACCATGGCTTAATAACGGCCTTAGTGGAGCGATGGCGACCCGAGACGCACACCTTCCACATGCCACATGGTGAGATCAGTATCACATTGCAGGATGTGGAGGTTCTTCTCGGGCTTCCTGTTGATGGTGACGCTATAACAGGGAGCACACAGAAAACCTGGCCAGCGGTGTGCCGGGAGTTCCTTGGGTTTGCACCTATAAATCAAGACCAGCATAAGCAATTAGATGGGCAGAGGATTCTCATAAGCCGACTTTTGGAGCAAGTTGCTGGTCCATTGCCGGCTAATGCTGAAGAGGATGACGTGCATAAGTACGCACGATGCTACATCCTAGCGTTACTGGGGGACACAATATTTGCGGACAAATCCGGCGATAGGGTGCATCTAATGTGGGTACAGCAGTTGGAGGATCTTCGCAACCCACATATGTACAGTTGGGGAAGTGCTTGCCTTGCATGGTTGTACCGAGAGTTATGCAAGGCAAGCGATAGGGGCACCAGTCAGATCGGTGGGTGCTTACTATTGGTCCAGTATTGGGCATGGGCCAGGTTCCCCTATTTGTGCCCGGCAGTTGAGCGTGGCCCGCCAGTGGGTGCTTACAGTCCTCCAGTGCGTGCTCCACTGGCCCTAAAGTAAGTCTTTCTTGAATCCCATCCCCACTCCCTTTATTTTGGACATAGTGCATTCTCCCTTCCAACACCCACTACACCTTCTTTTTAAGTAATTATTATTTGTCGATGAATTATTTTTTTTTTTTGTTTTTGGGTGGACTGGGCAACTAATTGTTTTTTATAAAGGCAGTTTTGGGCAACCCTTGATGAATTGGAAATTTTTTAGAGAGTCCATTATTGTTGTGAAAATGTGCTTGGGTGTGAAAAAAATAGTATTTTTAATATTGTGTCGTGATAACTAATAACTTCTACAGCTTTGTGACTGTCATGTGCCTTGTATGTGCTTTGTTTTTTATAGAGACTGTTGAAGTTCTAGTGATATTATTAATTGAACATTATCTTAGTTGATATATGTGATTACATTATAGATTTAATCATAACATTATCTTCGTAGGAAAGTTGTAGATATTGATCCATTGTTCTTGATTGTGCTAGGTGGTTGTGGGTCCCAAACAAGAAAAATAGGCCCGCCCACATCTTCAGGGACAGGTATCGCGAGCAACTAGCTTCAATGTTGCCAAGCCAGGTATGAAAATACCTTGTTTTACACGTTTAGGAACAATTTTATAGGTTTGGTTAATTTTGAAATATAAAGCCTGATGTCTTCTGTACTTGTTTTTTGGCTGTTCTAGGTGGTGTGGCAGCCATATGAAGCTGAGTTCGACCACCTTCCACCGTGGTGCGTTGCCGGGAGGGCCGTGTAGACGGCAAAAGTGCCGCTTGTGTGTTTCCACCTAATAGAGAAACACACACCGGATCGTGTCGTTCGTCAATTTGGGATGATCCAAGGAATTCCCCGTTCTGTTGACACTGATACAGTCCTACATAAAATTGATTTAAGGGGGAAGGTCGGTGTGGATTGGATGCGGAGACATGCTATGCATATAGTCCACTGGCGTAATCGCCTTCAACGGCGTTTTGAAGTAGTGCTTAGTGAGATGCCTCCACAGCACGAGTACTTTGGCTGGTTCGACAGGGTCACTCGGAGGTTCATCGATAGGCCTGGTGCTAAGTTGACTATGCTGGTAAGTTCTCCATGTTTTTTACATCTTACTATACTTGTTAGCACGAAACCACTGTTTACAACACATGATATATGTTATTACATTTTCTGCTTAGCACTTGCTCTCCTTATAATTTGCAATTATTACTACCAGATCCACTTCAAAACCAACATTTATTTTATTATCGATTGGCATTGTTGATGATTTACGCATTACTAATGTGGGTTTTTCATGTGCAGGTTTCACTTGTCAACCGTTTGTCGAGGCATCACCCAGTGGGCACGGAGGAGCACGAGGACATTACTGATGTGCTGACGGCAGTGCATCGTATTGACCGTGTACAACCTCCTATCCCTGAGGCCCCGAATGAGGACGCAGCTACTCCTGCGGGCCCAAGCGGTACTGAGGGCCCAAGCACGAGCACAACTTCGACGGGATGTCCCTCTCGTCCGCCTGTTGCTACCCCTCAGGTTATCCCTACTCCCGATTCCTCTCCATACACCCCACATGCATCCCCCAGCCTTACCATCCCTGCATTCACCTCACATCCATCCCCTAGCCTTACCATCCCTGCATTCACCTCACATCCATCCCCTAGGTTTCCATACACCCCACATGCATCCCCTAGCCTTACCATTCCTGCATTCACCTCACATCCATCCCCTAGGTTTAACATCTCTGCATTCACCTCACATCCATCCCCTACCTTTACCATCCCTTCATCCACCCCACATCCATCCCTTAGCCCCACTATCCCACATCCAGCTCCTTGCCCCACCATCCCTCCACCCACGCCACATCCTTGTCATGGGTCTGACATTCGTCCACCCCTCCCACAGTCATTTCCTGAGCTGTCACCCATTCCATCTTTTCACCTGGGTTTTCATCCAACCCCACCTGAGATGCAGCAGAAGCCACCCTCCCACAGTACGTCTATTGCCCCTTCTTTAGCCATCGACCCACCCCATATTCAGGCTGAGTAGGCTGTTGGGTTACCTGCAATGGCAGAAGGTCGGCCAAAACGCATATCAAAGCCACCTCCTTGTGGGACAGGGGGGCACAAACATGGACACAAGGCTGGGCCCGAGGCATCTGACGAAGAGCATGCAAGACCTCCTCCTCGTTATACGAGACAACCTAAGGTCCAAAAAAGGTAACTCCATTGATACCTTTTGCGAAGTTTATTTGAAAATTTATGAGCAACTAAAAACCATTCTTTGTTCTGCTGGTTAGTTCATTATATTCTCTGATCAAACATGTTTCCCTTTGATCAAGTGAACTAATATATCTTCAATTAATGTGTTGTGGGTCTGTGGGGAAACACGTCATTGAAACATATCATTTATTCCATTTTGTTCTATGGGACAAAAACTGAGTTCCTTGATGAAATGCAGTTTCAAAATAACCTTTTACGAATTACGAATGGTCATACTTTAAAATAGGTTTAAGTACAAACCACACCACTAAATTTTGAAATCTATAACAAAGGATCTTAAAGTAATGTCGCTCTAACTCATTTTCACTTGTTACTTTCATGAAGATGATGATGCTACGAAAAGGCTGGAAGCAGCAACAAAATAAGCTGAATGCACAATAAAAGCAGCAACAATTCAACTTTTCTAATGCCAATAAGCTTGGAGAGTCCGGATTTGGTTGATTTTGAAGTGGCTGGTAATGATTCTAACTTAGTCACCCACCACCCATCACCTCTCCATCAGATCTTGGACTCATATTTTGATTATTTTCCTCCATATATTTTTTTTTTATTATATTTATTTGCATATATATGTATAATGTAACATAGAAAAACTCACTATACTATCAACAACCCACCACACAACCCAACTCACTCACTCCAATGGAATAATAAAAAAACCAAAACAAAACAACTTTAGTTCCTGTTTTCTTTGGTCTTTTCATTGTTCTCACCAACCCCATTTCCTCTTTGCTTTTGCTGTTTTTTCATTTCTGTTTCTGTTTCTGCAAAAACAGAACACACCAAAAAAAAAAAAAAAAAAAAAAAGGGAAGCTTTTCTCTCATTGTTCATTCATGGAACGTGCAAGGCGCTTAGCAAACCGTGCAATTCTGAAGCGCTTGGTGTCAGAAGCGAAGCAGTTTCGTCAAAATGAGACTTTGTTGCACACTGTCTCCGGTTTCACACACACCCTCAAGGTACGTATCATCCTTGACCTCGTACATAAGTCTTTCATTTCAAAAATTGAAGACTTTTCTGGAACAATCTTAGGAAGTTGCCAATGAGAGACCTCAAACATTGTGGTACCATTATATAGGACACTTATGTTGTTCTCCCTGAAGATGCTTTGCTAGCCTAAATCTTGATACTTGTCAAAATAGCATGCTATATAGTCGAATCTCGATACTTGCCAATATAGCATTCTATTGTGTCAACATCAAATTGCGTACCTTCTTTGTTTACAGTCATCTCTTTCAAATAATGTAACTTCTTTTTCAAAAATGCTACACACTTAAGTGCACGTACACATTATACAATTTTCAGTTCTGGTTAGTGTATTCAAGTGTTATAGGATCTGCTATCCTCTTGTGTGAATAATTTAGTTAGGTTATACTTTTACAGAGATGCCATTTCTTGGCCATTTTGTACTTTTGTATGGGAAATTACTTTGACAATGGTTGTATTTTCTAGTTGTTCATCTCTCTACCAAGAAAAAGAAAGAGAGACTTGAAAAATAAATCTTTGATGAAATTATGCGGTCCTCTAATTTAGTTGAAGCAATTTTATCATTGTGAAGTGTTCTACTTTTGTTTCAGTATCATCAATTTGGTTAGTAAAACAACCCATTCGGGCCTTCTTCTCTCTCCCCCTCTGAAAAAAGAAAATTGAGCCAAGGCTATTGAGTCTCACTGGGTCGCCATTTTCTTTCTAATTAGGAATCTGTCTACCTACAGTTATTATTATTATTTTTTTTTTTTTGCTTTTCATTTTGTGCAGGTGCGCAAACTGCTTGGGATATGCTCCATGAGGAGGAGATGTTTCCACGCATCACTACATCTTGTGAGGATCTGGATAACATCCTTGGTGGGGGAATAAATTGCAAAGAAGTTACTGAAATTGGTTAGTTTTTCTTTTCTCTAATTGAGATGCACGCAACAGTGTTCCCTGTCCTCCCAAAAAATTCAATAAATTAAAATAAAAGTACATGCTATGTTGTTATAATCATCAATTTACATGTTTTCTGCACTTTGTTTATTAGCATAAGTACTTGGCAAGTTTTATTTTGGTGAGGAGATGATTTTTTTTTTGTTGTTTTTATTGTTTAGGTGGAGTTCCGGGCATTGGTAAAACACAGCTGGGGTATGGGTCATCATTATTATTTTTTCCTTGTGGGCGTTTTAGTGGCAGTTAATGTTTACTTAAATTTACAGGATTCAACTTGCTATCAATGTTCAAATTCCGGTTGATTATGGTGGCTTAGGAGGAAAGGCAATATATATAGGTGAGTTCCTCACATTCATAACTGTTCCTCACTGACCATTTGATGCAGGTCTCCAACTGCTTTTCATATTTTTGTTTTTGTGAAGCTTAGATACAGAAGGCAGCTTTATGGTCGAACGTGCTTTACAAATTGCTGAAGCATGCATAGAAGACATGTCAGAATGTGGTGCCCTTTTGCGGAAGGATTTTCAAGCTTGCCAACTTAAAATGCACCCCAACAATATCTTGGAAAACATATTCTATTTCAGAGTCTGCAGTTACACCGAGCAAATTGCTCTTATAAATTACTTAGACAAATTCATCTCAGAGCATAAAGATGTGGGTACTTCTTATTAGCTTATTAATTTTGTCCCTTGCTTTAATGTTTGTCTGTGTGTGAAGTGGTATATAAATTTATATGTTTTTGTTGTTAATTTTTTTTATGATGTAGAACAGACAGCACATACCTTCCTTGAGCAGCAGGGGCGCAGGAAGTCACAACGCAAGATCACAAGGGGGTACCAGTAGGGGCCATCGGGGTAACAGTGTCGGAATTGCATGAAATTTGGCAGGTTGAAGGGAAACGACGTTCTGATCCAGATTCATGTTGCCATGAACGTCGCCAAAATTTAGGCGAATTCCTTCATTAAGGCTCCGATAACAGTGTTTTTGCTATTTATAGTAAAATTTGTTTTTCCTTAATAACTTTTAGTTTAAAAGTCAGAATAAGGTCCCGTCTGTTTTGGGACGACCCTTAAGGTTAGTAGTTTATGATTCTGCGCTTAACTCAATTTTGCCATTTTTGGTAAAATTCGGTAATTTTGTCACCTAATCGCTTAATTAGTGCGAATTAGGGTTTTAAACGTTTTTGCTTAGTATTTATATGTTTTGTAGCCGTCAGAGGCAAGATAGACTATTATCAATAAACACAGACTTGTGTCTTTTGTGTTCTCTGGTGGATTCCAGACCTATCACCTTGTGGATTCAAGGAACCCCTCGTGGATTCGAGGTTTACTACCCAGGAACTAACAGTTTAGTTTCTGTCCATCAAAGAGAGTATCGTGTGTGCTTCTCTTTAGGCTTCCGCGACATCATTTTATTACTAAAATTCATTTCAGGTTAAGATTGTTATTGTTGATAGTGTTACTTTCCACTTCCGCCAAGATTTTGATGACATGGCCCTCAGGACTCAATTACTAAGCGGAATGGCTTTAAAGCTGATGAAACTTGCAAAAGATTTTAGTTTGGCGGTAAGAATTAATTTGGTCTCTTTGTAGGATTTAACATGGTAAACTTGTGGCAAACTCGCTATTGCCAATTCAAGTAGAGATTTGAATGCAATGGAACCAACTTGTATTTCTCAGGTTCACTTTCGTAATTAAAGTCTTTACTGGTGATATCTGACCACCATTAGTTTTCTTGTACTAATATTTTATGTTATTTTCTGCAGGTTGTTTTGTTGAATCAGGTGACCACCAAGTATATAGATGGTTCATTTCAATTAACTCTTGCACTGGGTAAGTATTTTCTCACTTAGCTCCCACCACCTTCTTGAATTCGTAGTTCGCATAGTCAATAGTTTACTTCCCATTGCCACTTGCCCTTTTTTAAGAGTTGTTTCATCTTGCTGGGCAGGTGATAGCTGGTCACATTCGTGCACAAATCGAGTCATTTTATACTGGAATGGCAATGAACGATATGCATACATTGACAAGTCACCCTCCCTCCGATCAGCATCTGCACCATATTCCGTGACCTCTAAAGGTATTAGGAATTCTGCTTCAAACTGTAAGCGCATAAAAATGATGTGAGACTTAGATAGTGTGAGATACAACTTAAAACTCCAACATCAGCACCATAGGTAAGTCGTTAAAATAAATTAATGCTTGATCATTAAAGATAATTACAGCAACTAATATGTTTTATTTGTGTCAGTTTGGTTTAACTTAATTTTTTTTCTTAAAAAAGAATGTACAGAAGTCTCACATTTTTCAAACTTTAGCTGTAATTTTTGTTCAGCTTATTTTTAAGCAAAGCAAAGTAGTAAACCAATGAATATGTATACTCATAATTTTTGTTCAGCTGTAATTTTTGTTCAGCTTAATTTTATAGTAAATATGTATACTCATAATATGCTCCAGGTGTATGTTGCATAACTTTGGTGGAAATATTGAAATGTATGGCATCTTGGATGCGATCTCCTCAGGACCAGTTGATGCTCGTGTCAGTAAAAATTCAACCATGGTATGTTCTACTACTACTATTGTGAAATCCAAATATTGTTCTTAGCATGTATAACTTGAACGCCTAAACTGTAGGATTTATTTATTTTATTTATTTATTTTTTATCTAGAATTTCTAACATTGTAGTAGATTTGGAAAAGCAGCTTTGTGACTTTTTTAGAGCAAGTTGACTTAAAAACTTATTGTAACAGGTTGGTGTTGGTATGTGCATGGAAGAGATACAGCAAAATCCAATTGTTTACGAGTTGATGTCTGAAATGGCCTTTCAGAGTGAAAAAGTTCAACTTCTGGTAATTATAGATTTTCAACTTCTATTAATTATATGTTTTGGGCAGCATCTTACTAAATGCTGTAGTTAGGACAGCATCTTACTAAATGCTTATTACGTGGCCTTTAACTCATTGCAGGATCATAACACTGATTTCATAGTCAAATTCCCAGATTGGGATCCATCAAATACCAGCTCTCCTTTGCCTCAGGCACATTTATGGTATTCTACTAAGAAGGTTATCAAAGCCTTAAGACTTATAATTGATGCTGGAAATAATTTTGCTGGAAGCATTACATATAGGTAAAATGGAAAAGATTATATATCCATTAGTTGCAATATTCTTCTTCTTTTTCCCTGGCATGATCGTGCTGATCCTGCATAAAGTGAATTCTTTTGAATTGATCCTTCTGCTTCCATTCCCTAATCAATATGTTTTATTTTATTTGGTCATAAAAGCTTGATAACATGCCATATTTGTGATGTGGTTCAATTGGATCAACTCTTTTTATATTATGCTACATTCTTATGATACAAAATACGTGGTAACTAATCTTAACTTTCCTTTATCGAATTGTGATAGTGTCATTTTCCCCCATTTTTGAAGAGTGAAGAGATAAGCAGAATAAATGAGCTGGTTTTGTCATATGCGGGCAGGTTTTCAACTATTGCTTCAGCATCAGCAAAAGTCAACCCTAGCTTTAATGATTCTTTGTTGACGATATTCTTCTTGCTTCCGCAGGTCTTCCATTTCTTTATATTTTTCCCTCGGGGTCCGAGGGGAAAATATAAAGAAATGGAAGAGTTGTGGACGCAAGGGAATGTCGTCAGCAAAGAATCATTAAAGCTAAGGTTGTCTTGCTGCTGCTGAAGTGGAACTTTAAAACCTGCCTCCATATTACATTATTCATTTTGGTATGTGTCAAATCTTTTTGTGATGACGTAAGAGTAGAATTTGACGTCTTCTTGACCCCTAACAACTTGATTAGGGTCATTGCAGAGGGTTTGCTGAAGAAATTTAAACTAAGCACTACAAGTAGCGCAACTAATATGCACCTATTTGACCCAAGAGGCATGATTAAGAAGTATGACAACCCGGAGCAAAGTATGTGACAGAAATTGGAGTTCTTTTCATTGATTTTCGAAGAGCAGATTCCATGATAACGCACTTACTGTTTGTGATTTTCCTCCTGCAGTTCTTGAAGATATCTTTCTCCCCATTTAGGACTTCAATTTTATGAGAAAAGAAAGGTGAGCTCACTTACGCTTATAGCAAAAGAGTAGAATTGATAGTCAATAATTAAAAGAAGCCATTTCTTAGGGAAACAATTAGTAATTGCAATTTTCGTATTTTGTGCAGAAATTCACATAGAACAAACGTGAAATGGAGGTGTTGAAGTTGGAAAACAACGTTAGGTTTATCCTTGCAGTTGTGAAGGGAGAGATGATTGTAAGTAATAGGGAAAGAGCTGATCTGTATGTTGAGCTGCAAACAAAAGGTTTCACTCCTTTTCCGAAGAAAGCTAAAGCTATTGAGCGAGAAGTTGCTGCTGCAACTGATGATACAGAAGAAACAGGCGTTCAAAAAGAAAATGAGAGGCAAAGCAAGGGGTGAAGTTGTTATGGTCTCTACTAGACAAGCATGTGCTTACAACCCACGGAAGAACAACAATAAGAAGGCAAATAATGCAGAATCTGTTGCAGAAGCTGTCTCGTCATCTATGGCTGCATTGGTGGATTGGTAAGTGTCAAACATTTGTATGTTTATTATATGTATTAGTTTTTGTTTGAGAACCCTACTCAAGAAGCAAGTTTTTTGGTAGAAGCCTACACAATTTAGTTGGACCATTGAATTTCTTAAATCTTGTCTCATCTTTTTCAGGTGGTTTATGCCAGTAAACATCGGGCTTACCTTTTGATTTGGAGGAATTCTTGGATGGGTAGTTGTAAAAATATTGAGGCCTAAGCCTCATCTGGAAGGCCTTATCATTGCTACATGTTCATCAAGTATTTGGTCACTATTGACAGCTTTCAACTCTTCTCAGAATCCATGTATGTGAAATCAAGTCCTCATAATTAGCATGTTCATTAGGAAACTTGGGAAACTTTCTCCTTATCATTGTCCCTGTAATCTGTAATGAGGATGGGAGTCCATTTGGTGAACGTAGTACTTGTAGCGCTGTTGGACTATCATATGCATCTTTCTCCATGGCGGTAATGCAACCTTACTATTCCTAATCTACAATCACCCATGCTTGAATCAACATGAATCCTTGCTTTTAGGTTCAATTTGCATGCGAAGAGATCGTTCCTGTTTGTATTGGCTATTGCAGCTGGGGGGTTTCTTCATCTGTTTGTACAAGGATCATATTGTTTTATTAGTTGCTATTAACTTAACCAGGTCAATGTGCTTGGTCCTTACATTCATCTCATGGTGAAATGGAATTCACTTCATCCTTCAATGTATTTTTTTCGCCTTACTTTTGTATTTGTGTACAGTAAGGTTGTTTACGGTATCAATTATATGATAATGTTCACTTATCTGAATGCACATTGCACATTGCCATTACAAAATATTCCATTCATTACATACATTACAATTTTATGTTGTTTTTTTTCTCCCTTATGAAGTCAGCTGTTGATGTAAGTTATTGTCATTGGAAATGTTTTTGGTAGATTTTCGTTAGGGGCTGGGAGTTGTTGTATGTATTTCATGTACTCGCGTGTAATAAGGTAATGCACAACAGATCTAGAGGATTCAAGCCTGGATGTAGGCCATTTGTATGAAATATTCTATGGTTCAGTCTATTTGGTCTGTTTCAGTCTATTCGGTCTGTTTCAGTCTATTCGGTCCATTTGATCCATTTTGGTCTACTTATTTCCACTTTGGTTCATTTTGATTTATCCAATCCATTTCGGTCCATTTAGATCTTTCTGGTCCAATTTGGTCCATTCGGTCTGTTTCAGTCTATTCGGTCTGTTTCAGTCTATTCGGTCCATTTGATCCATTTCGGTCTACTTATTTCCACTTTGGTTCATTTTGATTTATCCAATCCATTTCGGTCCATTTAGATCTTTCTGGTCCAATTTGGTCCATTCGGTCTGTTTCAGTCTATTCGGTCTGTTTCAGTCTATTCGGTCCATTTGATCCATTTCGGTCTACTTATTTCCACTTTGGTTCATTTTGATTTATCCAATCCATTTCGGTCCATTTAGATCTTTCTGGTCCAATTTGGTCCATTCGGTCTGTTTCAGTCTATTCGGTCCATTTGATCCATTTCGGGCTACTTATTTCCACTTTGGTTCATTTTGATTTATCCAATCCATTTCGGTCCGTTTAGATCTTTCTGGTCCAATTTGGTCCATTTCGGCTTATTTGATCCACTTTAGTCCATTTTCTTTGATTGTTAGATGTAATCCTATTTTATTATAAATATAGTATATAATAATATATTTTTATTCAATTGTATTATATAATATATAATATGACATAAATAATTTGATGTTTACAATTATACATTTTAGATAATAAATTATACATTATTCTCTCTATCAAAATAATTATATATTCTCATGCCTTACATGAATTTGTGACTACTTGTATTGAAGTCCACAATTCTACACTACATTTCCAACAATTATTGCATAAAACTGAAGGTGGGATGTCCCACATACACTAAGCAACTGTATCATATTCTCATAATTTTTTTAATTCCTTGAACATATGAAATGTGATCTTTAGAATATTTGCTTTTCTGCATCTTTTAGTAAGTATTTAAACCCTTCTCAATGACGTATAACTGACTAACAAACCAACTCACACCTGAAAATGCTATATATCTCTTAAAGTGAGATTGGTACATGTATTTATTTTGAAAATATTCCACTTATTTAAATTGCAGACACTGTAATTTCTAATATATTAGTAAGTTGTAACAGTAGAATTGCAGTGACGAAGAATGAAAATCCTTGACCATAACAAATCACAATAGACAAAGATCATTTCCAAGGAACGCAGTTAAGCAAACTATCAAAGTCACAACTAAGAGTAATGGAGTACAAGGGGAATGAGAAAAAGTTCCCATTTCAAGAATTCCATCAGTCACTTTCTCAACAGAACTACTACACTATTCATCTTCACTTTCATCAGTCACTTCATCAAATTCAGAATCCTCATTATGATTATCAATTTCATTAATATCATCATCATCACCATCAAATATCTCCGAAACAGTTGCCAAGGGCTTCATCTTCTATGAAGGAGCAGCCCTTTTGCTCGGTTCTTTCTTCTTGGCTGACTATCAAAGTCACAACTAAGAGTAATGGAGTACAAGGGGAATGAGAAAAAGTTCACATTTCAAGAATTCCATCAGTCACTTTCTCAACAGAACTACTATACTATTCATCTTTACTTTCATCAGTCACTTCATGAAATTTAGAATCCTCATTATGATTATCAATTTCATTAATATCATCATCATCACCATCAGATATCTCCAAAACAGTTGCGAAGGGCTTCATCTTCTATGAAGGAGCAGCCCTTTTGCTCGGTTCTTTCTTCTTGGCTAACTATCAAAGTCACAACTAAGAGTAATGGAGTACAAGAGGAATGAGAAAAAGTTCACATTTCAAAAATTCCATCAGTCACTTTCTCAACAGAATTACTATACTATTCATCTTTACTTTCATCAGTCACTTCATCAAATTCAGAATCCTCATTATGATTATCAATTTCATTAATATCATCATCATCACCATCAGATATCTCCGAAACAGTTGCGAAGGGCTTCATCTTCTATGAAGGAGCAGCCCTTTTGCTCGGTTCTTTCTTCTTGGCTGACTATCAAAGTCACAACTAAGAGTAATGGCGTACAAGGGGAATGAGATAAAGTTCCCATTTCAAGAATTCCATCAGTCACTTTCTCAACAGAACTACTACACTAGTCATCTTCACTTTCATCAGTCACTTCATCAAATTCAGAATCCTCATTATCATCATCAATTTCATTCATATCATCATCATCACCATCAGACATCTCCTAAACAGTTGCCAAGGGCTTCGATATCTGTGCAGGAGCAACCCTTTTGCTAGGTTCTTCCTTCTTGGCTAACTATCAAAGTCACAACTAAGAGTAATGGAGTACAATGTGGACCGAATTAGTCTGAAGTAGAAAGAATAAGGGCCAATGTGAACTGAATGGACCAAATTAAACAGAAGTTGATTAAGTAAGACGGAATGAGCCGAATTGGACCAAATTGGACTGAAGATGACAAAATGGACCAAATCGAACCAATATGGACTAAATAAAACTTTTGAATATTTATCTTTTTTATTGCATTTTGAGGGCTCATATTTGTAATCTCTAATGTCTATTTCAGGGGTTTTTATTTTGTTTGTTTGTTTGTTTTTTTTTTTTTTTTTTTTTTTTTTTTTTTTTTTTTTTTTTTTTTTTTTTTAACTCAAAAGTAAAGAGTTTAGCCCAAATTTAATAAAATTTCATACTTTTGAACTCAAAAATGAAGAGGGAAAGAAAAAAAGTATTTTTGCGCTAAACATGAAAAGAAAACTAACAAAAATAATCAATTTAAGGCCCAATTAGTCTAAAATGGACTAAAAGAGGACCGAAATTGACTGAGTGGACCAAAATAGACCTAATTGGACCAAATTAAAATTATTTAATTTTTAGAGAAAACAAATTATCTTTAAAAACATTATAAATTATATTACAGTACAAAATAATAATTTATTCTCATATATCACGTGGATCTACAACTAGTTTTGAAAACAAAACTTGACAAAACACACGACTACATAAGAATTATATCAAACAAGGCAAGACACGGGGAAAGCAATTTCCTGACAAGTTTACAATCTATAGAGCAATGATTTATTAGGATTTTGGAAATGGAAAATGCATGTAGAAAAATATTAATACAATATCAAAGTCAAGTCATATCATGGGGTTGTGAATTGCTATTAACATCATCATCTTGTATGTTTTGGCCTAAGATAGCAATGTCACCACCTATTATTATTATTATTATTTTTGTCGGAAACTCAATATATTCAAGTTCTTTTTTTAATAAAATTTTGTAATGAACCCTGTAAACAAAATTCCTGGAGCCGCCACTGAATGTCACCACCTATTACAACATCCCGAACGAACACAACATCAAAAATATTCCAAGCACTGACCAAAACCTCTCTGAATAATACCGTACCACTTTAAATTTGATGTATTTTGCCTGTATCCAAGTCAAACCCACGATGTATAACTCATCACACACCCAATATGCAAAAGACAAGAAACAGATAATAGAATAAAAGGTTCTGTAAGTGGTTCACATGTAACAAATTTAAATTTCTAATAAACCTTATAGTACTTGATAGACCACCCACTTGCATTGCCCATCAAATTGTGCTTCCATGACTCGTACTCAGGCATGGTATAAAATGATAATTGTGTCCCATTTTTGTGAGTTGCTTACAAAGATGATAAATGATTATTTTCCCTGAAGAAACAGTCCACTTATAGTGAAGTTGTGCTAATATTTGAAATAGTTAACTGAAAAGACCAACCTTCACAATAGGAGTGGTAAACTCAATTAAAGTATAAGCCTGGAACTTTTAACAGTGATGGCCAATAAGAAAGAATAAAATTGATCCTGTTGCCCTTTGATGTGGGAATCATCACGATCCTGTACAAGAATTATAGTTACAATTTTATATTGGTTGAAGGCTATCCATGGGCCTTGTAGAGAGAATTGTAAGCATAAAACAAGAACAAAACAATAAGAGAATTTTAAGGCGCACCTGATCAGTCATTATCATCAAATGACCATATCTCAAAGATTTTACATTGGTGTATTCTTTATGCTGCTGAAGTCCAACAATCTGCTTTACGTACTGAATTTCTTTATTCTCAGTGAGCTGTTTAGCGATGGCCAGCGATAAACAACTAGATACAAGCATATGATACTAGTCAAATTCATGGGCATTATAGTTGCCCTCTTAGCACACAGAAACATAACAAATACTAGCTATCATCACTTCGAAGAAGCCTCCTGTTGTTGAACTTGCCAAAGTAGTAGCTACTAATGTTGAAGCAATATCATTGCTAGCATTATAGGCAAAAGGTGCACAACGCAACAAATGTAACGAGTACAATGGATAGCAAATAGTTCAATTACAACAACATTCAGCGATAAACAAAATAATAACTATAAGTATGTCAATACAACATAGTCTACAATGCCATCCGGAAATCGAGTCTCCGCTCGCCTGACAAACATTAAAATATGGTCGTTAGTTTCCAAATGCGAAGAACAAAAACCAAATGAAATTGTTAGCATATTATATAAAAATAGGGAGGGCACTTGCCTAATTCATAGCACTACCACTTGTTGAAGCCCCACGGGATATGGGACAGCTTCTGCGGTTATGCCCCTCTTGATGACACAGTCCACATCGCTGCCTCGGTTGAATCTCCCTCAAGTCCGGATCTTCCCTCCGGCTTCCCCGTTCTTGCCGTACCCCATCCATTTCATTCCTTAATCTAGACTTCACAGGACGACCTTTGGCCCGCAACAGCTGTGGGTCAGGCACCCACCGTGCTCCGCGAACGTCCCTCCACAAGGACTCCGACTTGGGCACCACAAAATGATGTGAATATGTTTGGATCGCGTTGCTCAAACTGTAACATGGGTCAATATAGGTTGTCGCATCGCGGTGCAAAGCTTTCAGAACTGTAATTGCATGTGAACAAGGGATCTTCAAGTTTTGCCATTTTCCACAGCCACATTTCATAGCAAATACGTGCACTTCATGACTGTGGTTTCCCCCTCCACCTCTATGGTCTTTGTACGGGGTAACCACTTGATATACACCAGTTTCATGATTAAAATGCCTCAGAGTGTGTCCTACGGTTTTCTGCTCATTTTTGTTATAGATTTCCATTGCATAATCACTCCATAACTTACCTCTAGAGAGATCAGAAGAAATTTGTTTATTTCGATCGTGGAAATATGCAACAAGTTTGGCCCAAGTGAACTCAGCCATTGCAGCAATGGGCAAACCGCGGGCACCTTTAAGTACCCCATTAAAGCACTCAGAGATATTGGTTGTCATTGCCCCGTAACGTCTTCCACCATCATGTGACTGCGTCCATTTTTCCACATCCTCACTCATTAGATATGTGTATGGCATATAGCGTGCAACATGGCGATCAGTAGGGTCTACACCCCTCAGTAAATTAATCTCGGCCTCCTTAATGGTTTGCATTATGGACTCAAATTTAGCTGCATGAGTCGCATATCCAGCTTTCAGGGCCAATGCCTTTAGAATCGGGTCATCAAAGTGTGTGTTGAAATTGCTAGCAACATGTCGAAGGCAATATCGATGAAATACCCGTTCTGTTCCATCCTGACCTCTAGGCCACTCTCGAATGGCACATTTGATACCTTTATGTCGATTAGAAATAATGCAAATGCCCTGGTTAGGTATGACATGCTCTATCGAAGTCCTTAGACACTCTAAAAACCACCCCCAACTAGCCCCTGACTCTTTGTCCACAACAGCGTTTGGTTAGCATCGGTTGTCATTGCAATCATCAATACCCCTTTGTATTTACCATACAAATGAGTCCCATCAATACTGATCACCGGCCTGCAATATTGGAATGCAGCAATGCATGGAGCGAATGCCCAATATACATAGCGCAGTAACGCAGTACCTTCGACTGGTCTAGGTATGGTGTGATAGTTGTACCGGGTACCCGAATCCTGATCCAAGTATGCCAATAACAACTTTCGCAACCTTTGGTAAGACTCCTCCCAATCTCCAAATATCTTAGCAATTGCCTTTTGTTTTGCGTCCCATACTTTATAGTAAGAAAGCTCATGATTATACTTAGTATGTATGATCTCCCAGAGCTCATCAATACGAGCAGTGTGCTTTTTTCGCAATTTTTCCACAATTTCTGATGCAACAAAATTAGAATCCATCATTCTACCGTCTCTACGCAAGCCAAAGGGTATACAAGTGTGTGGACCCACATAAGACGTGACCATCCACAGACCATTAAGTTTAGCCTTCATATATGCCCCAATGTACCATCCAAGCGCACAATTTAGTTGGGGTCGACCTTCGGATTCTAAAATTTCTATTATGACTTGCTGCGTATATTGTCAATGCACGCTTCACCGCCTGTTTATTTGCAAAAGTCAATCCTTTACAAAAATTCATCCCATCTTCCCAAGTAGAAACAAATGGTATCTGAAGACGTGAAGGATCAACCATATTTTCCCAAGTATTTTCGTAGAATAACTCAGCAGGAGGTCTGTAAGTTGTGGTCGTATTTGTATCATGGTGGATGCCAATATCATCGTCTGCAACACCTTCATCGTGGTACTCCATATTTTCCTCTTCAAAATTCGAAACGACTTCGTGGTCATCTACATCGATCTCAAAGTCGCCTCGCTCAACCATCTCTTCGAACTCATCTACACCATCACTATTTTCACCATCATTCACAGCAGGATTTTCGTCTTCGTCTTCGTCTTCCTCTTCTAAATGTGTTTCTTGAGGATGGAGGGTTTCACCAATATTGGCAACTTTACCTTGAAATGGGAGCATATAACCGCCCACAACATGATCTTCGTCTTCGTCTTCCTCCTCTAAATGTGTCTCTTGAGGATGGAGGGTTTCACCAGTATTGCCAACATGATCTTGAAATGGGAGCATATAACCTCCCATTGAAGAATTCATTGTATACCCTCCCATTGAAGAATCCATTGTATACCCACCCATTGTATACCCTCCCATCGTAGTGCATTCATCATCTAGGGTTGTAAATTGTAAAGACGTAGTTGTTTCTTGCACCACCTCATTATCAACTTCTGCACTTGCCTCCAAACTTACGTACAACTCAACAGCATTTACTTGGGGCATTTTCTGTATCCTATTAAACATCATCTTTACATGTTTGTCTTCTTTGATCGCCATATACCCGTAATTTATCCGTTCATGAAGGACTTCTTGTGGGTAACGATAAATAATCTTGATATCATACCAAGCACGATTCAAATTCAATTCGCCCATGATTTTGCTCTTCAAATCATTCAACGTCTTCAACTTACGACATACCATCATGTAGTAGCATTGGATACCAGGCCCTCTAAACGGGATTCCGTCAATCTCATCAGGATTATCAAGGGGTCCACCGAAGTATACATTTATATCAATATTCTTCAAAGATTGTGAACCTATTAAAGAGTCAAGTATAGTATGTTAGTGACATATTTTATCTCTTTCATTTAACATCAATTACAAAACTTTTTCTATCTACTCAAAATAGAAAAATTACAACTTCTCACGCCACAATTGTATACACTCACCCCACATCACATACAATTCTACTGGCGCAATCATTATCATTTCGTACTCAAACAATGAAAAAACTAAAGACAAAACTCACCCCTATTACAAAATTTTAACTAAGCTCTAACAAAAATATAAATAAAAATATCAAACCAAACAACAAAAGTAATGAGGATGTGCAAATGAATGAGTGCAATTATGTAACATCATTATTCCATATATAATTTCAATTTTTAGGTATATTAGAGTCTAATTCTAATTGGGCCCAAGAAAAATACAACTCTAGCCCCCTCCATCAAATCTGCCCAAATGAACAAGTTAACGATTATTTAGTTGTTAAAGAAATGTAATATTTTTTTTTACTTATTAGAAATAGGACATTTGCATTATGTCCATTTTCCTTTGATCAACTTAATAATTATTTAAAATATATCATTATTACTAATATTTTTGACTTTATTTTTCACATAAAGTAAAATCTTATGATTATCGATTCGATTCTATGATTTACTCTATGAGGACCTCTTATAGGTCCTGTTTAGGATCTCAATTTTAATAACCTTGGTTTTACTTGTAAATTACAAATATCTACTAGAAACATATACATATAGATAATGTTTAATAGATCATGTTTAGGATCTCAATTCTTTTATAGATCATGTTTAATTTATTCATAAATGTTTTTTTAATTATAAATATCTACTAGAAAGGTATTCATATAGCTATGAAAACATTTGAAAAAGATCCAAAAAAAAAAAAAAATTAATTGACCAATTAATTGAATCTTAGAGGGATATTTTTTTGTCTTTAAAGTATTAAAATGGATATTTGGATAAATTTTTTTTTAGTAAATTAGTAATAAACAAAACATATTATAACGTTTGACATAGCAAATATTATTTTTAATAATTTCATTGCTAGATTATTTATTATTATAACGTTTGACTAAAATAAACAAATAATTATACTATTTATAAAAAGTATTGAATTTTAGTTAAGTTAAAATATTTTTGTATTAATGATATAACATAGAGCAGAGGGGTTCATTAGACATTACCCAAAAAAATAAAAAAATAAAAAAACAATTATACATTTAAAGTGCTACATATATATATATATATATATATTTAACTAGTTACTATGAACAAATATTTTTATTAGGAAATGTCATGACAAATTCAATACAAGCAAAATTTTCTAAAGCAGTTATACATACATTAAACAACCAACTAGAGATTGAGGAGACCCTTACCTGACATGAGGATGTGCAAGTGTACTACTGGATTGTATGAGAGTGAGAGGGAGAGAGGGAGACTACAATGATCAGTTTGTATGAGAGTTAAGAGGGAAGTATTGTTCTGCTCTGTAGAATCAGTATGAGAGTTGAGAGAGGAATAATGCAGAGTAAGAGAGGATGAGTTGAGAGAGAAGACACAAACAAGTCACGGGCTTAAAATGTCCTGACAAAGCATCAAGTAAAAACGTGAAAACACAGCAAAAACGTCAATGCTGAGCCAGAGTTAAAGAAACAAGGCTGAGGCTAGCTGTCTGTGACATGACCGGATGGGACTGGACATAATGCTGTGCATATAAAAATCGAGTTTCTGAGACTCGAGATCTACGAGGCATCTACGTGGATGCCACGTGGCATCCACATAGATCTCGAGTTTCTGAGACTCGAGATCTACATGGCAGCCACGTGGATGACACATAGATCTCGAGTCTCAGAAACTCGAGATCTATGTGGATGCCACGTGGCATCAGGCCACGTCAAACCATGAAAACCGAGCATTAAAGTGTCGAGGTATGAGCGCAGAATTCGAGTCTCAAAGACTCGAGATGTTACTAATTTATATTGTTTCCAAACCGGGCCAACTAACTAAATAGTTAAAGAAAAAAAAATACTTACCTATTTCCTCCGTACAAGTTCAAAGAATACGTGTGGAGGAACATACCATCTTGTTGGTCCGTTTCTGATTGCAAGAGATTTTTTATGGAATATATCTCAAGTGCATTGATGATGGGTGGAAGAGTTGAATTTTCTGTTTTGATCATTGAAACTTCATATTGTTTGGCAATCCTCATGGCCGCAGTGCTAAACACCGTGGTTGTGGACAAGTTCTTTGGAACAACAGGTCCATACCAGTACTGCCCGTTTAAAGTAATGTTGAATGATCTGTACTGGTTAGCTTTAAGCTTTACAACTTCAGCAAAATGCATGTAGATATAATATTCGGAAGTTGCAGTTTCTGAGTCCCAGTTGAAGACCAAGGGAGAGCTATTAGTTTTTGGTATGGCGGCAGTACTCATGACAACAGATGGAAGTTGGTAATCATTATGACTTTGGGAGTCAATACGAAGCGGGGTATCTATTCCCTCATAGAAGTTATTGGGATACCAAATGCGATCATAAACATCGTTTCCAAACCTATGGAAACATGGACAATTCCATAAGCCAGGAGCAAAATAAATCTATGTACTGTTACATAATTATGTGAGTAGGATGAGATATACGGAAGAAACAATGGCTGTCATCTATATGAGTTGAGTTTATGGTCCAAAAGGTTAAGCTGAGTCACTTGTAGGGCCGGCTCTAGGCTTAAGGCCCCTGTTAAAAACAGAACCTAAAAGTACATGATATTCATTGTTTTTATATATTAAAAAGGTTCCGTATATCCTTAGTGCATATGTTAGTAAAATATTTTAGAAAATGTTTTATCAAAATTTGAAAAAGTTATCAAACTTTTCTAAAATGGTTTACTAAAACATACCATATGGGCATACGTTAGTAAAACCTAAAACGACACATATATTGTGCATTCTTTTTTCTGTTTTCCCATCTTTAGGAAAACGTCAAAGTATTGACTGATAGAAACTCAACTCAACAAAAATTGTTTCACAAAAAAAAAAAACAACGTTGCAAATTTAGGTTTGTTTGGTTTGTGCATCCGCATTTTGGACATTTGCATTTCAGGCATTTTTTTTTTTTTTTTTTTAAAACCAACACCTATTGCACTGTTCATGGGACATGAACTGTGCAAAAAGGCATGTGAACAGTAATTTTAAAAGTGAACAGTAACGAAAAAATATTTTTTATTGTTTTTTGTTTTCTATTTTCAGTTTTCAGCAAAATAAATGGTATCCAAACGCACACTATGGGTCTGTTTGAATACTGTTTATTTTGCTGAAAACTGACAACAATAAAAAAGTTACTGTTTACGTGCAGGTTACTGTTCATTTGCCTAAATTCACTGTTTATATTCCATGAACAATGCAAAAGGCGTTAGTTAAAAAAAAAAAAAAAAAACAAACAAACAAACAAACACAGGAAAATAATTTGAATCCAAACATAAACTATATATCTTTTTTTTTTTTTTTTTCCTGATAGGGTTGCAAATATATATGATGAATCATCATTGACAGTTACTTTTTCCTAACAATTCTTACATGGTAAATTATTAATATTTGCCACCTAATCTCTCTCTCCATCAAAATCAAAATTGGAAATTAAATTTCAACTTACTTTAACCATGCATTACCTTATGCAACAGAAAGTATACATCTTTATTAAATTCCTACTCTATATATATAACCAGTAAAAGGACTAACCTGTATGCTCTATCAGTTAGTGAACCTTGATCTGTGCGAAACAAGAGTGACAATGATCCAGATTGTGTCACATACGTCTTATTGTTCAATGGCCGTAACTCTATTGCTGATATAAACGGTGTGCCGAGGTTTGTGTTTACAAGACAGACATGTATATAATTTAGAGTTGGGACATGTATGAGCTCCTTGTTGACAGTATATGACGCATTCTTTATTTTGACCGTATCCCACATATTTGGTCCCAGATGCAGATCGAATTCTGGTAAGTTATTATCTTGTCCATCATAATTCCCATGCAAGAAAGTCGCTCGGATTAAATATCTAACTCCTTGCGTAATATTTATTCTGTAACAGTTCCGGATTCCCTCAGGAAAGCTTCGTAGAGTCCATTTTTGTTGTTGATAACTAGCTTTAAGCTCATATGATATGCTCTTGCTTATACCAGTGTCTATGAATGTTGCGTCAGAAATGTAATTTATGCCTATTTTGGGCTCCGTATAGCTTAAATTTGCTGGTGTCCCACAATCTATGCTTATGAAGCCTGAGACAGATAGCACAATAGTTAACTATATATATATATATATATGGTAATTAGCTAACCAAAACCAGTACTAATATTTCAAGATTTAGATTGTCCTACCTGATTGATCCTGCGCATGAACCAGAAGAGTAAGAGCCAAACAAACGAGCAATGCAGAGATGAAATGTTTGTACCTCCCCATGATCATCATCATCTAAATTTCTTCTTGTTTATTAAATTAAACATGCTTTCTGCAATCTAATATTTATACTGTTTAGTATAGGAATTGTCAACATAGTCGTAGTCAACTGTCCTCTCTACTAGAAGAAATCTATATTTCTATCACTTTTGTTATAATTACCAATCATAACAGCTTCCGTGTTGAAATTTATGATAAAAATTATTAAAATTGAGTCATGCTTAGCACGTTCAAACAACCTAGTAAATTAATTTTAAACTCCAAGTCAATGCATGGGGCAAACGTCACGTATGGGTTAGCGTCCGTAATACTCTGCTACTTTGTCCATGATCCTTAAAAATAGAAATCCTTACGTACCAATTGGTTTGTAAAAACGTGTTGCTTATTTTCGTCGCTTACTTGACTTTAAGCTTTCTCCTAGGATGCACAGAGGGTTGGAATGAAATGGTAGACCTGAGTCACCTGACTTTTTCAAATGCCGTAGCATAAACAGTAATAATTTCAATCAATCAAATTTGAATACGTCCTAGTATCACACATTTTGGTACAAAAAAATGCCATAATTCGCTATATGGTGAGTTGTAATTGGTGAAAAGATAATGATGAGTTTATGTGAAGACATCTTTTTACCAACCACAACTTACCATATAAGCGAGTTGTGACATTTATTATATCAAAATGTTTGACACTAGACTTGCTCATCAAATTTCCCAAGCAACAGCAGTAAAGTGGATACATCCTATCAATCACAATGTCCTAGAAAGTAGTGCTCCGAAAGAGTTGATACATTTTTTTATTGCTAATGAAAAAGTTGGCACGACCATAAGATTTAAGCATGTTTTGGAAATTCAGACGATTTGAAGAACTGCAAAAGGAGAAGATTCAAGATTTTCAAGATTGAATCGAGATTGGACCGTAATAACGTAATAATTAATTTAATATGAAATAAATAAAATTAATGCATAAAAATTAATAATCTTGGCTAAACATTTAAAGAAATTCAAGTATTTGGAGACTACTAAAAATAAAATGATATTTTCACAGTTTATTATAGATTTAAAAAATATATTTTCCTATTATTTATAATATTTCAATAAATTTGATCAATAATCAACATAACAATATCTTTAAAAGCCATGATTAATGCCATTAAAATATTTTAACTAGTATTGATTAACCATTTAACAGATTAGGAATTTACAATTTTAAAGGGGAACATAAATGATAATTCCAAATCTCAAGATTTAAAGTTTCAAGGTGGCTAGCTATTAGGCATTTGAGCATCTAACCGTGGCTTTTAAAGAACATAAAAATTGACCAAATGTTAATGAAATATCAATATTGCCTTAGACCATTCCCATCAAGATTTTTAAAAAAAATTAGCATTTAACATCTCAAAACCTATATTTATAACATATAACACACCATTTTACAATATCCCTTGCATCAAAATTTCTATTTTTTTAACACTTCATTTAAATATTCTTTCTTTATTATTTTTTATTCATTTTTTTATTATTTCTCACTCTCCTTCTATCTCTCTCTCCCATTGTCTTTCCATCTTTCTCAACCCGGTGAAGCTTCTCCCTCCCTCTGATATTTGCTCTCAAAACCTCCATGGCTTGAGCTTTTTAAGCTCGTCACTGATAAGCCACAGCCACAGCCACAGCCACAGCCACCACCACCAACCACAACCTCAACCTCCAACCACCAAAATAAAATAAAAAAAATTAATAAATAAATAAATAAAAAAACCCCACGGCACAAATCGAGAAGCTTCTCCCTCTCTCTAATATTTGCTCTCAAAACCTCTATGGCCTGAGCTTTTCAAGCTCATCGCCTCTAACCACGGCCACAGCCACAACCACCACCACCAACCACAACCTCAACCCCCAACCACCAAAAAAAAAAAAAAAAAACCCACGGCACAAACTGCAGTGAAAACCCACCATAAAACCGCCACAAAACCCACCACCCCAACAACCCCGATCCTCACCTCAGCCCTGATCTTCAACCCACAGCCTCAACTAACTTAACCCACAGTCTCAACCAACCCCAACCACCATCGGACCCTCCATCATCGGACCCAGACCCACTTGCAATCATCAAGACCCGTTAGACCACTAGAGGGAGAATCTAAGAAAGAGAGATGAGAGAGAACGAGAACGAGAGAGTAAGAGTGAGAGTGAGAGTGATAATGATAGTGATAGTCTGAAGAGAGAGAAAGAAAAAATATTAAAAAAAGATAGCAACTTGCTATAGTGTGGTCTAAAAAATGAGAGCGCACTGTAGCAGTATTGTAATTTTTTTACAATATACTAGTTTTGATGGGGTGCATGTTTTGGGGTTCAGCTACTAAAAAAATGGATTTATAGCATTTAGGAGGCTTAATGAGAATGCTCTTAGAAAAACAAAAAAAAGCTCTTACCTCTCTCTCTCTCTCCTTTAAATCTCTTGTTCCTCTTTCCTCTTAGACCAAAATCACAAAGTAAAGATGTCATATAGTCCATTGTGGAGCTGCACTGTGAAGAATGAAGTCCATAGTGAGTTGTGACTTTAGATCTGGTTCTTTTGGACCACCATTTTTAGGGGAAAAAAATGGCAGGTCCGACCAGTTTACCCGTTCACTAGTCTAAAACCATTCGGTTGGACCGCAGGTCAAAAAGTTCACGAAAAAAATGCACTATATAGATTTCTGAGTTTAAAAAATTGGACTTATGGCCGATTTTCGATTAACCTGGTTTGACCATTTGGTCTGATTTTCAAAACCATGGTGGAAGACTCAAACTCATCACTTCATCCATGATCATTAATCAAACTTAATATCAATCCCACACAAGCCACTCGAACTCACAGCCATACCCCAAATCCAAATCACCATGAACTCTGTTATCTCCTAAAGCCAATTAACAATGTCACTTGTGTAACACGTGTAAGCCATCTAATGACAAAGTCTCGGTGCAGTACATCGTTGCTGGTCAATTTGGGAGCTTCACCGACAAAACTCATCCAAATCAGAACTGGGTACATTTCTCTATACTCATCATCTAAATGTCCTTAATTTGATTTGATTGATTGCACGTGTGGCCTAACAACTATACATGTGTGTTTTCAAGTACATGACATATTTAGATAATTTAATGATAATATGAATTGGTATATTATATTATTATATATGATTTATGAATCAAAAGAATTTCCTTCATATGAATGAAATTTTGAGAGACGTAAACCTTATAAATTAAAAGTTTTTTTTGGAAACATCAAAGAAATGCCAATTAATTTTTTATTTTTTTAATGCAATAATCTATAAATATTTACACACACACACACACACATATATATATATATATATTTTTTTTTTTTCTTTTCCAAGAAGAATAAAATCTACATTTAGATTGAGGGAACTTAAAAGTGATTCGGTCCATGACTGATTATACAAAAGAAGCCCACCCTGTCTTATATCTCATGCAATAAAGGCCGTCTCTTTCAGACAACAAAAAGTCTAGCCCAATCTAATTTTCCAATAAAGCCCACTTCCTCTTCCTATTAAATTCGAGCCCAAAGAAACCATGAACTCAACTATAGGTCAAGTGTTCATGCTTTCCTCTAAAAAAAAAAAAAAAAAAAAAAAAAAGGCTCCAGTGTTCATGCAAAATAAAATTTTAAGATACAACATGGGAAAAATAATTTGTGGAAAGTAGCAGACACTTTTTGCACTCTCTCCCATAATACTCTTTGATTAGCAAAAAATTAAAAGGTTTTCGGCCTCTCTTGAATATTTACGAATATCCTATATTTTGTTTGTTTTAATACTTTTATCAATTTTTGAATTCGTATTTTAATATATTTTATAAAATTATTAATTTTTTTTTAAATCAAAATTATTAATTAGTAATATGTTATTTGGGCCTTTTTATTTATTTATAATATCATGTTATTATATGTGTCATATCGCTTATCAATTTGTATATATTGACCTACTTATGTGATATTTATATGATGATAATGATATTTATATTTATGTAATATGATGTTGGATCACTATTTAGCGAGCAAGATAAGCAATGTCGTCTTTGTTAATTTCACATTTCTCTAGAGTTAATCAACTTGTGAATTTTATACAACGTGAATTCTCAAGATGGAATTGTTATTTTGGCAAGTGGTGATCTATACGACTTTTCATATCATAATATAACCGTTAGCCCTTGTAATTTATTTATTTCTTTATATATATATATATATTTTTTTTTTTTTACTTTGTCATTGCTTATAGAGTTTAATAACAAGGGGTTTTATTTCTCCGGTTATTTTCTCACAAAAATAAAATAAAATAAATGATTGTTTTTAATTTCCAAAATCTTAAATAAAATTAAATATTTTAAAAAGAACAAATTTTTTATAAAATTTAGGTTGCAGGAATTTTTATGTTATCGGCCACTATGCATGTGCTTGTTTAAAAAACTATCCATGTGTATTATAGTCACATGAGATTTTTAACAAGTCACGTGGCTTGTGGTAAGTGGGATATGGTGTCCACTTTAATGACATATTTACTAAGTTGTTACTTTAGAATCTATATTGTTGTTTTTCTTCGCCAATTAAAAAAAAAAATCCAAATTAATAAATTATTATTATTATTATTATTTTGATAGGATCCAAATTATTGTTATTCATTAATTATCTGCAAATACAACTGAAAATCTTGATAAATTACGTACTACGTACAGCCGCATTACACTCTGGTTTCCAAAAAAAAAAAAAAACATGGCCCATTAGGACCATCATTAAAACATCTTTTAACACAAGGTAATTAATTGAAGTACAATATGACCTGGTAAAAATTACAAAAAAAAAAAAAAAAAAAAAAAAAAAAAAAAGTTTCAAAATCCAATACGCCAATTTCCATCTTGGAAAACATTTTACCTTGCTAAAGGATTGAGTGCAGTCGTCACATTGATGTTGATCATGTCAAATGAATCTTTCGATTCATCCTCATATCGGTCTTTCCTTTGAGCTATCTCAGTTTGCACGCACTCCTTCAGTTCTGCCACTACCTGATCCATGGTTGGCCTTTTACTGGAAGTTGGAGATAAACAAAGCATTGCTATTTCAACAGCTTTCCACACAGAGTTGACGTTGTAATTTCCATCCAACTTTGGATCAACAATATTTTTTATATCCCCTTTAGCAAGCATGGAACTCACCCACTGACTTATGTGAGTCCTTTCTTTGGATCTTTCTATCACAGGTCGATTCGTAATTATCTCCAAAAGCACAACTCCAAAACTATATACATCACTTTTCTCAGTTAACCAATTGGTTATATAGTACCTGCAAGTGATAGCATGTTGTCAATTAAATTTGTTGCAATGTTATTTTTTATAAATTCTGTAACTCTCTTGATATCAACAAATGTATCAAGATTTGAATGCATTTCTTTGGTTCGGAAGATAAAAACAAAAAGGCAATTCCACATAAGACCAAATTCCAAAGTCTTCCTTCTATATTCTTTTATTAAATTTACATTAAGATAATTTCGTTGTTGTCTATAATTGTCAAATTTGTATTTATTTCATTTCAGAACTGGTGACACTTTTTGGATTATAAACTTAGAAGATGATAAGTAAACTAACTAAATGAAATACTCACTCAGGGTCTAGGTACCCAGGGGTGCCAGCAACAACAGTTGAGACATGAGTGCCACCATCAGTAGGGAAAATCTTGGATAGACCAAAATCAGCTAGTTTGGCACGGAACTTTTCATTCAATAAGATGTTTGTTGTCTTCACATCTCTATGAATTATAGGTGGCTTACAACCATGGTGCAAATACTCCAATCCTACAATTGACATTGCAAATCATTTATAAACACACGATGAAACACCATAAGAAAGAATTACACAAATCAAATCATTGCTAACCTTGTGCTGAATCCATTGCTATTTGAAGTCTCACTTCCCAACTCAAGATATTTGTATTCTCACCTGCATCCGTAAATTCAATGACTTAAGTCTTTTTGGTTGTGTTATTCAACTGAAGCAACCATTGATCATGTGGGGATTACCGTAAGGAAGTTTCAGTGAGGGAAATTATTAATATGTTACTAATAAATGAAAATTTTCTTTGCTAAGGAGAATAAATTGATGGGCTAAGAATTTGGGGTCTTCGCTAGACACTTCAATTATGACCAAACCTGAAAGATGTGCTTCTAAGTCTCCGTTGGCCATGAACTCATAAACAAGCCCCATGTTTGTTCCTTCATAGCAATACCCAACAAGGGTAGTTAAGTTTTTATGATGAACTCTCATAAGAAGTTTGACCTGTAATCCAAAAATTATCATCTTAGTTAATTTAACTTAAAAAGCTATGTTTGTATCTATCATAGGAGCTCAAGAATTTAAATTGTAGTTGCTTGCCTCTGCTTGAAATTGCTGATATCCTTGAACTGATGATGCAGAGAGCATTTTCACTGCCACCTGAGTGTTTTCAATGCAGCCATGGAAAACTGTTCCAAATCCACCCTTACCAAGAATTCTCTCAAAGTTGTTGGTAATTCTTAGGAGATCAGGATATGTAAATTGTCGTTGTATTGACTCCAATGATCGATTCTGGACGTTGGGTTCAAGATCTACTTTGGCAACTGCATGATCATCATGAGCATGATAAGCAAACGTCTGAGGTGAATGTTCTGTGTTTACATGAATGTGTAACTTACGTTTAAAATTTTGACCTTTAGTCGTATGTTGTTGTTTTCTGCTTCTTAGCCCCCACAAGATGGCCACAACAGTTAACGAGAGGATGAACACTCCACCAACTGATGCCACAATTGGAACGGCAATATTCTTCTTCTTGTTGCATGAACCAGATCCACAAAAATTTGAATTTTCATCCACACTAGCAATGACAACAGGGTTGGGCAAAACAATAAAAATTAAGGCGAGGAATTACAATTAATTGTAGTTTCTTTTTGATGTATCATAGAAATTATTGCAACTCATGCTTTAGCTTCTATAGAGATATTAGATAGTTTATTATTCTACAAAAAAGGAAAGTAAGGAAAATTATGACAATAAAAAGCTCATGATCTTTGACAAAACTCATACCTTAACAATAGTGAACCCTTCTCCGATCTTTCAATGAGCTTAGCTGGAATTGAACCATTCAGTTGGTTTTGTTTTAAGTTTCTGCAAGAATAGATTAAATATGATTTTCCTCTTATCTAACCATGAAATTTGTAGTATCAAATCCAAGCAACTTACATGACCCTCAAGTATTTTAATTGAGTTAAAAACTCTGGCACTGATCCCGTTAAGCTATTGTTTGATAAATCCCTGAAATCAGCAAATCACTTTCATTCAATATTGATAGTCATAAAAACTGACACCTGATTCTATAGTCATTATGTTTCAATTTTTTTTTTTTTTTTTTAATTATGTAAATTGTAAATACTTACAAGTATTGTAACATTACGAGATTTGATATATCAACTGATATTTCTCCGGTTAATCCACTTGAGGACAAATTCCTGAGTAAATTTTACATTTTACAATAAGCTAATTAGTTGATGCTTCAAAATAACTTTGAAAGTCAAAAGAGCTTAATATGAATGAAAAAACTTACAAGGATATTATTCTAGGGGGATTATAATCCTCATAGCTACAATTAAGACCTTCCCACGAGTATGCTTGTGGGGCACACGGATCTCCATGCCAATTCCTCTCCACTCCGTACGTTGACTTGAGGTTTGTTATGGCACCAGCTAATATTTTCGTATGGATTCAAGTAAGTAAATTTCTATGTAAACAAGGATATGGCACCACACTGATAGTGAAAATTGAGAAAAGTATGTGTGAAATTAACCAGAAAGTATCTTTTGCAAAAGGCATACCAAGTCACTCATGTAACAACTCAATAAGTGAATGCCATGTAATTTATAAGTAGTTTTTCGTGCATAATAACATGCCATCTTGTTGGTCGGTTTCTGATTGTGGGAGATCTTTGACTGTGTATATCTCAATTGCATTGATGATTGGTGGAAGTGTAGAATTCCCAGTTTTGAGGATAGAGAAAACATATTTTCCTCCTGTCAAGGCCGTTGTGCTGTACACAGTATCCGTCAACAAGTATCTAGGAGAAAGGGGTTCATCATACCATAGTTCTCCATTTAATGTAATGTTGAATGATCTGGACTCATTGGCTCTTAGCTTTACAACTTCAGCAAAGTGCATGTAGACATAAAATTCAGAATTTTTGTCAGTTGGCGGCAGGTAGAATTCCATGGGAGCACTCTCATTTATTGGTGTAGCAGCAGTACTCATGACAACAGATGGTACCCAGTAAGCATTGTGTCTTTTTGAGTCTACTGTCAGCGAGGTACTTAAAGCTTTCCAATAATTGTAGTCATAGGGTGACCAATAGCGATCATAAACATCATCCTTATACCTAAGTAAACATATATAGTTAGTACAAGCCAGGGGCTAATATAATCTATGTTCAAATTTGAAAGAGACTATATATGTGAGTAGCTAGGATGAGATTTTAAATGAAATGACTCACCTGTATCCTTTTTCTGAACCAAAATCAGAGCGCAAGAAGAGCGACAATGATCCAAAATTTGTCACATACGATGAACTGTTTATTGGCCTTAGCTCTAATGCTGATATAAATGGTGTCCCAAGACCAGTGTTTACAAGACAGACTTGTATGTGATTTAGAGATGGTACATGTATGAGCTCCTTGATTACACTTTGGGAAATATTCTCTATTTTGATGGTATCCCACAAATTTGGTCCAAGATGCAGATCAAATTGAGGTAAGTTGCCTTGTCCATCATAATTCCCATAAAAGAAGCTTGCTCGGATAATATATTTAGCGCCTTGTGTAATGTTGTTTATGCTGTAACAGTTCCGGATTCCTTGTGGAAAGCTTCTGAGTGTCCACGCTTGTTGTTGTAGGCCATCTTTGAATTCAAGTGGTATGCTCTTAGTTACACCAGTGTCAACGTAGGTCGCATCAGAAATGTAAATTATGCCTGTTGTGGGCTCTGAATAGCTCGAATTTGCTGCTAGTCCACAATCTATGCTTATGAAGCCTGAGACATACAGACCAATTCCTCAGCTTGTCAACCAGATAACCAAAAATTAACTGAATAATATTCCAGGACTTAGATTATCATACCTGATTGATCCTGAGCTTGAACCAAAAGAATGAGAGCCAAACTACCAAACAATGCAGGGATGAAATTTTTGAACCGCCCCATCACAATGTAAACTTCTTGCTTATCGGAACAATGTGGGCATAACTTTGCTGCCATCTTGTACTTTATACTGACAAAGTACACTACCAAACGAATTAGTGTAGTTTTAGCAGCCTAGTCAAAGTCTACTGTCCTTGCAATAGCAAAGTCAACTGTCCTTGTTACTAGAAGGATTCTCTTTCCCGTCTTTGTTTGTTTCTTTTTTATTATTATTTTTGGAAAAATTCTTAGTTTCGTTTTAGACCCAGAAAATGTGTACAATGTTGTAAATGGAATTTAAACACATTTCCTTTAGAAAATAAATGATTTTATTAGTTGAATTAATTGGATTTCAAAATTCTTGTGCAAGTTGAGAGCTCCTCAAATTGTTTAATTCAAATGTGATGCTTAGCAGAGATGCAATGTACCTAGAAATTTACTTTATTATGATTTCCAAAAATGGGGACAAAAATCCCCTCCAAGTCAATGAGAAAAATGCTGACACGCAATATGTTAATATGCATAATACTCTTTGAGGTCTGACCTTATTAGCCTGGAAAATGGAAAACCTAACACGGAAATTGAAGCGTGTGAAAGGGGGTTGATTATTTTTGTCACTGATAACAGACATGACTTTTTGTTTTTCCATGTCCCATTGCAAACGGGGCATACTTTCATTCAATGGGAGTTTCCAAGCAAAAGCAGGAAAGTCTATACTTCCAATCAATGACAAAATCCTAGCGCCAGTGTTTGGGGCATGTAATACTCATAACTCGATAATTTCAATTGTTAAAATAATTTTTATGGCAGAATAGAATCAAAGCTAACCAAGGTTGGTCGAATATTGAGTTCCGCTTAGGCTAGTTGTTCTGTTCACGCACTACTAAGGCGCACACAAGATCTTAGACGGGTTTCATCTCCTTTTGAGAACACCTTGTTAGGTTCTAAGGTCTTAGGATTTTATGTATTTAGAACTCTAATTTGTAATGTTGGCAAACCATGATCAAAACATTGTATTTAGTCTTATTTAGACTTGCTCAAAGTTGGTTTAATATTGTAAAGTTGGAATCGAATGGCTGCAAAAGTACTTGGGACTTTCGGCCTGGCTCGATCGATCGAAGAATAGACTCGATCGATCGAAAATCGCACAGGTTGAATTTTCTGCAGAATTTCCAACTCAGCCTTACTTCATTAAACGTTTAGGGTTTTATGTTTTTATCCTAGGTATATAAATAAAACCCTAGCCACGTTTTTGAAGGTTGTCCATATTGTATTGTTGCTCATACATTGCTGTTTTGTGTGAATCTCTTGTGAGATCCTTGAGGAGCTTTCCTTTACACAAAACTTAGGGTTTTCATGGTAGAGATGATTTCAACATCTTGAAGATCATTACCGTTGCAACCATTGGAACTTAAAAGAAAAGCAAGCGGGGAGCTTGTAGCTGATTGAGGAATTCAAGAAAGAAGTAGTCCGTGGATTCGGAGCCTGCGCGTGGTCGTGTCAGGAAGTTCTACTGCTGGGTAGCATTAGGAAGTCGAGCGGGGAGCTTGTAGTCCATTTGTATGAACTTCAATTCTTTCATAGTGAATTCAGGTTAGCCTTGAGGATCGGTGGGTCAAATCCTCCCCAGGTTTTTACCGTGTGGTTTCCTGGGTGATCATATCTTGTGTTATTTATTTTCCGCTGCTTTATATTCTTGATATGATTGTTTGGATTGTTTTAACCTAGAATTGCTTAATTTGACTAAGTAACAACTTAGCTAATTAATCTAGGCTACGCAATCTGTGTGTTTAAGGGGTCTAAAACCGTTCAAGTGGTATCAGAGCGTGGTAGCTCTTTTTGTTTGAGATTTTTAATCTCTGAGCTGATCCTTGACCCCTGTTGTCATGGAGTATGGATACTCCTTGTTTGTTCCTCCTCATTTTGATGGGAACAACTATGCTTATTGGAAAGTAAGGATGAAAGCATTCCTGAAATCCATTGATGAAAGGGTTTGGAATTCTGTTGAATACGGATGGGAGAAGCCCACTACTCCTGTGAGTGAGTGGCAAACTTCTGAAAAACAAGCAGCAGGCTTCAATAGCAAAGCTATGAATGTCATCTTCAATGCTGTTTCTATGGAGGAATTTAAGAGGATCTCTAATGTTGAGGTTGCTCATATTGCTTGGAAAATCCTCCAAACTGTGCATGAAGGCACAAAGGCAGTTAAGATAAACAAACTGCAGCAATTAACTTCTAGGTTTGAAAGCATTAGGATGTCTGATGATGAGCTTGTAGGATCTCTTCAATCCTATGAGTCTGGCCTACCTAAAGTGAACAAATCCAAATCAATGGCTCTTAAGTCAGTTGATGATGTTGATGGTGGTGGATTTGATGATGATCTCTCTGCTACAGAGATTGCCTATCTTGCCAAAAACTTTAAGAACTTTCTTAGGAATACAAATAGAAAGGCAAGAGGTACTTACACTGCTGAACCTAGAAATTTTAGGAAGAATGATCCCACTAAGGTTAACAATTTTGAAAAACCTAGAGAAAATTCTGGTCAATCTTCTAATAACTCTTTGGGTCCTTAGTGTTTTGGCTGTCAAGGGTATGGTCATGTGAAATCTGAATATCCTACATTCTTAAGGACTAAGGGTAAAGTTATGGCTGTAACCCTTAGTGATAATGAGGTTTCTGATGATGAGTCCGGTGGTGACGAGGATGGAAACTTCATTGCTTTCACGGCTACTGCTATAGTCAATGAAGGCATATCTGCTGAAGAGGACCCTTCTGATGGGGAACTCTCTGAAGATGCAGATCTTCAAGAGGCCTATAACAAACTTTGCAAAATTGCTGCAAAGGATGCTATGAAAGTTGATCTTGGCCTAAAGAAAATTGATTCTCTTGAGCTTGAAAAGAGAAATTTGCTTGTTAAACTGTTTGATGCTAATGAGCTTTTGAATAATGTTAAATTTGAGAACATGCTTTTGCTTAATAAAGTTAGAACTTTGGAACATGATTTATCTGTTGCTAGATCTGCTAGTTCTAAACTTGATCACATGCTGAATGTTCAAAAGTATCCTTCTGATAAAACTGGGTTAGGATATGTTGAAAGCTTCTTAGATACTGGACCTCATTCCACTACTTTTGTTCCTTCTTCTTCTTCTGAACCTTCTGTGAGTGAGGTTGTGAGTGAAACTGTCAAACCTTCTGTGAGTGAGGTAGTTAAACCTGTAGAAGTTTCACCACCTAAGAAGATTAGGGTAGACTTAAGAGAATCTAAACCTAAGGAGCCTACCAAATCTAAGGACAAGATGCATGGTAAACCTGCTTGGGTTTGTCATTATTGTGGTAAGTCTGGACATATTCGTCCTAACTGTTACAAGCTTCAAGCTGATAAGAGAGCAAATAAACCAAAAGTGCCTGTGCCTCAAGCACAAGATCCTATGGCACTAATTGGTGAATTGGTAAAGTTGTTAAACCTTTATTCCAATCCTAGAGTTGGGAATCACTCGAATGTGAATATGAACTCCAATGCTCGTGGTGCATCTAAAAAGTTTTGGATGCAAAAAACTCGAGCTAATTGAGTCTTTCTGACATGGTCCTTGTGCTTCATTGCTCTATTCTTTTGTGACCATTGTTCTTTTTTTTTTTTGTGTTTTTTTGTTCTAGGACTTGCATTGCATTACATTCATGCATTTCATTCTAGGATTTATTTGTTTTCCTTTTAAAAAAAATAATTAAAAAAAAAAGAAAAGGAAAAGGAGGAAGCAAAATTTATGTTGAACATAATGGTTCTTGATTTTTGAAAACAAGGTTGGTCAATTTATTTACACATAACATGTCTTATGTACCTTGTTTAGCTTGGATGAGCTTACTTTATTGCACTTTACTAGTTTGAGCTTTGTAGTGCATGTTGTGTGGGAAAGATGTTTATGGTGTTTATTACTTTGTCTTAATCTTGAAGTCACATGTTATTTGACTGTCGGACTTGATCCTTTTGAGAAAGGCATAAATAACCATCTCACCACTGTTCACTAGCCAATCATGAACACCTTAGTGCATATCATAAGATTCTGTGCTCGAGAAAGTGTAGCACATGCACAAAAAGAACATAAGGTGTAGCCTCAAATTAAATTAAAACTGATGTGTACTATTAGGCTTGATGCCAATTCACTTAATTCAAACCGGTGTGTACTATTAGGCTGAATGCCATCTCATACAAATACAAGGCAAAAATGCAAGAAACTTACATGATTGCAAGCTTTTGTTCTAGGAGATGTGGGAGTTATAGGATGTAACTCTTTAGGTGATAGTCTCTTTTGAATTCTATGTGATGAATTTTGTAGACTTTTTGATTGATTGCTATTCACATATCACCTCACATGTATCTCAAGTTTTTGCTAGTATCACACACGACACAAGTTACTCTTTGTTAAATACTGTACATGCTAGTGTGTGTTTTTGGTCTGACCAACCAAGTTTGAAAATATCTTGAGATTTATGCACAACATATTTGTTGCTTGAGAAAATTCAATGGGAGTTTGATTGAAATTTGTTTTAAGAAAATTGGGTTCAAAATTTTGGGTTTTTGAAAAAGCATGCCATCTCATACTCATGCATTTTGTTTATTCAATTTAATGCTTTGAGGGGTTATTTTCAAATTTAGGTTTGTGTTTTCAAAACCTGTGATTTTTTCCAAAATTCAGTGAATCTCTGCCCATTTCGATCGATCCAGCCTGTTTTTCGATCAATCGAAAAAGTGCTCTCATTTGTTTTAAAATGACTGTGCTTTTCGATCGATCGAATGTATTTTTCGATCGATCGAATATCGTGGAAAAGCTTTTTAAAAAGATCAAATCTGACTTTTTCAAACACTTTTCAAATCTTTTTCAAACACTTTTCAAATCTTTTTCAAACACTTTTCAAATCTTTTTCAAACTTTTCCTTTCTCTCTCCGACAAGGCAAGCCAACTTTTTCCAATTTTTATCGTTTTCCTCCGAAGTTTTTGCAAAGAATCTCTTTCCTCAACAAGGTAAGACCTTTTTGCCCTCCCTTTTGAACTTATTTTCATTATTTCATGCATAAATCCATGCATTTAAGGGTGATTTTCGGACTTTACATTTTTGGGATTTTCTGTTAATTCAAGCCTTATTTTATGAAATTGATCATTGGGTTTTTGTGGGGACACATCATACTAATGATCTTTGGTGGTTAATTTGATCAATTTTGAGTTTGATGAAAAATTGAAAATTCTAGGGTTTGTTCTTGATCCGAATTGGGGCTTTTGTTAATTTGAGTAGAATTTGCTGAAATTGGCTTGTTGTATTGATGAAATTGGTTATTCTAATCTGTTTCCAATCTTGTGTAATGATCAATTCATCAATTTGTTGCAAAATTTTTCAAGTGGTTTTTCAAATTTTTGGGATTTTTGATAGAAATTCCTTGTTCAAGCCAATTTTGTCCAATTACTCTCAATTAAACTTAACTGTTCACTGCATTTAGATCATGCATCACAACATTTTATTGTTCATGCATCATATAGATTTTTGTTCTATATTCTTTATTGTGCTAATTTGCAGTCTGCCCTTGGTTTTGTTTTCTCTTGTTCTTTATGGTTTTCTCTTTGTGTCTCTGTCCTTTCCTTAGCACTATGCCTAGGAAAACTAGAGCCCGTAGGAGTGTTCCCTCACCTTCTCCTTCACCCCCTCCATCCTTTGATAGTGAGCGGTTTCCGAGTGAGAAAAACCAAGAGATTTTTGAGAAGCTGAACATTAGAAGAAAGATTTGGGCTGAGCGTTCTGTGCTGTTAGATGAACTTGATCCTGCCATTAGGGCAAATTTTGAGCGTCGGGGTTGGTTACCCTTGGTGGATGTTTCTGATCCTCCTCCACCTTCTGCCTTGATTAGAGAGTTCTATTTGAACATCTCTATCCGCATCTATGATTCCAACACTCTAGTTAAGAGTTGGATACGAGGCGTAGAGTACTCCATTACTCCTCGGGTAGTGGCTGATGCTCTAGGGGTACCTTTGGTCCAGCATCTTGTCTATCCTTATGCTGAGTCTCCCGAGATTAGCGATGTTTTGTCGTACGTCACTGGTACTGCTGTCCAGTGGGGTTCTGATCCTCGGATCACTTCTGCTGAGCTCTCCGGGTTACACTATCTGTTCTTTCGGATAGCTTGTCATTCGATCTGGCCTATTTCCCATGTTCACACCATTCCTCTTGAGAGGTGTGTATTTCTGTACGCTCTTGTTACTGTTGCTCCTATTAGTTTTCCCCATCTTTTTCTTCGTTCTTTGAACGAAGTTTATAGGAGTTCATCTACTGCTCATGCTCTTGTTCATCCTATTTTCATTCATAGGATTCTTCTCTATCTTGATCTTAGTGGCTTTCCTTCCTCTGAGCCCGTTCATGTGATAGCTCCTATAGGTGCGTCTTTTCTTAGACTGAGGGCCGCTCATCTTCGAGCTGGTTCTAAACACCCTAGATCTGAGCCCTTTAGTAACGCACCTCCTCCTTCTTCTTCTGCAGGTCTTGCTAGTGAGGATATTCCTGTTCCAGTTGGTGATGATGCTGCTGCTGATGATGTTCCTTCACCTCCTTCGGCCGACTTTGATGTTCGTCGTACTTTGGAGACTGTCATGACTGTTCAGCAGGCTCATGGTCAGATTTTGGTGGACTTGCTGGATGAGATTCGTGCTCTCCGAGCTGATTTTGCGCGTCTTCATTCACCCTCACCACCTCCTTTTGATGGCGACTTGTGATTGCCCTTTGGCATTCCGTCACAAAAAGGGGGAGTGGAGTTTTGACTTGTAGTAGAGTTTTTGTAGTTAGGGGGAGTTTTTTTTGTTTTAGAGGAGCTTGTGGAGTTTTTAGATTGTATCTATGTGCTTCACTTTGTATATCATTTTTGGGGATATTCATGTTAGGGGGAGTAACATTGATGGATATACATGATATTTTTTATTGATTCTTGTTGCTTTGTGTTTCACTGCGTATTGATTTATATTTATGAGTTGATCATTCATATATGTCTTTATTTTGAATTATGTGAATCTTACAAGAATGTTATACCTGTTGTTTTACTCTTTACTGTCACACATGCGTTTATGCGTTTGTTGAGTATTTCAGGATTATACAGGTTGATTCAACTAAGCTGCTGTCTACACTTGCAACTATGGATAGTAGTTAGGCTGAATTGAATTTTATGAGCATTATCTTTGTAAAGGGCTTTTTATTTGTAAAACTTTGAGCTGTTAATTAGGGTTTTGTTACGGATTGCCAAAGGGGGAGTTTGTTAGGTTCTAAGGTCTTAGGATTTTATGTATTTAGAACTCTAATTTGTAATGTTGGCAAACCATGATCAAAACATTGTATTTAGTCTTATTTAGACTTGCTCAAAGTTGGTTTAATATTGTAAAGTTGGAATCGAGTGGCTGCAGAAGTACTTGGGACTTTCGGCCTGGCTCGATCGATCGAAGAATAGACTCGATCGATCGAAAATCGCACAGGTTGAATTTTCTGCAGAATTTCCAACTCAGCCCTACTTCATTAAACGTTTAGGGTTTTATGTTTTTACCCTAGGTATATAAATAAAACCCTAGCCACGTTTTTGAAGGTTGTCCATATTGTATTGTTGCTCATACATTGCTGTTTTGTGTGAATCTCTTGTGAGATCCTTGAGGAGCTTTCCTTTACACAAAACTTAGGGTTTTCATGGTAGAGATGATTTCAATATCTTGAAGATCATTACCGTTGCAACCATTGGAACTTAAAAGAAAAGCAAGCGGGGAGCTTGTAGCTGATTGAGGAATTCAAGAAAGAAGTAGTCCGTGGATTCGGAGCCTGCGCGTGGTCGTGTCAGGAAGTTCTACTGGTGGGTAGCATTAGGAAGTCGAGCGGGGAGCTTATAGTCCTTTTGTACGAACTTCAATTCTTTCATAGTGAATTCAGGTTAGCCTTGAGGATCGGTGGGTCAAATCCTCCCCAGGTTTTTACCGTGTGGTTTCCTGGGTGATCATATCTTGTGTTATTTATTTTCCGCTGCTTTATATTCTTGATATGATTGTTTGGATTGTTTTAACTTAGAATTGCTTAATTTGACTAAGTAACAACTTGGCTAATTAATCTAGGCTACGCAATCTGTGTGTTTAAAGGGTCTAAAACCGTTCACACCTTCTTACTAGTAGGGGCTAAGCTTGATGCAAATATACCGAAAGAGAAGATATCTAGTGTCGATTCTATGAAGAGTAGATTCGCCTCTTGTATTATGGCTCAATAATTTAGTTTATAATGAGGAATAGGATATGTTCATTCTTTTTGTGTTCACGTAATACAAATAATCATTCAATTAAGTTACGTATATTTTGAATATTGTTTGTCATTTTTTTTTTCCCCTGTAGTAAATTAGCACCAAATCATACATTAGTGCAAGGTAAGCAGCACATACCAGCATCTTCCTCGAACTAATTGTAGGGAGTAGATCAGTAGAAAACTAGCTAGTGAAAGTAAATGAAAAAAGCTAAGTGGAGGCATATGAGTTTCTCCATTGACTCTTTAAGTGCATGGACAATTTCCATCTTATTTTCCGTGGTCTTTACCAAATAGCCCCACTTTTGAAGAATTTTTATTAACAATGTCGTGGATTTATTGTTTGACTTGCTAAAGTGTACGGTTTAATTTGAAAATGTCAACAGTATTCTCGAGCTTTCTCATATGAAGAAGATTTTGATTTTGAGCCTCTCTCTAGTCTCTCTCAAGTAAACAAAAGAAAAGTTTAATTTGAAAATATGAATATATGGCCAGATTTTAAATGAAAATAAACTTAAACGTAAGTTATTCCTTTATTTTTTTAGTAAAATTAGCAATTAACATTTTTTTTTTTAACTTAAACATAGCCCCAAGGTTGTTTAGAGCTCTATCACATAACGAGGTTTCTCACGTGACAATCTCATTAGATATCTCTCCCAAATTGTGCGATCCATATATAGCAACCGCCTACTACATTTTTTAATTTTTAATTTTTGGAGAATTTCTCACTTGTAATTTTGCTCCATTAGCTACTCTATCATTTTCTGTTAAGGAAAGAAGGCCAAGATAAGCATCAAAAACATCCGCTAGGTATCATAAAATAATTGTAGGTAAGGAAGCTATCAAATTCTTCCAGTCAATTTATGCTGCTAGACGAGTATATTATGTCATTATGTGATTGTGTAATGTCGGTGCCCAATTGCCAGTATAAAACAAAGATAAAATCAACTTGCTATTGGTTTACCAATTACTATTTCGTTTTTATAGTCCTCTTAAAAAAATAAATAAATAAATAAATAAATAATTCAAGAACTTTGTGGCCTAAATTTGTCGTTTGAGCTTGGAGGTCGGTCAGTTTCTACAGTTGGAACGGAACTGACTGTAACCAGCGTGATGGGCGGGGCACAATATTATTATAAAACTAAGATGAAAAATATGACAATATTTTTTGTTTTTTTTTAAATAGATATTAAAACCATCCATATATTATTGGTAGGTGTTGAAATTTTTTTTTAGTAGATGCAAATATAGAGCTCGTTCATTTATGCAATACAACAAGTGATCAATCATTTGTAGAGACTGGCAAGTTGAAAATATATCCAGACACATCCCATATCATCCCACCAAGCTATATTCCTCTCTGTTTCGTAATTTAAAAAGAAAAAAAAAAAAAAAAGAAAAAGAGGTGTTGACTCAACATTTCAAACCACCCGTTTTGGTTGAGTTGAAAGTTTCTCCACTCTTTTCCCTTACCTACCGTATACTGATTAAGTAATGGCTACACAGTGGAGTATGGGGTTTGATAAAATACAAAATTTATATTTATATTTGATAGATTAAAATGTATATTATTTGAGAGAACCAAATAAATGCATCCAAAAAAAAGCAATATATCATTTAAGGTTTGCATCATTTAGTAGTGTTTCTTCTTTTTCTTCTTTATTTATTTATTTATTTACTCGTAGATTTGGCAATTCTACAGCTCACAACCTGGCTAAGCATACAAGATATGTTAGAGATTTATCAGTGTGGATGGAGGATGTTCCTTCCCACCTTTATGATGTTCTTTTAGCTCACGATGATTAGTTTTTTTTTTCCAGTAAATTTCCTAGTTTTCTTTCAAGAAAAAAAAAAAAAATGAAAGAAATGGGAGAAAGTACTAGAAATGTTGTCCTAAATTCTAAAATTAACCCCTACATTCCAAACTCATAATTAATCAACAGTTGCTTCAGTTTAGATTCAACAATTTGGTTGATAACAAAAATATCACCACAATCAAAAAATAGTAAAAAGAATAAAAAAATAAATAAAGCATAAAACAAACACAAGGAATTTCGTAAAGAGTGAAATATTTTGAAAAACTCTTCCAATTCTGCAGCCTACCCTACTGGAGAATTAACTACAGAATAATATTAGCTAAAATAGTATGTACGTATAAAACCTTTTCTCAACATACTAAACATATAACATGACCATATTTCTAAATTTTCATAATGAATTTCAATTTTAATATTTTTCTAGATTAAATTTATGTATCTTTTCTATTTGGGATCTCAATGCTACAAAAGATGTCTTGCTATAGTTGTGTCAAAACTTTGTATATAGTATAGTCTTCTTCAATTTACCATGGTAGATGATTAATTTTGATAAATGTCAGGTTTTGAGCAGTATAATATATGACGGTTTGAGATTCATATTTACAATTGTTTGAAGCATGATCCATGTGGATTTTCTTTTCTTTTATTAATATTGCAGAAGATGCTGATAATGAGTTGGCAAATTTCAAAGCATGGTTTTACTATGTTTATTATAAATCCTTAGACCCAAAAGTATGTTCCAATTTCGACCATTATTTGATGAAATATATGTATCTTCTATTTAATGTTGTTGAAAATTTCTAATTTTTATAGGATCTTTCTTCAAGAAACGGCAGTGATACATAATGAGAAGTCTTTATAACCCAATGGCATTGGTTTATTTTGATGTCGAGAACTTTAGAGCCCCAAAAAATAAAACCAATGCTATTTCTTATGGCCTCAGTGTTTTTTTATTCTTTGATTTAATGATTGATTTTTTTTTTCTTTCTCAATTCCCTTCAAAGTGTTTGAAGAAATGCTTGGACTGAATGCATTTGATTGGGTTTTACTAAATTTTGCAGATTGATTTTGAATTAGGGAATATATTTTTTATTATTAAAGCAAAGTCACACTCAAAAGTTGTTAGTTGCATGGTAAGTGGCGGTATACAGTGAGAAAATGTTAGAACCCAGTGTCATTGGTTTATTTTGTTGTTGAGAACTAGGGGTGTGTATGGGTTGAGTTGGGTCCGGTTAAGAGGCTTTTTCAATCCAACCCACCATGGTCGGGTTAAAAAAAAAAAAAATTATAACCCAACCTAACGCAGCCCGTCACAAGAGTCCAACCCAACTCACTTGACTCACATTAAACCTATGGATTGGACAATTTTTTATTTTTAATTGAGCATTAGAACAGTATCAACACAAATAAGAGCAATTTTATAACCATATAAACCTGAGTACAGCACCAAACCAACAAAAACTACTTTATTCTTCGAAGTTCAAATCAACTTAGCTAAGAAACAAAATAAACATAAACTAGTTTTGTTATTTTGTAATTAGTAGGATATTATATAGTTCTAGATATTCCAACTCAATTGACAAACAAAAGAGTAAATAATAAAATTATATAATATATTTTTTCAATATATATTAAATATAGGCAGGTTGAGTTAGGTTAGGCGAATTTGTGAATCTGTTGATCCGCACCTAACCCGACCCACTATTAAAAAATAAATAATTTTACAATCCAACCCAACCTACTAACTCTTAAAAACTAACCAGACCTAGTGAATTGGGTTGGATCAGTTCAGTTTTAGCAGATTGATGGATTCGTGACTTTAGAATTATTAAAAAAGAAAAACAATTTCTTTTGAACTTGGTTTTCAATTTTTTTGGTTTAATGACTGATTACTATTTTCTTTAGTTTTTCAATACTTATGATTTTTTTTTCTTTGGTTTCTCAATTCCCTTCAAAGTGTTGAAGAAATACTTAAAACAAATATGTTTAATTGGGTTTTACTGATTTTTGTAGGTTGGTTTTGGTTTTAGGAATTATATTTTTCCCTATTAGTAGAGCAAAGTCACACTCAAAGAGCTGTTATGTGAATTTTGTTGAAAAAAATTGTAAAGTATTGCATTAGTAAGAAGATTATCATTTTTTTTATTACCGTACGAAGATTATCATTTTATAATGCAGTTTTTTTTTTTTTTTTTTTTTTTTTTTTTTGAGAATCCGAACTTGTCGGCCAATTTATTAACTAACTGAAATCAGAACATACAAAACGATAAATGTTTGGTGGAACATCCTCCATCCAGACTAGTACAGGAAAGGAAAACCTTGCTCTCTTAGCTAAGGTATGGGCAACTGAGTTACCCTGCTCCTTACAAAAGAGAAGGACTTGGTTTGTAGCAAACCAGACATAGACCGAATGTCTTTAATAATGTGTCCAACACTAGCTAAAGAAAAATCTTTGGCATTGAGGGCTTTGATTATAACCTTCGAGTCACCTTCAAACATAGATTGATTAAAGCCTAACTCCATGGTAAAACTGACTGCTCTCCTTGCAGCTAACGCCTCTAATATCTCAGCTAAAGCAGGTTTCTTTATTTTTTCAGATAGCGCCGCCATGACTTGTCCATCATGGTTTCTAATCACCACCCCAATCCCGGCTTGATCAGATTCTGAGAACATGGCTCCATCAAAATTTGTTTTCCACTTCATAGCAGCTGTAGGTGGTTCCCACTTACTGTGTCGTTGCCTCGGCACACTAATACCATGGCTATACTGTTTCCGAAAATCACTGAGGATCGAGGCAGCTAAATCCATAATCCTTTCCAGCGGCAAGCAAGGTTTGTCACACCTTATCTTGTTCCTCCGACCCTAGATACTCCAAGCCACCATAGCAAAAAGTTCCAGTTACTTTTGCTGCCTCCCAACTAGAGCAACCAGGTCTGAGAAAGTTGCCAACGATGGGAATTCCCTCTTCACCCACCCAAAACTTGATTCCCAAACCGTAAGGTTTTTTTGGCAGGACCATAAAGCATGCAACGTGGTCTCATTCTCACTGTCGCATAGCTGACAGGTTTTTACATCCATAACCTTTCGCTTGAAAAGATTTGCTCTTGTTGGTAGTGCTTCAGAGCACGCACGCCAGAGGAATATTTTAATTTTGTTGGGTACCCTCATCTTCCAAATCCTTCTCCAGAACAGCTTATTGTTCGCTGTGTCTAAAACCGAAGCTTTGTCCATCATCTCCCTTTCACACAGCAGCTGGTACCCTGTTCTCACAGAGTAAGTACCATCCCTATTTCTCGACCAAATCAAGCAATCGGCTTGGTCCGTGACACACAATGGAATTTCTTTTATTTTCTCTGCTTCGAAAGGTAGGAATAGGTGATCTATTTTTTCATAATCCAATGCCCGCGCCTCCTAGTCAATCAGAGAAGAAACACGTACATCACCAGGTGTTGCATGTTGTGGTGACATAATCTTTGAAGGGAATTTCCCAGGCAGCCACTTGTCCCAGTACACACGGATCGTCTGACCATCTCCCACTCTCCACATCATTCCATCAGCTATGACTGATCTAGCCTTCAATATACTCTGCCATGCATATGAACCGAAAGCCTTTTTTGCATCAAACACTGTTCTATGAGGGAAATATTTTGCCTTGAACACCCGGAAAAACAAAGAATTCTGGTCATTGAGTAACCTCCACACCTGTTTGGCAAGCATTGCCTCATTAAATTTAATCAAATCTTTGAAGCCCAAGCGACCTTGATCTTTTGGTTGACACATAACCTCCCAATTTCTCCAATGGATTTTTCTTTGCTCTCCATGCTGCCCCCACCAGAATTTCCTAATCATCATCTCAATATCATGACATAGGCCCACCGGAAGTTTAAAACAAGATATCGCAAATGTAGGAATGGCTTGAACTACCGCCTTTAGGAGCACCTCTCTACCCGCTTGAGATAATAGTTGTTCTTTCCACCCTTGTAACTTATTCCACACACGTTCTTTGATGTAGTTTAGGCTTGCTTTTTTTTTTCGGCCCACCACCGATGGCAACCCCAAGTATTTTTCGTACTCTTTAACCTCCGAGACCCCCAAAAAGTGTGACAATTCCTCTCTTAGTTCCACTGAAACAGCTTTACTAAAGAAGATTGTCGTCTTCCCTCTGTTTACTTGTTGGCCGGATGCTTGTTCATACAAGTTTAAAATATCTTGAAGAGCAATAAGATCCTCCATCTTTGCTCTACAAAACAATAGTGTATCATCTACAAAAAATAGGTGGCTGATCCGTGGTCCATTCCTACACAAAGAGAAACCCCTTATCTTGTCCTCACTTACTGCACCCTGAATTAATCGATTTAAACCTTCAGAACACAATAAGGAAAGATAAGGTGAGAGAGGATCACCTTGTCTTATTCCTCTAGATGGTGTAATCTCGCTCTTTGGTTCCCCATTCACCAAAATTGAGTATGACACCGTACTAATACACTCCATTACTAATCTCACCCATCTTTCACCAAACCCCATCTTCTCCATGATTTTTCTTAGAAACCTCCATTCTACCCGGTCATACGCCTTGCTCATGTCAAGCTTTAAAGCCATGAAACCCGATTTCTTCGCCTTCTGAGTTTTCATGTGGTGTAGTGTTTCAAATGCCACCAAGATGTTGTCAGAAATAGCTTTATCTGACTGAAAAGCACTTTGTGAGTCCGAGATAATATTTGGTAAGATTCTTTTCAACCTGTTAGCAATAACCTTAGAAACAAGTTTATATAGAATATTACACAAAGATATAGGGTGATATTCAGTGACTAGGGTAGGACTTTTAACCTTAGGAATAAGAGTAATGAAGGTTTTATTTATAAATGGAGGAATAAAACCTGTGTTTAAGCAATTTAGCACCGCCTCAGAAACATCATCTCCTATGATTTCCCAATAATGTTGAAAAAGCATTGGGGGTAAGGCTTTTTAGTCTATCCTATGTGATGCACAAATTCATGACTAGTTAATTATTTATATTAAAAAAATGAAAAACAAAAAAAGTAATTTGTAATTAATATACGATTCATCTAAAATTGTTATCTGTGTTAATAATTAGGTTGAGCCCTCCTACACCTACTTTCAACCTGGGTTTTGTTGGTTTGAAGAATGCAATCACAATATTGATTCTTCTTCGATTCCAAGGTAATTAGAATTTCTGAGGTTACTTTAGCTACAGAAGTAACACTGTTAATTTCCTCATAATTCACGTAGTAGACTCGTGATAATCCTAATCTAGATTCTCTCCCAAAAAAACACTCCTAATCTAATCCAGACACCGAATTCTACGAAGAATACTCAGCCTATGCTACAAAGAACACTTGCTCTCTCTTTCTCCTTAATAGAACAAAAGTTTTATCGGAAGATTTAAACTCTAAATGTTTTCCTTAAAAAACACGAGGAGATGTTATCAGGCCTAGGGTTTCCCTCACTTTGATAGAGCGCCGCAGTGAGTGAAGACATGTTTTCCAATCCATCTTTCCAATCCAGGAAGATGATTATTCAAAGGAAGCAGAGGGCCCGCAAGTTCGATTACTCTCCAGTTAGTATTGACGCATTCGATCATATATCACAGCTGCCTAAACACATCATTCAACACATCCTCTTCTTCATGCCTTAAAAAGACACAGCTCGTACTAGTGTCTTGTCAAAGACATGGCAACGAGCATGGATTTCGCTCCCTATGTGTGATTTCAGTTGCGTTCTATTTTGTTTCTCGTCAACATTATGAAACTGAGGAGTTTGTGAATAGAGTTGATGAAGCTCTAGTAATACTCAAGGAGCAGAAGATACTTGTCAGAGAATTCAAGTTGAGAATGAAAGTTCGTGATACTATAGATGCATCTTGTATCGATAATTGGATGCAATTACTCATGAAAAATCACATTAAAAAGCTAGACCTTGGAATTGAAGGCCAAGAAAATATCAAAAGCTATACTTTGCCTAGGACTATTTTTGGTGCTGAAGCATTATCCGTATTGAAGTTAAGAGGTTGTAAGCTGGTGGATTCCTTATTCGGCGACAACAATGAAAAGTTTACTGTTTTGCGAGAACTGTCTATAGAGGAAATGGATGTATATCCAAGTGAATGGAAAAGAGTACAAAATCTCCTAACTTGCTGTCCTTCACTGGAGGCACTTACTGTGGACATGTCCCCAAGAAGTTACATTGGAAGGTGCAAAAGCTCTCTTCAACTTGTCAATGTTCCCAAAGCTTAAAAAGGCATATTTAAGAAACATTCAAAAGATTAGGGTTGAAGCACCTGCACTTAGAACTCTCTACTGTGAAGGCTGGATCCGTGCCAAATTGGATTTGAATTTGATTGCATGTAATAATGTAAAAGAGCTGGAAATTAAAGGGTTCAGACTTGCAAAGAAATTCTTTCAATAGCTTAATTTTAAATTTCCTCTTCTCGAAGACTTAGCAGTGTTGTTCAACTCCAAAGACATTGATGTTTCAATTCATCGACTTAAGAGGTTACAGTTGCATCATTCCTCCAATTCTTCACCAACTGTTAAGATCAATTGTGAAAAATCTGCGTTCCTTCAAATATAGTGGCACGTCAACACCATCGATATTTCTTGTCAATTCTTCAAACCTACAAGAAACTGAACACAATTTGTTCAATAACTATCAAATAACCATGCGATGGTTACTTTGGTTGAGACGATATGTTGGAAACTTTCAGCAGAATCAAGTTCTAAACTTTTGGTGTACTGACATTCCACTTCCAACGGTAATTACACAATTAAATGGAAACACACACACACACACACATATATATACTTTCTCAATTTTAGTGATCATTAGTAAGCTACGCACTCTGATACCATATTTTCCCCTTCCTATTTTTCAAATTTAACAAATAAACTCCAAGTTTACTGTTTTGATACACACTTAATCAGATATGAGGTAGACTTAAATGAAGAAAGCATTCCTCCAAGACCAAATATTAAGCATTTGATGTTGTCTAATGTTATATTAGAAGATTACACTGCTCTTATAGATGGCCTGTTATGGAGTTGTCATACAAAGATATTATCGGCACATTCGAATCCTGAGAGCAAATTCATAAAGGTATACATTTTGTAATGAAAAGAAAACTGTTTATTATTTATATGTGAGAAATTTTTGTTCGGTTTATGAGTATCATGCTGACTATTGAATTTCTTTTGATTTATATTGTAGCCCTTGTACGAGACCTTAATGAGCAGAGAAGAAAAGCCAAAGTGCTGCAGTGGCTTCAACACCAAATGTTGGCGTCATTACTTAAAGGCTGTGAAATTAATTAATCACTCTGGCTGTCTGGCATGTGATATATGGAAGTATGGGTGCCTCAGAGCAATGAGTTATCCGATTCATTTCTAACTGCTGAAGTACATAGAAGTATAACTTTTAAGCTCGAATGGTAATTGGAATATTAATATTCATTTATTGACTTCTTTTTTTCTTATGTTAAGCAGGTTTTTTATTTTTAATTTTATTTTTGAAACTAAAGTGATATTTTTAAAGCAAGTCTAATTATGAATGTGAATGACAATCAAGCTAAAAATACTTTTTCAGTCACAACTCTTTGAAATTACTGTTACATTTTCTCAGTTACCACTATTAGAAGTTACTTTTTTATGTCCTTTCTTCTTTTGGCCTTTATATTTCTTCATTCTCAGTGGCTCTTACAGTCTAAGAGTCCTCTAGTGTAGTTGCATATTCCAAAGAATCGGACACTCCACTTGTATGTAGGCTCTTAATTTTGGTTAAAGTGAATAGCAAAATCAATTTTTGAAATCCCACCTTTCCTGCTTGAATCATTGCCTCCCCTGTAACCATCTATATTGCAGCTAATTCTACCAGCACATATTGTTTGTTTGTTTAGACCCCTTAAAACAGATTGTTTAAACCTAGTGAATTAGCCAAGTAGTTACTTAAGTTAATTATGAGATCTAGGTTAAACAGTGAAAGATCATATCATACACAAACGGAAAAGTAAAGAATACAAAGATATAATCACCCAAGAAAACCAATAAAACCAACAGTTTCAAGATAAAAAACCTGGTGAGGATTAAACCTAACTATCCTCAAGGTAAACAAATCTACTAATAAAAAATTAAAGTTTTTACAAAAGATTTAACCCTAAATCTATTACTACTTCCAGTAGTAACTTATTGACACAACCACGTGCAAGTTCCGAATCCACGAACTCTTCTCTATTGGATTTGCAACACACAAACTCCCACACTTATGACTTTGAGATCTAACTCAAAGGTTTCAGATTACTATCAGTAGTTGATCTTGTAGCAGCAACTTCTACAACACTGAATCTTGAGCTTCTTCACAGAATATTTCTGGTAGAAAATTTGAGATAGTTTTGGATACAAAACCGTAGATCTACAATTGGAGGCATAAGATGCACTCTTCTCTCCCTGAAACCCTAAAAAAAAAAAAAATCCCATCTAGGGTTAGGTTATAATGTCCTTTAAATACTGCAAAAAACACATTGCGATTTAGGCTTCAGATAGATAGGTTATGGGCTTTCTTCATTTGTTGATTTTTGTTGATCTACAACTTTCGATCAATCGAAAAATTCTCCTGATTGATTGAACCAGTCTGATTTTGACTTTCTGAACCTGCATCCTGTATGTTCTTTGAATTTTGACTTACAGCACTTTGAGCATTGTCTAATATGACTTCATTAACTCCAAGATCTATATCTAGACAAGTTTATGTTCACAGTTTGCCAATTGTTTTAAACTTTTAGAACCTAACAATCTCTCCCTTTGGCAATCCATGACAAAACTTGCATACAATATGAAATGCTCAAATACAAGAACAGCCCTATTACAATAATATGCCCAATTACATCACAAATCTCAATCTAAGACTCCTAACCTAGAAGTTGCAATAAAAGGCAGAAGGTCTTGATCAGAATATACCTATCTTTCTTGAAACACTCAAAAGAGCACATCATCGCATGTGTGGAAATAAAGACAGATAAACAATACATAACAAATATGCAATAACAAAACAATTTCATCTCCCCCTTTCAAAATCAATTTCATCTCCCGCTAAATAAAGACAGATAAAAACCTTTTCAACATTTCTTCTATTTCTCCCCCTTTTTGTCACATATTGACAAAGACAACCCAATCAAAAGGTAGACAAAAAACATACATAATAGAGGACAAGAAAAAATAGAGAACCAAAGGAACACAAAACAATTCATCTCTGTAGAAAATAGAGACAATTCCCCCTATGAACAGCAAATGTTTTAAAAACAGCTTTCTCCCTCTATAAAAATAGGAAAAACAATTTTCAGGGAAAATTTAGGAGGTGGGGAAAAATAAAGACACACATAAGATGAGGATACACATGAAGAAAAATATTCTCTTTTTCAATATATGCAAACTTGACACTATGTTACCCATAAAAAAAAATGCATGTAAACATCCCAGGCACAATCAGTTAAGACTATATAATATAGATCTCAATGATATAAAAATTCAGCATGCAATGTTTTCATGTGTCAAGGTATTTTGAACTCAAATCAACCTCATTGGTAGAGAAAATATTTCCACATTTATTATCCCCCATATTTCCAAAAAAAAAAATATTCCCAATTTTTAACAATTCACACATCAAGATAAATAGCATGTACTAAAATGTACAAAACTAAAAAATTAATCAATCAATTTTTAAATCAAGTTGACACATGGACTTGGTTGTAATAATTTTGGTTTTGTGGTTGACCTTTCATGTTTTGAACATATTCATTTTCGTATGAATATACAGATTTATAATCAACACTTTTATAATCTATTATATCATAATAGTCATTAAGAAACCATAAATCAATTAATTTTCTTTTCATTATTTGCCAAGAGTGAATTCGATGCTTACCTCATCATTTTCTATCGATTTGAATGTCTTTCCAACATTCCTCTGCTTCATTGTCTAATTTATTAGATACAAGCCGCACTTTTACTTCATCACAAATCTTCCAAAAATTAAAATACTCTTCCAAATCAAGAAGCCAATCAATAAAATCCAACTTACACATATCTCCATAAAAAATGGAATTTTTTTATAGGTAGGAATGCGTCTTTGAATATATCGATCATTGTTGTTTTGAGATGATTTCCTAGCAAGAAGAGTAGCAATCTTTTGCATTTTGCCTATAATTTTCTAACTCTTTTCAAAAAATTGTTGACTCTCATCACGAGCATCTTTACGAAACTCAAGGAACTCAGCCCTAGTGAGGACTGCGCTGTCGACATCATTGCCGCCATTGTTGTTGTGGTGGTCACCGTCTCATTGGTTAGCCATCAGACCAAGGTAAGTCAAGACTTTGATACCAATTGATGTCGCGGAAGCTTAAAAAAAGCACACACGATACTCTCTTGATAGAACATGAACTAAACTATTAGCTTCTAGTAGTAAACCTTGAATCCATGAGAGGTTTCCCTAAATCCACAAGGAGAAGAAAACTGGAATCCAGTAGAGAAATAATTTGACAAAAAGTATGTATTTATTGATAATAGTCTGAAAAATTGAATTTTCTTTGGAGGCTACAATGCGTTTAAATAGTAAAAAGAAAACTTAGGGTGGCTAGAAACCCTAAGGCGGCTACGAAAGCATATAAAACTCAAATATGACTAAACAACATTAAAAGCACCTTATAAAACAAGGAAATAAATCACCTAAACCTAAAATAACAAAAATAACATAAAAATGTTGTAATTACATAATTACAAAATTTAAATAAGCCGTGTCCTACATCAAGTATCAAGAATGAGAATTTATAAAGAGATTCTATATAAAATTATTGTATGAAATTTTTCACCGAAAAGTACTGCTATGATGGATGGTTATAAGAAAGTAAATTTTGGACAAAGGGACTGCACTGTACCAGCATTATTCGGGTGAAGTGTAGTAATGATTGGAGGTTTTAATTTGCTAATTTTCTAGAAGGGGATTATGACATGGTTTTGAAATTTGGACTGTTCAAAAATAAATAAATAAATAAGAAAGAAAGAGGTTGAAGCTTTTTAAGGTTAGATCAGGGTCTAATCGAGGTTGTAGATGATATTTTCTTATTTAATCACCTTTTCATTTGTTTACATTGAAAAATGTTATGTCCACAATAATTTTACAATAAATTTGAGATAATAAGTTATTATTGACTATTACTAGTAGACAAAAAAGTAATTTTGGTGGGTTCATATTAGAACTAGTAACAACTTGGCACTGAGGAATTGTTGTGAAAATGTTGTAAATTTAGCATTTCCTAGTTAAAACTATAGGATTGTTTGGATTCCATTTTTCTATATTGTTAAAAATGCACTTAAAAATGTCACTAGAGTATATTTAACATTTTTCCTAACAAAAAAAAAAAAAAAAATAGTAAATACGGGTGAATCAGTAAATTCCTAACATGTTTTTAAATTAGAACTCTCAGCTAGAAACTTTGATTTGCAACCCATATTTGAGTCCTCCAATTTTTCCATTGCCAAGCTCAAAATTTAAAACAGTGCATCTTATTGATAATGTTCTTAAAAAAAAAATTCCCCGCCGGTCCACTTTCTTTGTCAAATTCAAATTCAAATCTTGAAGATACACTCCACGTTTCAGAACCTAAGACAAAGTTCATACAATTTTCAAACTATAGCTCCCCATCATTTTGTTACATATACCCATGGGGAGTTAGAGTTCGTTAAAAAAAAATTTACCACTCTTCCTTAATCCTTGTCTCAACGCCGCTATAAAGATAAATATACCGAAAGAAAGATAATAGGAGAGAGGTCAAACAGAAATCAAATACCAATCAGAAAAACTAGATTTGTGTCTTTCTTTTTATCCTCACTTGGTTCTTTGTCTTGGACTTGACGGTACACATTCTAACTAAACAAAACTTACAACTTGTCATGGTTTGCCATCACTACAAACTCAAATTCTAACAGAGAATTTTTATTTTATTTTATTTTATTTTATCTGGGGAATTTTTTATTAATAGTTGTAGATTTTAGACGTGTGGTATTCCTTTCTGCATGCATTATGTGTTTAGTTTTCAACAAATAGCACATAATATTTATGACTGAATTGTTATTTTCTTTTTTGTTAAATGATGCATTATTTGAAGTAATAAAAAATCATATGTTAATTGACATTAAGAAAGTATCAAAATGTATGAATTTAGATGGAAAAGAATGTATGAAAATAATACATATGACTGAACTTAACTAATTATAAGTTAAGGATCCATGTATATATATAGCCAATCTTTAAAATTAAGTTAGGGCTAAGGCGAAGTTGTTGTTGTTGTTGTTGATCAATTAAGTAATTTACCCTAAATTGTAGGAGTTCATGTGAGGATGAGTTTTGATTGTTTCTTAAATTGAGTTTTATGGGAATGATCTTTGGCGTCAAATCAAGTCCTTAGGACTATATCATTAAATTGGAAGTAGAAGTTTAAACTCTTTGTAAAATGCGCCACTCTTGCAGGGAAACAACAACAACATAATTACAAAAAAAAAAATTTAAAATTAAAAAGCCCAAGGTAAAATTGTAAAGTTTTTTAAGGGTTACTGTTAACATGATTTTTAAAATCAGTACGGTCAAAGAAGCGGTTTTGATTCCAGTTCTAGATTTTACCTGATTTTTGAGATTATATATTATATATGAACAGCTAGGCTTTGAACCCCTTGTGAGTTAAATTGGCACAAATTGAACACACGGATGAGTAAGTTCTTGGCTGCCCAAACGGACACTACGTTTAGAAAGTAGATGCATCATAGGTTGCACATCAAAGTATCAGTTGATTTGAAAATTTGGCCTAAATTGGAATTCAGGTGGAGTTTTTAATGTTTATTTTAATATATACTCACGCATTAAATTTTATTTTATTAATTTTAATCTTTCTTATGCTTTATTATTTTTATTTAAATTGAATATCGTCTGTGTTTTTTATGTTTATCATCATTTTTTAAAATGATTTTAATTTATTTCTATTTAAAATAAATTAGTCATAAATACAACAGTTGAAGCAACTACCCAAATATTAAACCAATAAATCGTCCTTTGACAATTTAATACTGGGTAAAATTCTTATAACTATGCTATAATAATATAAGCTACTCTATATGGGAGTAGACCTCTCAGAAACCTACTCTACTTACCTCTGTTCAAAGAAAATAGTAACAAGGAAACGGAAAAGAAAGTTGGAACTTGGAACATTGGATCCAATTTATTTTAAGGTACAAATACAATTACATCCGATATATATAAATAATAACAAAATATAAAATATTTGTATAAGGAATGAATTAGATTTATATAAGAATCAATGAGTATGGCCAAGGTTTCTAGAGTCCAAGTACTAATAGTATCTAACTGAATTCCCGCACGATATGCAGTGCAATTTATTAATATTAATTTTCTTAAATATTTCAATAAGTTTACTAAAAATCTTGTAACTTAATTAGTTGACACCTCAATTTCCAATAGAGACATTCATGATTCAAATCCCCCAATTATCAATGTATATAAAAAAAAAAAAAATTCAATAAATTTTCTTGTAAAAAAATTGTAATCTTTAGTTATTTTATAGTTATTTTATAGACAAAATAGAAATTACACTATATATGTATTCACAAATTGAAAATTACATGATATATAGTGGTTAATATAGATTAGCATGCGGAGGAGGGGCATGCCCCCCCCCCCCCCCCCCCCCTCTGGATTTTCAAAAAATGCCCCCTCCGCCTCTATTTAATGTTAAAATTTTTAAATATTGAGTAAAATTTTAGATGATGGCCTACTTTCATTTTATATATATATATACATATATATGTTCTTTAATTTATTGTTGTCTCCTTTATTTTCCTTTTAATGTTGAGTTTTTTTTTTTTTTTTTTGGTCATATATAAGTCATTAATTTTAGGAGCATTTAAAATATAAGTTAATAAAAATATATAAGTAAATCTCTTTAGCAAAAAATTTTTGTTGTTTTCAAAAAAGAAAGTCGTATGCATTTATATAGAGAGTTAAAACTACTGGAATACAATGATACATTTGGCTTGGTTTCCCTTGAGAAAATTTTATTGCTCCGCCACTTATTGTGTGCTACTAATTTTTTCAAGTCTAAATCCTCTGTCCCACTATTCCTGCTCCACTATATACTCCACAAATAAAAACATGCCACATGTCCATCTATTTTATTAAATACTAAATTTATGCATTCTATTATTTCAAGGGTAATTATTAGATACTCCCGGAGTACTATAAATACGTACTCCCTCTTCTCACATAACTGTGGGCTTCACTAAAAAAATTTATGGTGAGACCTACAATTTATATGAGAGAAGAGAGTACGCATTTATGGTACTCTCGGAGTATTCAATAATTTTCCTTATTTCAATTACCTAAATTTGATGGGTTATTTATTTATTTATTTTAGGAAATTGAAATAATAGAAAGTATAAATGTGGTATGTTTTTATTTGTGGAGTATATAGTGGAGCAGGAAGAGTGGGACAGAAGATTTAGACTCAATTTTTTTCCTTTTCTATTGGACATTGCTTTGATTGTTGCATGATATAGTGTTTCAATTGTTTCTCACATATAAAAAATTGTTTCTCACATAAATCTTAGAAAAATTATATTAAAATTTGATTATGCTATAACAAAATAAATATATTTATTCTATTACACACACACACACACATATATATATATAAAGGACTTAGGAAATTTAAAAGACTAAAATTTATTTTAGTGAATTCACAAATATTTAATTTTTTATGACTTTTGTGTCAATTGTTGTCAAAGCAACTAAACATGAGTAAAAATGTCATATTCCAAATTTATTATTATTATTCCAACTAAGAATTATCTATTATATAAAGCTTATAAAAATAATCATATAAATAAATTCATTTGATATATATAAATAATGGACAACAATAGATAATTAATATATACATTTATTCTATTGACTAATTTAATTAACTAATACTTTGATATAATTGTAAACTTTTTTATTTAGAATCTTTTTTTTTTTTGAGAAATATTTAGAATCTTAAATAAAGAGAGCTTCAAGGAATGCTGGAATAGAAAAATAATATTGTAAACAAATGAGTTATTAGGCCAAGGTCTTCGTAGTTATTTAGGCCACAATTTCTAGAGTCGTAGTACTGGTAAGAACAGGTTTCATCCGATTATAAAGTTAGTAACTCAGGATAGGAAGTTTCAATGGCTGGATATTAAAGTTATACAAGCGAATTGAATTGAAAGAGAAGGATTTATTTGTTTATTGATTTGGTGCAAAAGAGACGGATTTAGATTGAGAAGAAAAAGAAAACCATATATTGAGAATATGGGGTATGAAAAGAAGAAGAAAAAGAGTAGAAACACACAGCAGTATGCCCCACTGGTGAGTACTGTTGATGCTTTGGATCGGATATCTCAGTTGCCAGAAAACAGTATCCACCACATCCTCTTCCTCATGCCCCCAAACCCAAAAGATGCTGCTCGTACCAGTGGTTTATCTAAGACATGGAGACAAGCATGGAACTCACTCCCCAGGTCTAATACGTTTTGAAAAAGCAGAAAGCAAAACTTGTAGAGGAAACAGAGAAGTTTATTAAGTCCGTCGATGAGGCTTTGTTACCACTCCGTGAGCACAAGAAAATAATCCAACGTTTTAGTTTGAACATGAGACTTTGTAGTTCTATATATGATTCGTGCATTGATAACTGGATAGAATTGGTTAATAGAAATCATATAGAAACGCTAAACCTTGAGATTCGTAGCATGATTTTAGTGAAAAAATACCCTGAGTTTAGTTATAATTTTTACGGGCAAAAATACGTTTTACCTCAGAAAACTTTTTCTGCTGAATCTTTAGTCAAATTGTCTTTGACTGGTTGTAAACTAGAGAGTGACTATTTTTAGCGACAATATGAGGCCTATTTGTTTGCGAGAGTTGACTCTGCGCTATATGGAAATTGATACTCATACAATTACGAAGATCCTACGTTGTTGCCCATTGCTCGAGGTGTTTGTTCTAAAATTTTGCATGTACGTGCGCTCTATAGTTCGCCGTATTAATGTTCCCATTGTCAAATTTCCTAAGCTTAAGAAGGCTAAACTATATGGAATCAGTTGGATTAGTGTTGAAGCTCCTAATCTTGAAGTTTTTCAGTACTGTAAGAAGTTTATTGGGGAATTGGTAAACGGTGCTTACAGTAAGGTAAAGAAACTGAAAATAAAATCCTTCCAATCCAAACATATATCGATCCTGGATTTCAATTATATGTTCCCCCTTCTTGAGACATTGTACTTGAGATTCTTCTTGAAGGAGGAAATTAAAATTTCCAGTCATAGAGATTTTGTCTTGTGATAATCAAATTATGCCGTTGCTCCAGATCGATTGTGTGAATCTTCATTCCTTCAAATTTGATAGCGAATCAATACCAAACTCATTTTCCATCACTTCTTCAGCTTGTCTAGAAAAAATTGAACATACACTTTGGCTAAGAGGTTCTATAGACACTATCTGGTTTCTAAGACTCAGACGATATCTTGGAAACTCTAAGGAGCAACAAACTTTAAGCTTGCACTTTCACCCTACTACGGTAAGCCCTAAATTCAATTTTATTTATTTAATTTTCCATTTTTAATGTTCATGTAGTGACAATATTATCATGTATGTAGTTTAAGTGCATTATTTCAATACCAATTCCTTTTTCTTTTCTTTTCTTTTCTTTTCTTTTTTTTTTTTTTTTTTTTTTTTGGTGCTTACAGGTTTTTCGGTTTTTGAGAAAAGAGTGTTTACTGGTTAGTTTTACACTTTTCTACCTAGATCAATTTAAAGAAACAATTTCTTATCTTGAATTACAGAATGAAATAAGTTAACCCCTATTACTTTTTGATCAGTTTGATTTGGTATGTGTGGATTGAAATTGTGTAGACGTACCAAATTGTTTTTCCTTCTAATATTTCTATCAATTTATTAATCATTAAATTACAGTTTGGGCCTTGTTGTTCAAGTTTGTAATAGAGCAATATATAGTAAAATTGATTTCTTGAACTACTAAAGTTTTGTTTAACATTTTAGCTTTCTTATGCAGAATTGCTTCACTTCAGAGGAGTTAGAACCAATTGTTAAGCATTTTGTGTTGGATAATGTTCCAACAATGAAAGACTATACAGCTATTTAAGATGGCTTATTATGGAATTGTCATCCAAAAGTTCTGTTGACGTATTCAAATTCAAAGAACAATGAATTCATAAAGGTAAGTAAAAATTTGGCAAAAATGCAAAACTCACTCTCTAAGTTTCACCATTTTTCATTTCAGTCTTTTAAGTTTGCATTTTGTCATTTCAGTCCTCTAAGTTTCAATCCTCCTCAATTCAGTCTTTTGTTAATATTCCATCCATGTCTACCGTTAACTTGTCCAAAAAATGATGTCATTTTGCCCATTGTTTAATATTTCATTTTTTAAAATTATTTATTTCTTAATTTAAAAAAAAAAAAAAAAAAAAAAAAAAACAACAACAACAACAACAACAACGAGTCCATCCCCCATCTAAAGAACACGAAATAGAAACCCCACTACCCACTCCGCAGATCGTGAGGGAGAGAAGGTATTTTGCAGAAAGCAAATTAGAGGAACCTAGTAAGGCTCTAATACCAGCAAATCATGAGGAAGAAAGTGAGCAATTAACTCGCGTCTAACCCCAGTAGAAAGGCTCTTCCTCCGACCTGAAATAAACCAAGTAATCCACTGTGAAATCGGGTTAAAGAACCCCATAGACCCAGACTAAACCCAGGTACTCAACTCATTGATGCTCAAGCACCCAAGGTTCTCTAGCCTCATGGTCCATGACTCTAGTGGCCGAGAACACAGGCGCCACATTGAGAGACCGAGAGGGAGATGAGGTATTTAGGCTGGAGTCAAGTACATCTGGAGCGGAACTGCTAAGGATTGGCCTAAGCCGAGATGCCAAGTACACCAAGAGTGGAGCTGTCGGAATACCTTCTCTCCCTCTCGGTCTCTCGGTCTCCCGATCTCTTTTTCTCCCTCTTGATCTTGCTCTCTCCCTCTCGATCTTAATTATTGATGGGTTAGGTAGTTAGGCAGGAGTGGGTAGTGGGGTTTCTATTTCATGTTCTTCAGATGGTTCGTGTTCTTCAGACGGGGGATGGACTGGGTTTTTTTTTTTTTTTTTTAATTAAGAAATAAATAATTAAATAATGGGCAAAACGACATCGTTTTTGGACAAGTTAATGGTAGGCATGGATGGAATATTAACAGAAGACTGAATTGAGGAGAGTTGAAACTTAGAGGACTGAAATGAAAAATTGTGAAACTTAGAGGGTGAGTTTTTCATTTTAGCCTAAAAATTTCCTAACGAGAAGCAAATGAGTTTTAGGTAAAATTGAAAAATTTTGCTTACTAATTAATATTATTTCTGTTTTTTACCATCTTTTATTTGTTCTGTATTGGAGTTCCTATTTCAGACACTAGTTAACAGATATGAAGAGCCAAATTGTTGCAGTGACAGTCACATGAAGTGTTGGAGGCATTACTTAAAAGCTGTTACGAAGTGTACTTAAATGGAAGGAAGTATGTCAAGGTTCGTGATTGTGATACCATATTTGATTTATTGTCAACTCTTGAAATACGTGACCAAATAGAGTTTTATTCAGAATGGTCATTGTTGACACAAGACTGTGTATGAACACGTGTAAAGACCACTCCTAAGACAACTTATATAGGTGTTTGATAATTCATGTGCAGTAATACTAAACATTCAAACAAATTATACCCAGTATTTTTGGGTCATTTTCGAAGTTAATTGTAGAATTATTCTGAATCAGTTAGCCAGTAAGACTCGCGCCTCCCATGCACCAAGCATTGTGTAATTTGAAACTTTTTTGTCGTACCCACTTTCTTTCTGTACAGATTGTTTGGGTTGATCTAATGTACTTGGGAAAGAGCGAATTTTGAATTTTATTGCTATTCAAATATATTTTTTATCGAGTTCGATTAGTGAGTCTCTCTATTTGTCAAAGAACCATTTTAAGAAAGTTTTAAATCTTTTGATACAACTTTTATATGAAATATAAAAAATTGTTAAAAAAGCAATTATTTTTTCTTTTTCCATAAAATATTTCTAAATATAATCCTTAAACCAATGCTTTTAAGATAGGGATGGACCTAGGTGAGGGCCTAAGGGGCTCAGGCTCCCCCTATGTCCAACTTTTTTTTTAGTTATTATATATTTTTCATTTTTGTAGTTGGACTCCCCTTCCAAAACCTTAGGCCCCTTTCTCCTCAATAAACCTAGTTAGCCTCACCCAAGTAGCAACTATCTAACTCAAAAACTTAACAAAAACAATAAAAACATTCACAATGGGGATTGTATTTTAGCAGCAACAACAACAACAATAACAACAACAAAAAACTATTTTACCACCAAAGAACCAAATCATGTGTTATTGGAGAAGTTAAAGCTAAATTTTTTGCAACTATAGGAAACTGGTATAAATACCGATTGACTATAGCAAGTTTTTAAAAATAAAATACAATATTTTATTAAAAATATATATCTTCCTTCAATTAAAAAACTCAAATTCTCTCTCTTCCTTTATTATTTTAATAAGTTATTTATATTATTTTAAATGAAATGATTAAAAAAAATAGAACATTTGATATCAGGCATATTGTAAAGTGAGGTAGTAAAATAGATAAAATAGTCTTTTAAGGTGCTAAAAGCTAAAATTTATAGCACCGCCACTATGAATGTTCTAACTTCAACCAAAAAAAAAAAAAAAATCCTAGCAAACCTAGTATTAAAAAATAGCATTATTTTGTTTTTGTTTTTGTCTTTGTTGGTAAATGATTGTATCTTAATGTATTTAGAAAAAATAATTTTGTTTATTTATAATTCTTTAATACTATAGGATGCCTATTTGGAGTTTTTTTCTTTCCTTATACTCCAGTCCCGCTAACTTAAAATCTTGGATCCATCCGTGTTTTAAGGTATTCATTAAATTTTCATTTTTTAAATTCCATAAGTCCTGTTATTTACATCATTTACCTTGTGGGTAGAAAGGAAAAGGATTTCTTCTAGTTATACTCTTATGCTTTTTTTGGTTGGAGTGAGTGATTATAGGGCAGTGATGGCTCTACATGCAAGCCAGGGTTGTCACAGGATCACCCTGACTTGCAAAAAATTGTATATATACACTTACAAAAAAAAAAATATATATATATATATATATGTATTATATGCTAAACTAACATATTGTGACCACCCAAATAAAAATTATGAACACCCTGACTTGAGAATTACAAAAATTTGGGTTATAAAAAAAAAAATAAGAATAGTGCTACTATATTCACAACATTTTCACAATAATTTTACAACAAATATAATGTAGTAAGTTATTACTGATTCTAATTTGGGCCAAATACTAATATTATTTTTTTACCCACCAATAATAGTTTTTTTTTTTTTTTGCATAAAATTTATTGTAAAATTGTTGTGAAAATGGTATTACTCCAAAATTAATTCTACCTCCAAACATAATTCTTAATCCCCCCCCCCCCTCCTTTTTTTTTAAGCTTAAATAACGAAAATAAAATATTAGCTCAAATAAAAACAAACATAAACCAAACAAGAACAAGACAAGATGAAACAACAACAAATGAAAAAATTATTTGACAAAAAGCCTATTAAAAAACAAAAAGATAAAATTTGTAACTCATTCAACTTATTCAATAAAAATAATTTCTAATTTCAATTTTTTTTAAATGGTTTCAAGTTTAATATTGTGGTAATTTAAATTTCATAGTGACCACCTTAAAAAAATTTCATAGAGCTGCCACTGTTATAGGGGGGATGGAAATGAAGAAAAGAAAAAATTGAAGAAAAAATAGTGTTTGAGGTTGTTTGGTTGAGGGCAAAAAATTGGAGAGATTTTGACCCTACCAAAACATAGTTTCTCCAAATTGGAGAGAAGATAAGAGAGAAAAGTGTGCAAAACGATTTGGACAAAATTGCCCAACATTCCATTTCACTTCAATTATTTGGCTAACTGGGCGTATGTGCTGCCTGCCTTTTTCTTTTTCTTTTTTCTTTTTTTCCTTTTTTTTTTCTTTTGGGTTAAACTAGCCAACGTTTTTTTTTTTTTAAGCCTGATACACGTACACCAAAACTGCCTTTTCTTTTAGTTTTTTTTTTTTTTTTTTTTTTTTCTTACTCTTTACTAGGCATGATTTTTCTTTTTTAATAAACTTGGTTGTTTGCCTTTTCTTTTTCTTTTTTTTTTTTTCTTTTTGGTTGGCTGTTTGCCTTTTTTGCCTTTTTTTTTTTTTAATTGGATATCATTTTTAATTAGGACATATAAGTAAATTTATATAAATACTATTTTCTATCCTCCTATTTCTCTTCTCAATTAAATAAAAAAAATTTCAATCTCTCTACTTTTCCACCCTTCTAACCAAATACAAACTAGAGAAACTAAAATATTTTCTATCCTCCTACTTTTTCTTTCTCTTCTCATTTTCTATCATCACACTTTGTTATCCTTCCAACCAAACGGACTCTTAGTCTATAATGGATTTCTATAGATGGTGAGCTTTTTGGTTTGTATCTCTTAGTTGAGCTGGACTACTGACAATGGTGAGCATTTCTATCTCATATAAGTGTGTACTTGTGTTCACTTCTTACTTTCCAAAAAACTTTGGTATCAATGTGGTATTATCGCTTTGGTTGTCATGCTTGGTTGTGGTTGTTGTTGTTGCTGCGGGCCTAATGTCAAAGCCTCAAGAGCGCACCAAAGAGACCTCCATAATGTAGAAGTGGATGAGTTAAGGAGACATATGCAACAACTCCAACTACGTTTGGAGCAACACATTTCATGAAGTGTAATTTGGAAATTGAACAAGGAATTCTTTTCAAATTTTATCATCAGTTTTTATCTTTGTTCATGCAAAGGGTCTAAGGGAATGACACCCGCAAGATTTGGATCGAGTGATCACTTTTTGAGGGAGAGTCTGACATAATACTGAGCCAAGATGCTTTCGGTTTCATCATCATAAAGTTTTCCTTTTTCCTTCTTTACCATCCAATAAACAAAAGATTTTATTAAATTTGATATTTTCTAAATAGGCCCTTTTTTTGGTTTTATCAATGGATATCAATTTTAAATTTGTTATTAAACTTGAGAAGAAAAAGAAAAGGCTTTCTAATTTAGTTCAAAAATTAAAAACCACTGGGATTTGGTTCACAACTTTGAAAGTAGTATATTTGAAATTGTATTTGCTGATTCTATAAATTTATAAATTAAAAAAAAAAAAAAAAGTGGGGTGGGGGTGGGGGGGGGGGGGATTTGCTATATGTGAGGTTTTAACATTGAGTGATTTTTTTTATTTTAATAAAAAAAAAAATACAACATTGAGTGGTTTTTTTTTTTTAATAAAAAAAAATACAACATTGAATGATGTTAGAGATATTATAAATACTCATTTAGGATGACTTTTGTCATAATCCCATTGAACCCTTCAATTCTCTCTTATTTTCAAGACATGTGGTATTTAAAAATCAAATAAGTATTAGGTCTGCCAAAAATATTATGTCATTTTAAAAATGTTATACATAACTTAAATTTATATATATATATATATATATATTATTTATAAGAGGATTCGTTTCTTTGGAGTGGACTTTTATGTGATTTATATATACCCTTAAACCTTAAGTTGAATTGAGAAAAATTTTTAGAACAACCTGATAAAAATATATCTCCAATTCTACTTAAATGCTTACAAAATATGACACTCTCTTACTAATCCATATCTTAAAAACAAATTTATTCAAAATTAAAATAAAAAAAGAAATAATGAAACTACATAACACAAAAAAAAAAAAAAGGCCTCATTGCAAAGCACGTGTGATGAGGCTAGTGAGTGTGTGTGTGTGTGCGTGTGTGTGTATAACCTCTCTCTCTCTCTCTCTCTCTCTCTCTCATGGCCATCTCTTTCCTTCCTCTTTCAACTCTATTTCATCAATATTAGAACCACCTTGAAGCTTAAAAATTGTAATGTGTTAAATTTAATTATTTCACTCGATGGGGTTTTTGTCTGCAAATATTTTTCCCACCATGATCAAGTTGTCATGTCAAACTTAACTTCCATTGCACTCTATTTAATTTGATGGTTTGATTGTGCCTCCACTTGATTTGCATGTAATATAACTAATTAATTAACATTGGATCTAATTTATTCAAGGTACAAATACAATGACATCCCTATATAAATAATAACAAAATAAAAGATTAGTATAAGTAAAGAATAGATGTATATAAGAATCATATAAATAATAACAAAATAAAAGATTAGTATAATTAAAGAATAGATGTATATAAGAATCATGAGTGCAGGAAAAGGTTTCTAGAGTCCGAGTACTAATAGGAATGAGACTGATATTTGTAAATCGTGTACACCTTACCAACAAAGTAAGATGAAATAGAAAGATAATATTGTAAACACGAGTTATTAGGCAAAGGTCTTTGTAGTTAATTAGGCCAACGATTCTAGAGTGCTAATACTATAGAAACTAGTAAGAACAGGTTCCCCCTTTCCAACAAAGTAGCCGAACTGATTATAAATATAAAGTAAGTGATGTGGTGCACAGAGAGAAGGATTTCGAGGGGAAAAAAAAAACCATATTTTTATTGAGAAATATGGGGTTTGAAAAGGAGGAGAAGAAGAGAAGAAAAACCATATTTTTATTTACAGGTGATTCTTTGGATCGGATATCTCAGTTGCCAGAACACATTCTCCATCACATCCTCTTCTTCATGCCCCCAAAGGATGCTGCTCCTACCAGTACCTGGTCGCAATAGCTATTATAGTTTTGTTTCAGAAGAGGAAAAAGCAGAATTTGTGGAGGAAACAGAGCAGTTTATTAAGTCCGTTGATGAGGATTTGTTACCACTCCGTGAGCAAAAGAAAATAATCCAACGTTTTAGTTTGAACATGAACCTTTGTGATGCTATATATGATTCTTGCATTGATAACTGGATAGAATTGGTTAATGGAAATCATATAGAAACGCTAGACCTTGACATTCTTCGCATGATTGACGTGAAAAATTATGTTTAGCCACAGAAAACATTTTCTGTTGAATCTTTGGTCAAATTGTCTTTGAGTGGTTGTAAATTAGAGAGCGACTATTTTAGCTACAATATGAAGCCTATTTGTTTGCGAGAGTTGACTCTGCGCTTTGTGGAAATTGATTCCCATACAATAATGAAGATCCTACGCTGTTGCCCTTTGCTCGAGGTGCTTGTTCTAGACTTATGCATGGAAATGCACTCTGTTGTTCACCTTGTTAATGTCCCCAAGCTTAAGAAGGCTAAATTATATGGAATCAGTTGGGTTAGAGTTGAAGCTCCAAATCTTGAAGTTTTTCACTGTGAGAGGTTTATTGGGAAATTGGACAATATTGCTTGCAGTAAGGTAAAGAAACTGAAACTAAAATCCGTCGAATCCAAACAAATATCTATTCCGGATATCAATTATAAGTTCCCCTTTCTTGAGACCTTGTACTTGAGAATCTTAAGGAGTGAGAAACTTAAAATTTCCAGCCGTGGACTTAAGAGATTAAGTTTGTCATGTGATGATCAAATAATGCCATTGCTCCAGATCAATTGTGAAAATCTTCATTCCTTCGAATTTGATAGTGAATCAATACCAAAATCATTTTCTATCACTTCTTCGGCTTGTCTAGAAAAAATTGTGCATACACTCTGGCCAAAAGGTTCTATAGACACTTTCTGGTTTCTGAGACTCAGACGATATCTTGCAAAGTTTAAGGAGCAACAAACTTTAAGCTTGCACTTTCACCCTACTACGGTAAGCCCAAAAATTCAATTTTATTTATTTAATTTTCTATTTTTTATCTTCATGTAGTGACAACATTATTATGTACCTAGTCTAATTGCATTATTTCAATACCAATTCTTTTTTCTTACTTTATTTACAGGTACTTTTTTTTATTGTGTTTTACAGGTTTTTCAGCTTTTGAGAAAAGAGTGTTTACTTGTTAGTTCTACACTTCTCTACCTTGATCAATTTACAGAAACAGTTTCTTATCTTGAATTACAGAATGAGATAAGCTCACCCCTATTATTTTTTGATTAGTTTGATTTGGTATGTGTGAATTGAATTTGTGTAGACATATCATTTACACGTGCATGTCTATTTCTTTCGCTTTTTACTGTTTGACTACACCAAATATTTTTTCCTCCTAATGTTTCTATCACTTTATTAATCATTAAAATTACAGTATGGGCCTTGTTGTTCAAGTTTGTAATACAGCAATATATATTATAAAATTGATTTCTTGAACTACTAAAGTTTTGTTTAACATTTTGACTTTCTTATGCATTAGTTAAGCATTTTGTGCTGGATGATGTTCCAACAATGCAAGACTATACAGCTGTTTTAGATGGCTTATTATGGAGTTGTCATCCAAAAGTTCTGCGGACATATTCAAATCTAGAGAACGATGAATTTATAAAGGTGAGTAAAAATTTCCTAACGAGGAGCAAATGGCTTTGATGTAAAATTGGGAATGTTTTTTCACTTGGACTGTGATATTTTGCATACTAATATTATTTCTGTTTTTGCCTGTCATTTATTTTTTGTATATTGCAGTTCCTATTTCAGGCACTAGTTAACAGAGACGAAGAGCAAAATTGTTGCAGTGACAGTCACATGAAGTGTTGGCGGCATTACTTAAAAGCTGTTATGGCAAAGTATTTCGATTGGAGGAAGCGGAAGTATGTCAAGGTTCGTCATTGTGACGCCGTATTTGATTCATTGTCAACTCTTGAAAATTGTCACAGAATTGAGTTTAATTTGGAATGGTCATTGTTTACACAAGAGTGTGTTTGGACACGTGAAAAGACTACTCATAGTCATATAGGTGTTTGATAATTCAAGTATAGTACTACTCAACGTTCAAACAAGTCATAGCAGTATTTTTGGGTCATTTTGGAAGTTAATTCTAGAATTATTCTGAATCAGTTAGTTAGCCAGTAAGACTCTAGTCTCCCATGCATCAAGCATTATGTAATTGGAGCTTTGTAGGAGTTATAACTTTCTTTTTTTACAGATTGTTTGGGTTGAACTAATGTACTTGGGAAAGGGCGAATTTTGAATTCTATTGCTCTTAGCTGTGTCTATTGGTTTTTCAATTGTATTTTTTAATGAGTTTATTTAATAGGCACTCTTGAGGTCATTTGTTAATAAACTATTTTTTAAAAATTTTAATACTACTTTTTCTGATAAATATAGAAAGTTATAAAACTAAATCAGTTACTTTTTCCTTTTTACATAAAAAAATTCTAAAAATAATTTTTAAACAAATGACTCTGGTACCTCGGTTAACTTTTCCCTTTTCTAACTTCCATCCTTTACCTCGTGAGAAGAAAAAGAAGGATTCTTTTTGTTTTACTCTTAGTCTATAATGGATTTTGATAGATGGTGAGCTTTTTCGTTTGTATCTCTCAGTTGGATTCCTGAGAGTGGTGAGCATATATTTCTATCTCATGTAAGTGTGTACTTGTCACTTGTGTTCAATCCTTACTTTCCAAAAATAAAATCTTTGGTCTCAATGGGGTATTAGCATTTTAGCACTTTAGCTGTCATGGTAGTTGTTGTGGACAAATGTAAGAGAACCAAGAGCTCGCCAAAGAGACCTCCACGATTTACAGCCCCAACAACACTTGGAGCACTACACTTCAAGATTTGGACGGAGTCACTCTCTATGAGGGAGAGTCGGACACAAGGCTGACCCAAGATGCTCTCGGTTTCATCATCAGAAACTTTGCCTTTCTGCTTCTTTACCATTCAATGAACAAAAGATTTTTATTAAATTTGATATTTTCTAAATAGGCACAAGTTTCTTTTTGATTTTATCAACGGAAATCAATTTTAAACTTGTTATTAAACTTCAAAAGAAAAAGAAAAGGCTATCTAATTTTCGTACAAAAATTAAAAACCATTGGGATTTTCGTTCACAATTTTGAAAGTAGTATATTTGAAATTGTATTTGCTGATTCAGAAAAGGAACGAAAATATATTTGTTATGTAAGGTTTTAACATTTGAGTGATTTTTTTTTTAATGCAACATTCATTGATGTTAAAAATAATACAAATAATCACTTATGACAATTGCCTTTTATTATTAAGTCAAGACACAATTAAGTTTCCTCTCCTATTGAACCCCTTCCCTCCTATCTTTATTTATATGTAATTATATGTAAGACATATCATATTTAAAAGTCAAATATAATAATAAATCTCTCACTCTGACTTAAAAAATATAGTTTAATAGTTTTATACATAATTTAATTATGAGATTAAATTCTATAAGGATGGGGTGTAAAACCTATGTTTTACACCATCCAATAAATGATTGCCACATTAGCATTTTACTTAAAATTTATTAAAATTCAATACATCCTACCACACCTAATAACATCTCAATAGATTCCCAATTTGGTTAGATTTATATATAGGTATTAGAATTGATTGAGTGTGATTGTGTTTATTCTTAAATATGTCATAAGATGATGTGTCATGTTGAGATTGGAGGGGTAAAACATGGGTTTTACACCATGTCCTTATAGAATTTAATCTCTTTAATTATATATATTTTTAAAATCTTCTCTCTCTCACTTTGCATTCTCATGGCTATCTCTCTCCTTTCTCTTTCAACTCTATTTCATCAATATTAGAACCACCTTGTTAGGCATGGTGAAATACCTCTAATCCATTCTACTTCCTTCATGCATAGATTTTTCTAGTCCAGAGAGGAGATAGGACATGGGCCCCTAATGGTCTAACTCGGTCCACTCTTGCCTTTCCATATGTGATTTCAATTTCAAAAAAAATAATAAAAATAAAAATAAAATAAAAAATAAAAAATCTTTTGAGAAAATAATTAAATTTTAAAATTTGGCTTCCAATAAATGAGAATCATATTGACAATGATTGTGCACGAGGGATTAAAGTGTATCTGAATGAGAATCATGTCTAAAGATATTGCGCACGCCTGGACCTTATTTTTGTTTTTGTTATAAATGTGGTTAATAAAGAAGGCATGCAAGCGAGCAATATATATATAGGAATAGATTTTTAAGAAAATATATAACTTTATCACCACTTACAAAGTAATCTCCTCCAATAATCCTTTTTGTCATCACGTTTCTGCAAACAGAAATTAAATCCCTCCATTTGTTAACAAGGTTAGCTTTGATTTCTTTTAACTATATACCAAGAATTTGAAGTTTGATTTTTTTTTTTTTTTTTTTTCCCCTCTCTTGGTACATACCACATGGGTTTATTTTTTGTCGACTTTTTCTTGCCCTTTCGATGCCTTTTATAAAGATTGGCAAGTACAATGAGGTGGACAATACAATTTGTCACACAAGTTCAAGATATCCATACTGAGATGGAGAATGACGAGTCTATAGCACATGCTCTTCAAGAAGAAGAGCACTTTGGTGCTCGTCAAGAGCATTTCCAAACTTCAAATATGTTGGCACATAGTTGTGTTGATGCACCAAGAAGATACCCTAGCCTTTGTACTTGCAATTTGGGTTAGCACCTTGGACTGTGATTTATATATTTCTTTTGCTTACATACAGTGCTAGGAAAATTTTTTGTGATGTGTGTAGGTCATTTTAATGGTCTAAAAACATCATATGATCCAAGAAGACGAGTAACCGAAATCGAAATCCCCTGTCTGTGTTCTACTCCGTTAGAAAAATTACTAAGCGGTGCCGAGGAGTTGTTAAGATCATTCGAAATAAGGGACATTTTTGCTACGGATTATTATTTAAACAGAAGAATGAACAAGCAGATTAATACTGTTGGTGTAAGTATTACTTTTGTACAGTCTTTTATTGCCAACAGAAAATAAAAGTTTAATCTTCTCTATACACAATTTGAATAGAACTCCTTAGTCTTTCATTTTCACTTATTTGTACTTCCAAAAATAACTTATATTTTTAATTAAAAGTGATTTAACAATAAGACAAGATAAATGACATAAATTATCCAAAAAACAATTATGGACATTTAATTAAATTAGAAATTTAAAATTTTCCATCATATTCTACTCTCTCTATCTCTGTCTCTCTGTCTCTCTGTCTTTATACATACATACATACATACATACATACATATATATATATATATATATTTGTGTGTGTTATTTAATTGAAGCAACTGTTCATCAAAAAAAAATTTGAAGCTACTAGAACTAGTAGTTGAACGTACAATTGATTTCATTTGTTATCTAAATTAGTGTTTTGATGCTTTATTCTGGTCTAAAATAAGTTGTAACATTTCCTTTCTTTCATCTTTTTCTTACTGGTAAGTTATACAGGCATTTTGTGGGTTAGCCTTATTCTCTTTTTATTTTTTGGCAGTTCGTTCCTAAAACAAATGCAAAAGTACCCTCAGCTAATGATGTGAAATCCGATCATCAACGCCTGCTAGAAAGGTTCAGTGCTAATTTCTCCCTGATGTTGCTACATTAAAATTATACGTATAGTGAATGGTAGAGCAATTAATAAAAACATATACAAGATTACACATCAAGTACATTTTTAGGGAAAAAAATGACTCACTATGTTACTTTACCTGTGAGTGCTGTATAGATAGATGAATAAAGAATTATCCATTCACAATTAAATACAATATGGTAAGAAATTTTTAGTATCTTAACTAAAACCAAGATCATCATTTCCTGCAAACCTTCAGTTATTTCCTCACATTTAGAGTTATAAAACCTGTAAGATGTTTTTATTTCTTTTTGTGTACTTTCTATCAGTTACACTGATATTGAAATGTTGTATATCTGATGTTAGAATTGTTTTATCTTTCAGACTGAAGTTATACAATCTGGTTGAGAATGAGGTCAAAGGAGATGGCAACTGTCAGGTCAGTCCTTACGTTAAGTTCAAGATGGATTTTCACAAATTACTGCATAATAGCCGTAACATAACTTAATCTTGACTGTTCCAACATTTTGACTATATAATTTTTTTCCCGTTACCTTTAACATGTCAGCTCTACAACTTAATGCTAAAGTTTATTATATGCCAACATAATATTTCAGTTGATCATCAACATGGGCATAAACCGTTACCTTTAACATGTCAGCTCTACAACTTAATGCTAAAGTTTATTATAATATTTCAGTTGATCATGAACATGGGCATAAATTCTTCTTTGCTTCCAAATTTTGTCTAGCAATCTTTTGTCATGGTTTCTAAGTAGTTTTAGTTCAGCCTTATGTATAACTTTTATTTACTTGTGTTTCTTTCTTTCTATTGCAAAACCTTAGTAGTAATGATCATGTGTCCTCAATAATACTAAATCAAAAGATATGCCATTACTTTTGTACTCTTCCAGTTTCGTGCTCTAGCAGATCAACTGTATGGTGATCCTGACCTCCATACATTTGTAAGAGAACAGGTTATTGAACAGGTTGGTTGCTATTCCAATAAAGTTACTCTTTTATAAAGGAATTTGAGTCCTAATGTCCAGAAGCAAGTCAAGGTTTGATTATTTTTTCCCTTGTGTTGATGTCAACAGCTCAAGTCTCAGCTGGAACTTTACCAGAATTACGTTCCTATGACTTATAATGACTACTTGGAGAAAATGAGCAAGTATTTTGGCATTCTCTCTTTTCAAAGTTATAGCATTCATTAATGTTTACTTGGAACTATTTCATACTTATACTCTTTGACATAAATAAAATAGGGAAGGTGAATGGGGTGATCATGTCACATTGCAGGCTGCCGCAGATCGGGTAAGAGGAGCTTCCCAAACCTTTCTATATTCTCCATTTCCTTTCAGCTGTCCTGTCCATAGAAAATTTTGAACACATTTTTTCATTGAACCCTCTATTACTTCATAGCCAAAAAAAAAATTTGTATGAGGTCACATTTATTAGTGTCTGCTCAGAGGGTCCTAATTAACCGTGCTTCCTTAATTTCATTTTAGCTATTTTGAGAAAATATAATATGATTACAAATTGCTAACAAATTTGACATTAAAATTTGGATGCGGAATTTCAAATTGCAAAATTCAGAATTTTATTGGTGGAAAAAATTTTATGAGAGCAATTTATTTCTAAACTCAAAATTTACCTTTATCTAATTGTAAATAAATTGGTCAATTATTGATTAGGAAAACACTAAGTGCCTTAATGTTTTTTCATCATCACTTTCTTGTGATTTTTATGGAAATTTCCTTTTTTCTGTATGGGTTCATGCAACTTATGGTGTACTGATGTACATGTGTGATTTACCATTTTTTTTCTTTGTTAATTTGATTGTCACCATACTAGTTCTTCTTCTTCTGATAACTGATGCATGTTTACCTTGTGATTGTAGTTTGGTGTCAAGATATTTTTGATTACTTCCTTTAAGGATACTTGTTACATTGAGATTCTTCCCCACATTCAAAAGTCCAAAAGAGGTAAATTTTTTACAATTACTCATTATATCCCTATGAAACTTGATGTGAATTACAAATTTATATCAAGGTCATAATAGTTCTCATTGCTAGATATGTTGAGACTTTTTATTAGGACCTACTTTTTCATTTTTCACTCGCATGACTTTTCCTAATTCATTCTTATAGAAAGTTGCAACTTAATGCCCCTTACTTTTTGGGCCATGCCTTAATTTTATATTTGGTAAGCTGTAAATATGAAATTAATGAATTGTGGATTTTGCAGTTCTTATGTTAAGCTTTTGGGCAGAGACTCATTACAATTCAATTAATCCAGAAGCAGGTAAACATCTCTATAATTATAAACTTCATATCTCAACATATGCTGAGCTTTATGGTTAGATAACCCACCTCAGGATCCATTCTGTTAGTGGACTTAAAAGTATGCTCCTAGCCTCCATAAGAAGAATCAAGTAGGAGGAAAGCTAGATTCCAAGAACAAAATACTCTCTCTTGCCAATTAATCCCACTTCAAAATGACCATTGTAAATAAAAGGTGAAAGCACTTCTTGGAAACACACATCAAAATATGGGCTGCTAAATGAAGGTGGCTGATGCAGTAGTAGTCCGTAGCTTGAGTTGATACTAATACCAGAAATAATTCCAGAAATCTATTAAAAGGGATGGAGTAATGAGTTAAAGAAGGGGGAGCATAGGCTATATATCTAATCTAAATGTATATTGAACTGCTGCCTCTTGATAATAACAACTTTCCAGTAACAGGACAATGCAGCTAGAGTTATTTCACCAAGTTGTATAAATAATTTAAATTAATTTTCTTTCTAGATGATCTTTCACATCTAGATGTGCCTATATCACAAAAGGAAAAAGGCAAGAAGTGGTGGAAATTCTGAAGAAGCTTCAGTATCTTAGACAATGCATGGTTTCACAGTATGGTAGACAGGAGAATGATGCAGATGGTTTCTAATTTTTACTGCTGCTGCCGCTGAGGTTAATGGTCCTTGAGGTGCACCTCAACTCATTTTTCCATTATTATATTCTTTGACCTTGGAATCTTCATTTCATATTGCATATTCTTTTCTCAAATCTCTTTAAATTTGCTTATACTCAGATCACTACTTCATTCATTTTATTTCTAGTTATTAATGGTTTAAATTTTCCATTTCATGATCATAACAGTTTGAGCGTCAAAATCAATGTTATTTCCAATTTATAACCATATAATATTTTAATCAAAGTGATTTGCATCATGCTTTGTTAGATGTTCACTTGTAATAATCTGTTTGGAGCTAATAAGACTGTGCTATCTGCATTGAGCATTTTCTTTTTTTTGGGTTACTAATTTAATCAAGTCGAGAAGCATGATACCCAAAAAAAGGGGGAGGGGGGGGGGGGGGGGGTGGGGAATTTTTTTGTACATTAACTTGTTTCTCTGGTTCTTCCTTTATACTCTGCTTCAGTTGATTTAAGATCTTAGGCTGCATTTGTAACTACCTAAAGGCCATATAAAATAGAGACTAGAGTTAATTGTATAACTTTTATATTAGTTTTTTGTATTAAGACATGGTCAAACGGAAGGGAAATGGAGCTTTTTAAGTTTTATTAATGGGACTCAACAACATTGAAAGATCAAAGATGCACAAAATGATATTGCATAATTGTAACCAGTATTTCACGGCATTTAACTAGAAAAAGCCATGAACTAGGTAGGGAAAAAAGAAAGGCTCCCAGTACCAAAGTCCTACTTTCACTTGCAAACAAAAATCTCATTATGCAGAAAATTATGTAAAATGGAAAAGACTCATGCCTGCAAATAGTAAGCCTAATGCTAGTTTAAAATATAGTACTTGATACGTTTAATATTCTGACAGTACTCTTGTATGAATGGAGTGGAAACTTCATAATCTGAAGGAAAACAAGAATGTAAAATACATTACTGTTCATATCAGTTTGTTAAGGTCTATCCAGTTCAGCATGAAACAGGATACTGAAGTAGGCTAATGTACAAAATGAAGCTGCTGCATTTCAATCTAAAATGCAGAATCTATGTATTAAGTTGACGCTGCTGCAGTTCAATTTAAAATATGGGATTAAGTACTAATTAGGCCAATGGTTTTTTGCTGACTGAAAACTTTATTCTTCAGTGTCATATGGAAGCACCTATTGTCACAGTGGGAGGAATAATTATTATGATTCATTTGTAAGTTTTTAATTCAGTCTGATGCAACTTGGTATACCTGAATAGTTGTGGTTTTTTATTCTAAAATACAGAATCCGGTTGCAGGAACAATGTCATCTCTTGGGTTGGAGACCAGCTGCTAGATGCCTCTAATTTGGAACACCACTGATTACTAATACTAATTTTCTTACTATTCTTCTGTTACTTGTCATCCTTCTTTTACAAGTCTGTTTTGCTGATTTGTCAGATTCTTTCACTACTATATCAAGTAAAATATGTTGTGGCATTGTTGGTAGAATCATTCATGAACTAGTACAATTGAAAGAATGTGTATGGTCAGTGAATTAAACATTTTTTTAGTAGAATAAATCCGCTGGAGGAAAAGAAACTTAAATTGGGCATATCCATGTGCTTTACTGTAATCCTGTAACCTACTGGTGCTAGTGTGCTAATTGTACATAGTCAATACTTTCTGATGGTCCCATTTAAAGGAAAGTCTACACATGATGTTGCCTAGAATGGCAAGATTGGAGATGAGATTATCAGTTAGACTCAGACTTGGGCCGTTAGCGGAATATCTCGACTGAAATGTGAAGGATTCATAACTACCCCACCTGAGGGATCTTGTTGCTGAGCTCACTCACCCCTCATTGCAGATCGCAAATCGCTCTGCTCCGGTGCTCGGTGCTCGGTGCTCGCCACTCGGTGCTCCCTCCCTCAAGGTATTTCTCTCTTTTTCTCTCTGACTCTCTCTTAGTCTCTCAATCTCTCTCTCTCTTTATCTCACTAAAATGAAAAAATGAAATGAAATTAATGAATGGTTCTCTTTCTTTATTCTTTAATAGTCTAACTTTACTCAGTCTCAGTATCTCTCTCTTTTGAATTCTCTGATTGGCTGGCCTGAATTACCTTTATTTATATTTTGTTTTTTACCTGTTTTTTGTCTTTTTGAATTTGGCTTTATCTTATCTGTTGGTATTGGTCAATGTGTTGGTGTTGGTATTGGTATTTGTTGGTGAGATATTGATTTTCTTTTAGTGTAATGGGTATTGTGTATTGTGATTGTAAAATTTTATGATTGGCAAGCTATTGTGATTGGGGCATCAAGCTTGTGCTTGTCTGTTGAGTGAGAGGGGGTGGATAGGCTGATGGGCTGGGGCCAGGGCCGAGTAAACAATAATTAAAGTAGTGTAATGTGTTGCACATTGCACTACTTTAATTATTGTGCTACAAATAAAATGTGTAATGTGCACAATGGGTTAAACAATATAACAAATTAAAGTAGTATAATTAATGACAAACAAATTAAAGCAATATAGTTTATTGTTACACTAGACAATAATAATTAAAGCTGTATAATTAAATTAACCAATACATTATAAAACACAAATAAATTAAATTATGTTAGGCTAAATAATAATTAATAATTTTATAATCAATGAAGCAATATTATAACAAATTATAATTTATAAAAAAAAAAAAAAAATTAATGAAACAACTAAACAATAATAATTAATAATTTTATTAATATTTCAAATGAACTAATAATTTGTGAGTTTTTTTATTGTTGTTATTGTCAATATATAAAATTTTCTTTTATTAGATTGTGTAATTTATGCTTGTTGAGGAACACTCTGGACAAAATTTCTGGAGTCGCCACTGTGTATAGACTTACAATTGTTGTTCATGTATTTGTTACGTATAATATAAATTATTATTCATTTGACAAAGAGGACTAGTGAGCTTACTTTGGTAGCTGTATATGATGGGCTTGGATAGGCATATTTGGATTGCTTATTGGGCTTCAGCTGGGCTGTTTAATAAGTCTGAAGTGCCTGTGGGCTGTGTATGGTATGTCTTACGGGCTAAAAGATCTCATGAGACCATTTTCTCATAATGGGCCCACATGCAAATCTCATACACATAGGTGGCGTTTAGATTGGGCTGAAACGCTCGTCTGTGTTTTTTTTTTTTTTTTCCTACTCGTACAGCTTTAGGGGACAAAGTTACTGTTTATCACTGTTTATGCACTGTTCACAGGATCCACAACCATTTTATTAAAAAAAAAATATTAAAAATAGGTTCTACAGTACTATTCACACATTTAAAAATTATTTTGCTACAGTGTTTTTAGTTTTCAATTTTAGCAAAAATAAGCTGTATCCAAACGGAAAATAACATAATTTTTGTCACAACTCGCCACATGGTGAGTTTGGGCCACATAATATTTATTATTCATAACTCATCATATGGCGAGTTGTGACAAAAATTATGTCATTTTATGTGGTCTTAGTATTATTCATGAGATTTGCACGAATAATAGGCAAGTTTTATTTATAAAGGTCCCTACCAAGTTTGGGCGAGGTGCATTTCGAATCGACGTGCTCCATTGGGTCCTTCTGCAGGCCCGTGGACAAAGCTTGGTTCCTGACCCAAAGGTCCTTTGCAAACCGGATTGGGACATGCTAGGTCCAATCCCCTTTGCTAAGTTCTTTGATTGAGACATTACAAAACCCACTCTAGTTCCAGTCCGTCAATCTTTCTTCATACACAAATCGATAAATAGCCTAACTATCATTGTTCAAATAATTGGAGTACCAATTTAAAGTATGCAAATTTCATTATCAACCCCTCAAAAATAAAGAACCAATTTTGGTCATGGGACGTTAGTCTTCGAGGACACTATTTTTCAATTAAAGTTTTGTTTTGTAATTTTTTTTTGCCAATCATACTCACCGCAATCCACGAGTCAACAAAAACAGTATGTGAACTCTTCGACAAGCAATGGATACTTATCCATTAGTTGGGTGGAAAAGGTTGAGCATTAAAAGTGCGAGATTTTTGTTTTTTGGTTTTGTGTGACAGATTTTGAATGATGGAAAATTGAGTTGGTACAGATTTTCCACTCTGCCCACCAAAATCATCTTATTCTTACCATTGGGAGAAAAATTAAGCATTCTCATTTTGCTCGTGTAAAATAATATGTTTATTTTAGTATAAGAACTTATTTTTTCTATTTTACTTAACAAATTTTTCAAAACATCTACTTTAAGTTATTTATCCTAAATCCTATTTCAATCAAGTATAAAAATTTCTTAATTTTTTAATTGTTATCTTTTTTCAAATACCAAAAATATCCTTCACTCTATTCTTTCATCCTTAGGAAACAAAAGAAAGTAAACAATTGAAATGCACAACAACAGTGCTTTTGTATATTTACACAAGTATTGTAGCAAAAATGCATTTTTACACAACAAATGTATAAGTTGATGTCTACAATTTTTTAGATTGGTTGGGATAATTTGGCCCTCATGCCATTAAGTATGAGCTTATGTGAATTCTTTGTTTTATTTGTGTTGATTACAGATTAATGGTGTATGGCACCACTTAGGGTGACAAATCTTGTCTTTGGAAAACAACTTGGATTCCTTACTTATATTATATATCCATTTAGGAACAACTTATTGAGGTTTTGTCTAAGCGTTAGTTCTTGATGTGGCAAAAAAGTCATAGAGAAAGATTTTCGAGCTACCGTGCATCTAAAAATGTGTTACATTGGAATTTGGTCATGATTATGTAATTAACTTATTATTAAAAGTTGGAGAATAGAAAATATTGGGTATAGTTCTATTTCTACCATATGTGTTTGATAGAAAGGATTGAAAAGTTAAATGACTAAGAATAAATTACTATTATGCATTTTCTTGGCTTCTTCCCTTCAAATTCATAGTTCCAATGGGTCCCTGCAGTAACCAGGTTAGAAAATTTGTCAAGGGGGGATAAAAATGCATAGTGATATGAACATTTTTTGGAATCAAAAAACTTATTTGAATAATTTGAGAATCCATATTGTATAAACATGAAATTAATAAATTTGGTATTAGCTTATTTAGCTCATTCAATAGTGTTAACCATATCAACTTACATAAATATAAATACAACTTAAGGGCTTTGTAGCTTAATTGATACCTCCTATTTCTAACAAAGTCGTCTCGGATTCAAATCCTCACGATCTTACAAAATTTCATTCTATAGTTTGTAACTAGCTATAACAATAAAATTAAGTGATTCAATGGTTATAAATTAAAAGTCACATTAGAAAAATAAAAATTTATAATAATATCTATAATCCCAAATAACAAATTATTATCTCTATTCATTTTGAAAGAGAATATAACTTAAAAATGAATGAATTTGGATCGCTACAATATGGTCGGATATGGCAAGTTACGGTAACAATTAGAATATTTTTGGGCAGCTAGCTAGAAGCTAGTCCGATGCAACATTTTTAATGAGAGACTATCTAGAATTTAGCTAACAAAGTGCATTTCCTATGCAGAGAATTTGGCTCTTAACAATCCAGTATATATATCCTTAGGTAAAGAGTCTTGTAACCCAGTACGAGAGTTGGGGTTTAAATCTTCACTCCCCATAAATGTAATCACCAAATTGTTAAAAAATAAAATAAAACATTTCTTAACAAATCCTTTCTAAATGAATGATATATTTGATCAGCGTACACAATCATGTCCAATCAAAGAAAAAGAAAATAAATCAAATAATTTGATATGATGCATATGTTGTTATTTAATATTCCAATTGAATCTTATATTATACAATAAATTAGAGGACAATTGAAATGATATTTAGAATGAAATTGGAGTGCATTAAAAATTTAAAGATACTTGTCATCAAATTATAGTACTTCTGTTTTTTAAGAGATAGTTTTAAACCTATGACGTCACAAAATGTTTTATTAATTGAGCTAATAGAAACCTACAAAATAATAATATAATTATTAATTCGAAGTATGCTTGACACAAAATTAAAGTGTAACCAAATCTGTGGCTAATTTTTATTTTTATTTTTATTTTTATTTTTTTGAGAAATTTGTAACTAAACTTTGTTGAGGATAAGTTTATTTCATATTTTATTGTTTTCCTAGAAAAAAAAAAAAAAAGTTGCAGACAAGTCACATGAAGGAAGAAAACAAGAAATTATAAGGTCCTCATGGTGGACAAGTGATGTGATCTACCATTCCAGTAAAAATCTTCCACTTGTTTAAAATTGTGGAGTTTTAAATAAAAATTAAATACTGACTTAGTAATTTTAAATAGGTGAGAGTCTTTTATTGGAATGGTGGACAAATGACGTGGTCCACCATGAAGAATGTATAATTTCTCGAAGAAAACGTCGGTTCTTAAATTGACTTTGGTGGTTACCCCCAAACTGGGGCTCAATCCGACATGCACGTTATTCAATTTGGTATTGTTTTCCTGAAGTGGAGCCCTTATATGACTTAATTGGGTCATTAATAAATGATCTTCTCAATTAGGATCCTCTTATTACGCAATGACTTGATAACTATTGCTCTTTCCTACTAAGTTTGGTAAGGGTGAGAGAGAGCTAATATAAAATGAAGAGAGTAAAATAAGATTTTTTTTTTTTAATAATTATTTTGTAAAGGAAAGAAAATAAAATGAAGTGGAATTTTCTATTAGGTCCATTTTTCCCCCAAATGGAGAAGAAAGAGAGAAGAAAATGACACTAAGAAGAAAAATACAAAATCAGTCATACTTTTTCTTCATTCTACTTTCAATATAATTTTCAAAGTATCCTTTTTCCTTTGTGTCAATGGTATCCCTTCCTTCCCCCTTTCTTTTGGACACGAAAGTTTGTTGGCTAAAAAAAATAGGCTTTAGTCATTGTTGCAAAGAAATTATGCTGTAACGTAAGCATGGAGTCTCGTGTATAGGAACACTGGACTTGTTGAGATTTTGACGCATGTCAACATCTCTACAGGTCTAGTGCTCCTATGCACCAGACCTAAGCCAATTCCTATGCCTTAAAAGTATTAAAGTACTACTTATCTTCCTTGTGGCTAGCATAATATGTCAATACAAATCAGCATGTATGATGCCCTAGATTCGATAATGGTCCTGAGAGCATGGCTTGTCTTTGTTTTGCTGATTAGTATTCTTGACAATTTGAAGCTAGCTAAAGGAGATAGTACTGAACATGCTAGAAGAAGACTTGTTGATCAAACTCCAGGTACGTAATTAACCATGAAATCTCAATCACCTTCACTTCTTCGCCTCTCTCTCTTTAACCTTTCTTCATGGACTATCTTTTAGTCATGCTTACTTTGACATAAAAATTAAGTTGATGCCTCACCTACTGCGAAAGCAAATGCTTTTGATAATCTCACATTCAATGTGAAAACAGAATACTTAGTGTAAATAAAACATTTCACATCTAGATATGTAGTTTGTAAAACATTAATTAGTCTTTCTAAAAATTGCTTTGTCACTCTCAAAAGTGATATCAAAAGTAACATTACACATATTCACGCATATATCCATAAGAGCCCGTTTGACCCTGCGATTGTGCGGGCCAAACAAGCGTTCTCAGTGAAAAACGCAAAAACACTAGTGTTTGGCCCTACGAGTTCTAATAAATTGCGTTTTCCCAAATGCGAAAAAACAGAGTTTCAAATTTAGAGGTATTGATAGCTTTTTTGTAAACCCCAATTTTAAAACAAAAATCATGTTTTCACAACGCAGTTTTCATCTCAATTCCAAAAGTACCATCAAACATTTGCTAACCAAAATACGCAGCACCATGATTATCATTTGGAAATGGAAAGAACTGAAGGACAATATATGCATCTCTCTGTGAACATGAGAATTCTTTTTTACTTTCTCTGGGCAAAGGCTAGCTAGTTCAGTTGTGGTTTAGAAAAGGGGGTTTTGTCTCTCTTCATGGTTCTGCCATTGTCGCTAGGTTGAGGTGGCCAATGGCACGGCCACATTCAAATCAAGGTGTTCATTATACTTCAACCAAAAAAAAAAATTAATAATAATAATTATATATATAATTATTTTTAAACTAATAGTAGTATATATGTTTTGTCTATCCTACAAGAAGTTTTATTTATTTTATTTATTTTTTATTTATTTTTATTTTTATTTTTACTTTTACGATAAACTATAAAAAGTTATTGAATACACTAACTTGAGAATTGCAATAATTTGGATTCAACAAAAAGTAATGTAATGTTACATCCATGTCAACGATTACAGACCACACTAAGTTGGTTTTACCCTTTTCATTTTGTTTGCCTGCCCCCTTGTGATTTTGATAAGTTTTAAAGTAACTTTTCAAACTTTGGTCTTATCCCTACCTATTGATCAGTTCAATGTAACCAAGTATTAACCATATCTCTTTTTTCTTTTTCTTTTTCTTCTTTTAAGGAAAGCATTTAGTACCCCTTTTTAATAAATTTTTTTTATTGAATTTTAATTTAATTTGTTTTTTTTTTTTAAAAAACCCTTAACAATGCATTTTTTTATTATTATTAAATAATAGAAACAATGCATTTAATACTTTTTATTTATTTATTCTTCTTCTAAAAAAATAACATTTGGTAATTAATTTGGTTAGCCTTTTTATACTCCTTAGTGCTTTTATTTTTGAGGAATGACATTATAATCTGATAATTTATTTATTTATTAATTTAAATATACATCAATTATAGTTTTAGATATGTTTTTAAGCATTTTATTGTTGTTAGTTTGTTACTTAATTTTAAAACCTCAAATAAACATAAATTATATTCAAAGTATTTAAAATATACCTATATATATATATATATTTATTAATATTCGTAACCCAGACATATTTTACCATAATTTTTCAAAAAATGTCAAACTCTCGTACGTGTACCTATATTGTACTTGTATTTGTGCAACTTAGCAACTCAATATTCTTAGTTCTCATATTATCTATTATTAGTCCTTTTTTGTTTTTTCATTTTCTTAGTAGAAGGAAATTATAAAAAATTGTTTAGTTACATTTTTGTTTGTTTGTTTTTTTTTTTTTTTTTTTTTTTTTTTTTTTTTTTGGTTTTATGTCAATATATTCAAGTTCTCTTTTTAGTAAAATGATTTTTATTTATTTATTTTTTTTATGTCAAAAATTCCTAGAGCACTAGTTATATATATATATATATATATATATATTTTTGGTACAATTTGACCACCATCCCATCGGTTAAAATGGTTTGAAATGGCTAGGTGCGCTTAACGTGAATTAAATGATCACTTGGAATGATTTAATTAGAGAACCTAAGAAACTTACACCATGCACCCTATTTCAAACTTCCAAATCTTTCTCTGTTTTAGGGTGCGTTTGTTTCAGCGTAAAATATTTTCCGGGTGTAAAATATTTTCAGGTGAAAATATTTTCGGGAAAGGAAAATATTTTCAAATGTTTGATTACATTTCAAAAAATGCTTTGGAAAATATTTTTTATTGTTTGGTTGTGTTTTGAAAATGCTATTTTTCTACTAGTTTCTCACATTTTCTCCACCATTTTCTCAGCTTCTAAACAAATTTTATAATAGAAAATTTCAACATATAAACTTAAAACAAACAAAAATCAAAACAAAACCAAACAAAAATCAAAACAAAACCTTTGTTAACACCAAAAGCTTGGTCAAACGGAGAGAAGGAGGAAGAGAGAGTGATCGACAAGTGAGGGAAAGGAAGAGGTAGATCAAGAAAGAGAGAGATCGGGCATGGGTGGGTCATGTGGATCGGAGCTCATGGAGGAGGGATCAGAGCTCTTGGATGTGGATTGATCTCACTGATGCTAGGGTGTTGGTGTGCGATCTTGGTGGTGCTTGGATAAATAGAGCACTCATCGTCGCGAGGATGGGACGAGGACGGCGATCTGACTGGCGTGATCATGGGTTCTACGGCGCTCTCTCTCTCTCTGTTTGCGCGTCTGTGAGTCCTTTTTTCTCTCCCTCTTTCTCTTTTTCCGCGTCTCCGGAAATGGTTTGAAGTGAAAATAACAACAGAAAATATTTTACGCTTCTTTGCCCTTATTTTATAGTCAACACTGAAACATTTTCAATTTGACCTAATTTTCAGTAACAACCAAACACCCACTTTTACGAAAAAACATTTTCAGAAGTGGTTTGAAGCACTACAAAAAAAAGACCTATTGTGGCGGGCCCAAAAGCGCCGCTAAAGACCCAAAAACCGCCGCTAAAGGTACATTTGACCTTTAGCGGCGGGTGCTATTGCGGCGGTTCTTCCCGCCATCGTTGCGGTGCCGCTATAGATATATTGCGGCGGTAAACAAAACCGCCGCTATAGATGCACCTTTTAGTGGCGGTTTTGCTCTATTGCGGCGGGCATAAAACCGCCGCCATACGACGTTCAAATTTACGGATTTTGACTTTTAGCGGCGCGATGCGCCCGCCACTATTGGTGTCCACGTTTAGCGGTGGGCACATCGCGCCGCTATAGGCAATAAATTAAACCGGGCTAATTGCACATTTAGCGGCGGGTAAAAACGCCGCTATATGTGTGTATCTTTAGCGGCGGGCGACGCTATATGTACGTACCTTTAGCGGCGGTCTACCCGCCGCAATAGGGTTAAACCTATAGCGGCAGGCGATAAGCGCCGCTATAGGGTTTTATTTAAATCATAAAATGTGAACCTATTGCGGCGCTTTTTTGAACCTATTGCAGCGCTTCTTGACCGCCGCTATAGGTTCGATTTTTTTTTTTTCCCAGTGGGCCTTAAAATCTCTGTTTTCCCCAAATATGTCAAACCTATTACAAATATATTTTTCAAACCTATTTAGAACCTATAATAATTTTAGCTCTACTAACACAACAATACCACAAATGTAATTAATTAACAACACTACAAACATCTCCAAACTAACGTAATATTAACATTGAAATATATTATCAAATACATAACGTTGTCTATAACCACCATCATAAGATTAACAAAAAAGATGTGGTATTTTGAATAAAACAACCGCTCAAATTAAGTTAATACTACAATCAAAGTTCCAAAGTGTCTAAAAATATCCTTTAACACTTGCAAAAAATACGGTTGTTCTTCTGTAGTTCTTTGTACACAAAAAAGTTCTCGAACACCAAGATAAAACTTATAAGCTGCTTGGTTGATAGGATGCGGCTGACGATTTTTGGAGAGTTGGAGATTGTTGAGCCGAAGGAACATCCTACATACAAAGTATAATCACTCAATAAGTGCACATAAATGAAATAGAATGACAAGAAAATATTACCAAGGCAAAAAATGGAAACAAGTTTAACAAAGACATTTTATTCGCACTCACAACAACAAGGAAGTGCTTACAAAGAGAATTTTGATTAGAGTGACCTCAGTTTAAAACTACTTTACAGTTAAACTTGTAATGTAAGTACTTTTAACAAAGACATTGTAAGTACTTGTAATGTAAGTACTTTACAGTTAAACTTGATTAGAGTGACCTCAGTGCTTACAAAGAGACATTTTAACAAAGACATTTTGCTTTTTTTTAATGTAAGTACTTTACAATTTTGTTAGTGAAAATGTGTAAATATTAAGGCATGCATCTTTTTGATTAGAGTGACCCATCATGCCACATATGATGTATGCTACAATGTCAACACTCTTACATATTCTTCCTTCCCTATCTACATCAAGTTCATTGATTTGCATATATTTGAAATAATATATTGTATATATATATATATATATATGAGAATTGCAACACTAAAAATGTACTCTATACAACAATGGAAATCTCCAATTAGGCAATGACACAATTTAGAAGAGAGTGGTGCAACATCCTACATACAAAGTATAATCACTCAATAAGTGCTAAATGACTAAGTCTTTGTTAATATACCTGATTGAATTGGGAAGAACTTTGTTGCATTTGTTGGAGCATGCGAGCCATTCTTTCCTCCATTCTTTGCTCCATGTCTTCGAATTGACTAAGTCTTTCCTTCATTTCGTCAAAACTTGCAAGTTTATCCTCCATAGTAGCCAAGGAAGCCTTCAGTTGTGCAACTTCGTTGTCCCTTGCTTGACTTGACTGTATTTCAATGTCCGTGCGAGCACTCTTGCTACTTTGACCACTTGGGCTTGGACCAAATCCTACCCCACGAATACGGCATTTGCGCTCCTTACCCATCACTTGAGCAAACACATCATTTGTTGACCATGCAATACTACCACTCATGTCAGATGACTGCAACTGATTTGAAGAATCATCCAACAATTGCTTCATTTTGTCCTGATATTTGGGTTTGAACAAAATAACAAAAGTTAGAAATCATATAGTTAAAATGACCCCACAACATATACATACATATATATAGGATGGGACAAACAAGCACCAATATGTACCAGTAACTCTCAAGAGAAAATTGACAATCTACAGGCAACTCACCACATAAACCTCTCCAAAAAAAAAATAAAATAAAATAAAAGGAAGTCATATGCATGCTGTTATAGGAATTTAATGATAATATCCAGTTGTTCCAACCCATTCTCTACGAATTCATGTTTTTAGACTTTTTGGACCTAAGTCTACCCACCTTTTGGGTTAGAAACTCAAATCTGGAACTTACAGTAAACAATGCAAATAAACCTTGAATCCAATTACTCATAAAAGGAAAACAAATTTAGACCAAAATTATTCTCTATATACAAACAGTGTTCACAAATGGTGACTCTGCATAGTTCTGTTTTGGTAATAAAATCTTTCCAATTGGATTCTTAAAAAAAAAGAAAAAAAGAAGAAGAAAGAGGCAATATACTGATACTCCATTCCACGAGTAAATATTGTTCTCATCTCATATTTGGATTAGCTTTTCTTATCTCACATTTTAAACTCCCAATCTTCATATCCCATTTGCAATCTAGATATTTATTTGTATTACACTCAGTAAATAATATATTAAAAAATATCAGCAAAGCAGCAAACAGGAAAGCAGAAAGAGATTGCAAAGACATTTGATTGGCTAGTCAATGTTGTACTAAAAACTTGAAAGAAAGAAAAAAAAAAGAAAAAAAAAAAAAAAAAGCTGTAAATGCTAGTACAAAATTAAGGTCAAACTTGAAACTGATCTTAAAAAAAAAAAAACTTTCTTACATAGTTGCATCTCTCATAGCCACGAGTCCTCAACTCTCAAATGTCTAAAGTCTTATAGAACATTATCAAAAAGTCCCATTTTAGCTTAGATTTGACAGCCATTTAAGGTATTACCTCTCTCTATTTCTCTTGCCTTTGTTTTCTTTTTACGGTTGGATTTATGACCGTGGAAGGAACTCTCTTTCTTTGTATTATTCTGCTCTTTTTTCATTTGTTTAAATTTTGTTTTGTTGCTGAGAAACAAGGAGTTTTCTTTTGCTTAAACGTTGTTTGGTTGTCAATAAAACAGGATGAGAAAAATTGAGCATTTATATTTTGGAACAACTCACTAAATAGAAAGTTGACAATTATCATTGAATTCCTATTTTGTTTACCCCCCTCCCCCCCCCCCCCCAAAAAACTACAATGTAGCAATTACTCACCATTTTTTCTTTCACTACAGAATTAACTGCAGATCCATTTTTACGAGTATGTAGTATTGGATATAATATTGCACGCTCTACAGGACGTCCATCCATTTTTGCCTACATTATGAACAACATATTTATGTAGTGATAAATATTGGTTCCACAAACTTTAGGAGAAGTCAAAATCATTTAAAAAATAGTCATAATACTTATTACCTTTTTTGCAGCGTGCTCAGCAAAGGCGCAAGAACCAGCAGTATGTAAGTCATCCTGTTTAGAACAACGCGCCTTATTCTTCTCTGACTCTATCTACATTCAACAAAATTACATGTTTATATACAGTATGCTTTAAGTATCTAAAGCCACTTTTAGCTAAATAAGATTACTCAAAGTTGACATATGCTTGGCACAAAAGTGTCACTCATCAATAGAGCCATATGCTTAGGTTAATGATAATACAAAGATCTATCATAATCATAAGATTCTCACATAAAATAAAAATTAAGTACCATTCATTAAATTCCAATGATAACACAAAAAAGAGTATACTTTTGACATTTTCTTCATTGCTTATTGTTAACACAAACGATAAAATAAAGCTATGTGCACATACACACGAAAGTCTTGTCTTAATTCTCTTAGGCTTATGCTAAAAGACTAGAATCATCTAATAGTTTGTAGTTACCATTATTATTTTTAACAAAGGGTAGAATTCCCACATTCGAACTCACTGAGTTGGGGGCCGCTCCCTCTCCTATTTCTTAGGAATTGTATTGATATAGTCCTAAAACAAAAAAAGCCCTATGAATCTCTAGTATGCTTTTCATGTGCATAAAATATGATCTTCACACACCACATTGGCAAGCATCTTCATCACATGGCAAACAAAATTAAATGCTTAATCATTTTTATAAATACACTAAAATCCAACTGCAAATCTTTGAAAATATAACAATGGTGAAGCTACAAAAGGAGTTTAGCATAAAACAACTACACGCCATTTTGACATAATAAGCTAATTCAATACTAACAAACTATAGACCATCAAAGACTTTTGTTGAATCTATTCTTATGAAATATGAAACACAACTTCTCATATATACCAGTTTCACTAAAAGCCCACATAAAACTAACAAATCCTATCTGAAAGCAATCCAATATGCATTCTCTCAATTTCTTAATAATCATTCTCCTTTTGGTATGATCCATGATGGAAAAGAGAGATAAAATAAACATACCACTGCATCATCAGTATACCAATGATCAACAAGTATTTCCCAATCTTGTTTTATGCATCCTGTGTTGTCTTTGTTCTTTACCCATGCTTTGTTTCTTGAATCAGGTATATAATGTTGTTTCTTCAGCCTAGACTTATGATCCTTCCATGCCTTCCCAATTTTTTGTAAGGTAAATGTCTTCAGAGCCACATATGCAACAGGATCAGCAGGGACACTATATTTTCGCTACAATCAAATAATTGAGTTATCAAATTACAAATGTTTTTATGCTAAAACAGTAATGTAAAACCTAGTACAGAATGTCATAATTACAAGTATTATAACTTCTTTAATACCTTTACAAGATGCCAACACTCTTCTTTAAATTCTTCTGGCATGGCCTTCCAATTAAGAAATCTAATCAGGCACATGTGGGGTTTCCGTGCAATCGTACCCAAGAAACCAGTGAAAGTCCTCGCCCCATCATCAACCGGCTGATGCATACTATTTAGCGGCAACTCAATTTCTTCCTCATCGGGAAGATCCCAAATATCCAAGTACTTGCTTGGCCCGCGAGTGACACGTACGGCTGCCTACACATCTGAATTTTGAAGGAGACAATATCAACCAATGTCAAACAACAAGGAATGCAAAGCTAAGGATGAGTCTAAATATTTTATTAAACAAGTGGTCATTATACACTAAAGAAAATAAAATATTAGAAACATGCTGAATGGTACATGTTTTCAATCAAGATGTGAAGAGGTACTCAAAACTTTGAAGCCTGCATGATTTTAAGAATAATTGAAAACTTTGGTTTTTTAATTGAACCATGCAACATAATATATATATATATATATATATGGTGTGAAGCAAATTTATCATAGCCATACTCTTAGCTATTAATATGTTTCTGATGGGAGTCAAATAGCCTTTCTTTTAAGGTTGCATGATGCAAGCTCTCAGAATTAACACTCTAAGGAGAAACCTAAAATTTTGTGGTAGGTAATGGTTGAGAGGAAACCAACTTACATGCCCATTTGTTTCATAAAATTTTATATAAGGGTTCACAACTTACATGCCCATATCTTGTGTATGAATGGTAAACTATAGAGTAAAAAGCCCATACCTTGCGTAGAAACTTCATGCGCTTCTTGGTCCCCCACTTCATCCACATCTTGTGAAGAAGCTCTTTCCAATGTTGCAGTCTTGGAACGAGTGCGTCGCTTTGTCTTTCGCCTTCCCATTTCAAGCGTCCGAGTCTAAAATAAACAAATATATAATTAGCACAATGACAATTAATGGTACAAGTAATTGCAACACTAAAACTTATCATAAAGCAAATCTATATAAGACTACACTTAAACAACACAAATACAATTTAATAGGCATTAATAGGCATCATTAAATAATTGCTATTGGCCTTCATTTTGTATGGGTGTTTTTATACCTATAGTGTACATATTAGAAGACATTAATAGGCATCCAAATGATCATAATATCTTCAACCTTTCAAATTGCTAACACAAGACCACAAATTTCAGCATCTAACAATTAAATTAGAGAACATAAAAGGAAAACTAAAGAAAACGAATTACCCCATCAAAATACCCAAAATAAGATAAGGTTTCATAGATAAATTTTCATACAATTTTACAAGCATGAAAACTAAGGCAGAAAATATAATAAGTGATACAAAAGTATTAACTAGAGTCATCACCACTAGAGTCTTCATCACTAGACTCATCATCATTGGACCTATCATCATTAGACTCATAAACATCATCACTAAGCTCTTCATCATCGATAAAATCTTCTTCAAGCAATTCATCCTCACTAATCAACGGTGTATCATAAATGGTTCCTTCTTCATCAACTCGAGCCCAAGCATGGTTGTCATTTGCATCATCACATGCATCATCAGTAATTATATTATAAGGGACATTCTCCATATATGTATCCACTTCATCATCATCTACAACTTCAACACCAACATCAAATACCTCCCTAGGTTTTGTTTTGACCACCACCATCCAATCTTTATGTCTCACATCCTCCACGTAAAACACTTGCAAAGCTTGAGATGCTAATACATAAGGTTCATCAATCAATCGATCACCTGTGTGTATCAATCTTGAAAAATTGACAAGGGGAAATCCAAAGTCATTTGTTTTGCATCCTCTCCCACTAATAACATCAGCCCATTGACATTTGAATAATACATAACGATACTTGTCAGAATAGTTCAACTCAATAATATCAACTAGTACATCATAATAAGTAGTACCACTTTCAGTAACAACACAAACTCCACTATTTTGAGTTTTCCTATTTGTCTCAAAATCTTTGGTGCGAAACTTCAAACCATTTATGACATATCGCTTGAACCGTTTAGCTTCATTATCTGGATATCGAGCAAACCATCTAACTTTATCAGAGAGTTCCTTTCTCTCAGAGGCATCCATTGACATCACCTATTATAGAGAAAGGCTTTTATTATAAGTATACTATCTAAAGTGTTACAACCGAAAATAGTTCTATATATATATATATATATATATGCTTTACTTACATATTCCCTAAACCAACTGCAGAATTCTTCCATGTGCTGCTTTTGAATAACATCATCAGTCACATGAAAAGGAAAACCAGCCTTGATCTTCGCTATGTGTACACTGTGTAGACAAACACGTTAATGTTAATCGAGAGTATTATATTGGAATGTCGTTAACAGATACACAAGGACATATCACTTACTCACGAAATGGAGTGATTTCTTCACAATTGAATAGCACATAACGATGTGCTTGGATCCGTGAATTTGAATCTAGTGTAATGCTCACCACTGCACCCATGGATTCCTCAACATTCCTTACAGGCCGATTGAATGCAGTTTCAACAGATTTAAAATAGCGTGAGCAGAATGTTAAGCATTCCTCTGCTATATACCCTTCTGCAATTGAGCCTTTTGGATAAGTTTTATTATGCACGTAAGACTTAAGTCTTGACAAGTACCTATTGAAAAACTTAAGATTAACAACGGAAAATTGGTAAGTTAAACAAAACCAAATAGACCAAGTTAATATATGTGTTACCTCTCTATAGGATACATCCAACGATAATGAATTGGGCCAGCAACTTTGGCTTCACTAGCTAAATGCATGACTAGATGTACCATCACTGTAAAGAAAGATGGAGGGAATATCCTTTCCAACTCGCATAATGTCACTGCAATTCTCTTCTCAAGAGCCCCAAGTTCCTCCACATTTAGTACTTTAGAACATATCTCCCTAAAGAAACAAGATAAGTCAATTAAACTCCTACTCACTTCAGGGGGCAAAGATCCACGTATTGCTATTGGAAAAAGTTGTTGCATTAAGATGTGATTATCATGACTCTTCATCCCACTAATCTTACGTTCTTTGAGTTTAACGCAACGTGAGATGTTTGAAGAATATCCATCTGGCACTCTTACATCTTTCAAAACTTGCAGAAAACCATCTTTTTCACTAGCATTCATATGGTAGCAAGCATGTGGCATATGTGTCTGATCATTCCCAACCTTTTCCAAGTGAAGTCCATTTCTTATACCCATATCCTTTAAATCTTGGAGTGCCTTCAAGTTATCCTTTGTCTTGCCATCCAAGTTCAATAATGTGCCAATTATATTATCAACTACATTCTTCTCAATGTGCATCACGTCAAGATTATGACGCAACACATGATCCTCCCAATAAGGCAAGGTGAAAAATATACTTCTCTTCTTCCACACAGTTAATGCTTCCTCCCCTCTTTTTCTTTTATTGCTCAAATTAACTTTTTTCTTCCTAAACACATGATCAGCTACAGCATCCGTTGGTAACATGATTTCCCCTCCGGATACTATAATAGGAGCTGGTCTCATATCAACATGCCCATCAAATGATTTTTTTTGCTTACGAAATTTATGATCACTATCCAAGAATCGCCTATGTCCAATGTAACTAAATTTCCTTCCATATCTTAACCAACGAGACTGACGATCATAATTACAAGAGGGACATGCAAAAGAACCTTTGGTACTCCAACCCGAGATATCACCATATGCAGGAAAATCATTTATTGTCCACAATAGTGCAGCATGCATTTGGAATGAATTTTTAGAAGACACATCAAACGTTTCTACTCCAACATCCCATAACTCCTTCAGTTCTTCTACTAGGGGTTGTAAGTAGACATCTATATCATTACCGGGTGAGGTTGGACCGGGAATCAATAATGATAGCATGAAATAAGACTTTTTCATGCACATCCATGGAGGAAGATTGTATGGGATCAAAATGACTGGCCATGTACCATGAGAAGTACTCATATTTCCATACGGGTTGAATCCATCGGCTGCTAATCCAAGCCTTACATTACGAGGCTCAGATAAAAACTCTATGTACTTAGAGTCGAATGATTTCCAAGCCTCAGAATCAGCAGGATGCCTCATTAACCCGTCATTCACACGACCATTGGCATGCCACTTCATATGATTGGCTGTTTCAGGAGACATAAATAGTCGCTTCAATCTTGGTTTTAAGGGGAACCACCGTAGGATCTTTGCAGCTTTCTTTTTTCTTCTCTTAGAGGAAGCATTAGTACTTTGTTGACCTTTAGACTCATTACTTTCCCATCTTGAAAGGTTACAGTTTGGACAAGCTTCAAGGTTGGCATTGTCCTTCCAATACAAAATACAATCTTTAGGACAAGCATGAATTTTCTCATAGTTCAAGCCCAGATCCTTAATAATCTTCTTAGCCTCATAACAATCTTTTGGCAACTTAGCATTTGAAGGAAGAAAATCAAGCAAAAATTCCAACAACATGGTAAATGATTTGTTAGTCCAACCATTAAGACACTTCATGTGGTACAAATGCACAATGGCTGACAATTTGCTAAAATGCTTACAACCTTCATAACAAGGTTGATTAGCATCTTCAAGCAATTTCATAAATTGAACTGCATCTTCATTAGGACCTTCTGTGGGTTGGTGCACACTAGGGACTTCTTCTGTTGGCCCATATGCCATATCTTGTATGGGGAACATATCATGCAGCATGTCACGAAGATCGGCATACTCTATTGGGTTTTCTTGGACATGACTATTAGGAATTTCAGTAGTAGTCTTTGCAGACGATGATTCCCCATTAAAAATCCAAGGGTTATAACCCCTACAAATCCCTTTTGACACTAAGTGAGCCTGTACAACATCTACAGGCCACGACTTTGTATGCACGCATTTTTTACATGGACATGAAATCATTCCATCCGGGTGTGCATGATTAGATGCAAAATTCAAAAACTGTTGGACTCCATCTAAATATTCTCGCGACCTTCTATTGGTAATTTTCATCCAACTCTTATCCATTGCAATAAAGTGATTTACAAGAAATATCTATAATGTGATTTCATGAAAACACAAACCAAGAGTTAACACACATTTCATTTACACAATTTCACTTTAATTTAAGAAACAAATCATCTTTAAATGCATAGAGAAGTTATCAATACATTTGGTAACTATAACATCATTACTAACAATAGTCTTTAGGAATGGACGTCTCTTTAAATATGCAATTCCATTTTAGCGTTCCACATGTGTGAAAAAGATAGTTACATGCCCTTAAAATGAATTAATCAAACATCATTACTAGCAATAGTCTTTAGGAATGGATATCTCTTTAAATATGCAATTTCATTTTAGTGTTCCACATGTGTGAAAAAGATAGTTACATGCCCTTAAAATGAATTAATCAAACATCATTACTAGCAATAGTCTTTAGGAATGGATATCTCTTTAAATATGCAATTCCATTTTAGCGTTCCACATGTGTGAAAAAGATAGTTACATGCCCTTAAAATGAATTAATCAAATAAAAACAATTCAACAACAATCATCCAATATTACATAAAGCAGTCAACACTCCTAATATTAACTAAAACCACCTTATTACTCCATGCAAGCCACCTGCTTGCCCCAATTCAACAACCCACCACAAACACAAAGAGAGAGAGAGAGAGAGAGTACCTTAAGTCTGTCACCAAATGCAATACGCTTTGATCACACTCACTTATAGTGCCTCTTCTTTTTGCAATCTGCCAACAAAAAAAGAATATATATAAACCTAAGCCAAGTCCAAGATATTTATGAGCAATTTGGTCAGACTCACAAATATGAATGAAATTTTTATCAAGCCAAGTCCAAGATATTTATGAGCAATTTGGTGCATTTACAATCCTAAAATTAAGAGATAAGTTAATGGATCTCATTGTATTAAAAATAACAAAAGCAAATAGCCCAAAATCACTAAACTACTATTAACTTTTTTTTTTCTTTTAAAATATATTGTTTTAATCTTTTTTTTTTTTTTGGTAAGTGCGGGAATAGAACTTTCAAGTAAGAGGTTACAACGAAACTTGAGCACCCCTTGGTTACAAGGCCATTGGCTATTGTTTGAGTCTTTTATTTATGTGTACTTTTGACTTTTAATTATTAGTTAGGTAAAAAGGATCGAATTTGTCCACGTGTATGGTCTTCAACTTAGGTTAATAATATGGGTAATTAATAGGCTTATTTATATCACACTCACACCGACACCATGTGCATGCCGGCATGGCTAGAGTTCAGTTCTATTCCTCTTCTATATTTGTGTGTTTTATGTGATTAAATTAAAATGTACATATTTTGAATTAAAGATATTATTAAGTTATTGAAAAAATCTCAATGGTAATTAAAGAAGCATGGTACCAAATTTTACATTTATTATAACATGCAAAAATATCCAACTTATAGCATGGTAATTAATAAGCTTATTTAATGTACATATTTTGAATTAAAGATATTATTAAGTTATTGAAAAAGAAGATGCATTTTAATTATCAGTTAAAAGGCATGGTTTCGAGCATTATAGAATTAGACATTTTTTGATGTTCATGGCTAACAGCCTATGGCTAACACTAATGAGATTGGGCAGTAATTGTACAAAAGTACAAATTTAATTTGTCAGTGTATCTCAAGGGAAACATAAAAAGATAATATTTTATTAAGTTCTTTGATGATGCCGAAAATCTCACCAGTGAATTGCACGATGCTTGTACGCTCAAAACGACACCTGCACAACAAAAAGGAAAAGACCTAACAGAGGACACCGGTGTGGTGCCGGCCAAATACCCTCCGAAGGTCAAGTCAGAACTTCTTTCAACTCTAGAGTGCTAGAGAGGGGTTCAGTATGCGTACCTCGGCTTATGAGGGTATTGGGGTTTTTATAGTAGTAGAGGGTGGACTTCTCTTCCTTGGAGCAGAAGTATTTTCCTTATAGGAATCCTTATGCGCGTAGATTGCGGAATCCTTTCCTTATAGGACTCTGATACTAGGCGTGGAACACAAGCAATTTCTCATACGTGGTGGCCAAGTCTTATCTTCAACATAGCCGTCGGCCTTGAAACCGTCAGCCAAGTTGGTGTCACCTTCTTACTATACAAGTAACCAAGGAGTTTTGAATAACCGTCGGTTAGAGCCGGTGCCTTCAGCCCGTCTATCTTGGTCCCGTCAGTGTGACTCTTGTCCGTTACCCGAGATTGGTCCGTCAGCCAAAATTTTGGCTGACGGGTTAAGCCCATGACACCTGTGATTATTTTTCCATATCAGTTGCCCCCTACTCCATATCTCCGTCGGCTATACCTGACAGGTTATGGAGTTTGCATTCGTTACTACCTGCCACTTTGACCACGAGAGGAATTTATTATTGCTGATACCTTTAGCTTTAAATGCTAGGACAGGTGGCGTGCTTGGATTGGCTCCGCGTCTGAACGCGGGTGTCGCTTCGTTTTCCGTGCGTTTATCTTATATATATGTGGCCCCCCCCCTTTTTCCTATTTTTACTATTTCATTTACTGAATTCCTGGAGAGCACATCCGTCGGCCACATTTTGTCACCCCTATCAACATTCCTGCCGTCGCTCTTTCAACCGTCACTCCAGAACTTGTAAGTTTCCCTTCCTTTCCCGCATGCTTTCAATTTCTTTTTTTTTAAAGTGAGGTCGTCATCCTAGGTGCTTAGTTTACACCCGTCACTTGTAGGTAGATGTCGAGTGATCAGTCGTCGGTTCGCGAAGGAGCGGGCTATGACGAGGTGTTTGGTTCAGGCTCAAGTAGTGAGTCTGAGAGTTCCTCCTGGTCGTCAGAGAGGGAGACGTCAGCTCATGTTGCCGTCGAAGATATAGAGGGTCAGGGAAACGGCGGCCAGGAGGAGGAAGTAGGCAAGGGGAGTGAAGTTGATTTAGGAGGGGGAAATAGTGACGGGGATGAAGGCGACGAGGAGTCTAGTGAAGGGGATTCTGACGGCCCTGAAGGTAGTCGTCCCTTCATCCTTCCTAAGGACTGGGCTGTGAATAAATTTCTTCCAAAGATGACGCTTAAAATTTTCAATGAACTACGTACCCGTTTTCAAATTCCTGATCACATTCCCATCCGTCTACCTATGGAGGGTGAAAAATGTTATACAGGAAGAACTGCAGACGTTGGCATGTATGACGCCATGTTTGCTGCTGGGTTGAGATTGCCCCTGACGGCTTTGCACCGTCAGCTGGCTGATTATCTTGGCATATCGATCAGTCAGATTGCCCCAAACTCATGGAGAATTTTTATAAGTGCTGAGGTGTTGTGGGGTCGCCTAAGCGGAGGTCACCGTCAGCTGACCTTGGATGAATTTTTCTATTGCTATAGACCTCGGCACCTTTCTTCATCAAGAGGGATGTATCATTTTGCCGTTAGGGAGAAGGAGCTAAGGCTGGTGTCTGAAATGCCAGATTCCAATAGAGCCTGGAAGAGTAGGTTTTTTTTCGTAGAGGGGACGGACTGGGTGTGCCGTCAGGATGAATGGGAAACGATTCCCTTTGGTTGTTTTGAAAACACTTGGGGGTTTGTTAAAGAGTCAGGTTTTAGTCGTCACCCTTTATCCTCGTCAGTTTGTCACATTTTACTTTTCCTTTTGAAAAGATACTAACGCTGCCGAGTTTTCTTTTCAGCTTTTGTTCATCCGTCAATAACTGACGAGCAAGAGGATTTCATCCGTCGGGTTTTGGGGATACCCATAGAAGAGCGATCGTGCCGGGACGTGATTACCCTCGATACTCTTTATACATACTGTGGGGGTCCCGAACCAACGCCTGAGGCTCGCAGGTTGGAAGAGTTTGCCCGTCACCGTGAGTCCTTACCTATCCGTCAGCTTTCATACTTATAGTCGTCGGCTTTCCTTATGTTTGTTTTTTGTTTGTCTTTGTTGCAGAAATGGATGTTGCCAAGGAGCGGATCAAAGCCGCCGCTGCTCGTCAGCGGGAGGAGAAGAAGGCGAAGGGTGAGGCGACGTCTACGTCTGCCCCCAAGACCGTCGCCAAGGGCTCCCAAAAGAGGAAAACTGACGGAGTGGTCATTCGTCCGCCGAAGAGACCAGCCGTCACTCCCGTGAAGTCGCCTCCCACGTCGGGCCATGGAGCTGGGAAAGGCGTCATGACCTCTTCTGGTCCCGTCCTGCAGGGACCTCAGAGCCTGCTGATGCACAAGGACTTTGCCGTCGAGGCCATCCAGGCACTTATAAAGCCGACGGACATGGATCCTTGCGATCAGCTAGGGACGAAAGAGCTGGGGTCGTCGGCCTTGTTCGACTTCTCCCGGGTAAGCCGTCAGTTTTACTTTTTTCTCTTTGACTATCGTGCCCAACTTTTTCTTTTTACTAACTGACGGTTATATCATTTTTTAGGCTTTGGTTCGTGTGAAGGCGCTGCAGGAACGGTGCGTGGCCAAGGAGGGGGTCGTCACTCGCGTTAATAAGCACAATGCCAATATGTGAAACCAACAGGCTCAGTATAAAGAGGCGGTGCGCACACTTAACGTTGAACTGAAAGACGTGAAGGCGGAGTTGGAAGAGGCGAAGCGTCAGCGGCTCGAAATAGAAGGAAAGCTGACGGCTCTTTACGACCAGTTGGAGACGGTAGGGGCTGATGCTGTTGAGAAATTCAAGGCGTCAGATGCCTTTATCGATTCCTGTGGCAGTTATTATGGCACGGGATTCGACGACTGTCTTAAACAGGTGGCGTCAGCTTTTCCCGATTTGGACCTATCTGGTATCAACATAGATGACGCTCGGCCCATGACGCCTGCGACAGATGCCGTCACCCCTGGTGTTGACGACTCTGTTGATTCCCCCCCTCCTGGAGAGAGTGGGGTTGTGTTGGCCCAACCTGCTGTGAACCTTCCGACGGCTGCAGCCACTCCCCCTATGGTACTGCTTGACGAAGAGGAGCCTGCCGCCAAATAGAAAATTTCTTGAAGTGACGTTTTTATTTTTGTTTATCATCATTTTTATTTTATTTTATTTATTTTTTATCTATGTAGAAGACAATCTTATTAAGTGCCCCTTTGGGCACCGTTGTGTAATATTTTGACAGCTTTGTAAATGCCCTTTTTTAGGCTTGGATTTGTTTATAATGCCGATAGTTTTCTATTACCTGCGTGTAGCTTATTTTGCTTGGTTTTCTTGTATGTTTTGAAACCAAGATTGCGGGCCTTCTTATTTTTAGTCGTGCCGTTAGTTTCACTAATCCGTCGGTCAATTTTAATGAACCCGTCAGCTTTTGATCATTTTGCTTTAATGATTGTAGAAAGTTGTCGAAATCCCATTTCGTAACGAAGTTGTCTGCCTTATGGTAGGCTGTCTGCGGACTGACGGATTTGGCCTTTTTTAGACCGTTGGCCTATTTATTGGTCCGTGTATTCCGTCAGTTAATCTCGGTTGTCTGGTCGATTTCGTGGATCTGGTCATTTTCATACCGTCGGTCTAGTCGTTTTAATTTTTTGGTCATTTAGACCGTCTCTTGCCCGTTTTTTGGACGGCCATTTTTGGATTTGGTTACCTAGACCGTCAGCCTTTCGTCCATCTTTGGACTTTGACCATCTTTAGACCGTCGGCTGTTTTGCTCGTCCATTTGTGGATTCGGTCACTTAGCCACTTGTCCATCTTTGGACTTTGGCCATCTTTAGACCGTCAGCTTGAAATGATTGTGGTCTTGACAATATTTAGTCTTTTAGACCGTCAGCTTGAGAGCTGAAATGACTGACTTGGCCAGTCTCTTTTAAATCGTCAGCTTGAGAGCTGAGATGGTTGGGGGTTTGGCCAATCTTTTAAACCGTCAGCTTGAGAGCTGAGATGATTGACTTGGTCACTCTTTTTAAACCGTCAGCTTGAGAGCTGAGATGTTTGGGGACTGGCTAGTCTCTTTCTTTTTTTTTTTTTTTTTTTTTTTTTTTTTTTTTTTTTTTTTTAAATCGTCAGCTTGAGAGCTGAGATGATTGGGGACTTGGTCATTTTTAGACCGTCAGCTTTTTGATCCCGTCCACTTTGTGGATGGTCAATTTGTCAATCTTTAATATCCTCATATTTGTAAGTAGAAACATCAGTAGTTCTAAGTAAATTCCTCTTATTGCCATGCATCTATATAAAAAGTAATTTGAAAACAAAATCTGCCCATTTCGGGCTTATTGTAGCAAATACTTAAGTAGGAAAAGAAAAACTGCACTTTGGGCTTTATTGTAGCAAATATTTGAGAAGGTAATCCGTAGGTCTCGGCGTCATTCCAAAAAGTAATTTTTACTTTATGTGGACGTCTCCCCTACTGGTAGTATTTCCGTAGGTGTTCAGCATTCCATGGATGTGGTAGCTTCCGTCCGTCCAGTGTCTCTAGATGGTAGGTTCCCTTCCTTTGCCGTGCCGTAACTCGGTAAGGTCCTTCCCAATTTGGGCCGAGCTTCCCTTGAGTAGGGTTCCTAGCTGCGCCCATAACCTTTCTTAGAACGAGGTCCCCTACCTGGAAGTCTCTGTATTTGACCCGGGAGTTGTAATGTTTGGCCATGCGGTCCTGGTACCGTGCAAGCCTTTGCTCTGCTGCCATCCTAACTTCGTCCACCAGATCAAGTTGCAGACGCATGGCCTCATCATTCCTTTTTTCGTCGTGGTTGTGCACCCTGTAGCTTGTAAGGCCGACTTCAGCTGGGATGACTGCTTCGTTTCCGTACGTTAGTCGGAATGGTGTCTCTCCTGTTGGTGTCCTTGCTATTGTCCTGTAGGCCCGTAGTATGCTCGGCAACTCTTCCGCCCATATGCCCTTTGCCCCCTCAAGCCGGGTCTTGATAATTTTTAGCAAGGACCGGTTTGTAACTTCGACCTGCCCGTTGGCTTGGGGGTGGGCGGGAGAGGAGTAGTGGTTCCGTATCCCTAACTGCGAGCAGAAGTCCCTGAAGGAGTCGTTGTTGAATTGCTTCCCGTTGTCCGAGACTAAGATTCTTGGAATGCCAAACCTGCATATGATGCATCGCCAAAAAAAGCTCCGTACGTTTTTTTCTGTGATGGTGGCCAATGCTTCAGCTTCTACCCACTTGGTGAAGTAGTCAATACCGACAACTAGGAACTTCAGTTGTCGTATTGCCGTGGGGAATGGCCCCATAATGTCCAACCCCCACTGAGCGAACGGCCATGGTGCCGTCATTGGGGTTAGTTCTTCGGGTGGCTACCTGATGATGTTGCTAAACCTTTGGCATTTGTCGCAAGCCTTCACATAAGCCTCGGCATCCTTTTGCATTGTTGGCCAAAAGTACCCAGTTCGTACTAACTTGTGTACTAGCGACCTTGAACCTGAGTGGTTTCCACAAATTCCTTCGTGTACTTCTCTCATGACGTAATCCGCTTCTTCAGAACCTAAGCATCGTAGGTAGGGGCGGGAGAAACCTCTTTTGTATAAAACATATTTGATTAGCACGAATCTTGCCGCTTGAACCTTCAGTTTCCTCGCTGCCTCCTTATCATTTGGTAGTATGCCGTTTTTCAAAAAGGAGGTTAACGGCGTGGTCCAATCATTCTGGGGGTCGAGCTCCTGTATGTCGACCGCACTGATGAGTGGAGAGAGCTGCGTGAAGGAGAGTGTACTACTAATGGCGACCATGTGTTCGGCGGAGGCGGCTTTGGCCAAGCGGTCGGCTCGCTCGTTTTCGCCCCGCGGGATCTGCATAATTTTGACCTTCAGCTCGTTCATTCTCCTCCTTGCTTGTTCCAGATACTTCTTCATTCTTTCGCCTTTGCATTTATACTCCCCACTTATCTGGTTAACTATGATTTGGGAGTCATAGTAAACGATCACTTTCTCGGCTCCTGCTGCTTTTGCGAGGTCGAGCCCTGCTATCAGAGCTTCGTACTCCGCCTCGTTGTTTGTAGTGGGGAATGCGAGGCGGACCATACACTCTACCGTGTCTCCTTCGGGTGACTGTAGTACGATGCCGGCTCCGCCGGCCTGTCTGTTGGAGGATCCATCCACATGTATGCTCCACTGCGGGGATTCCTCTGCCCCCTTATCCTCGCCATTCGTGAATTCTGCTATGAAATCTGCCACAACCTGTCCCTTGATAGCGGTGCGCGGGCGATATTGGATGTCGAACTCGCTCAGTTCTATTGCCCAGAGTGTCAAGCGCCCGGCAGCATCTGGGCTACCCATTGCCCGTCGTAACGGCTTGTCGGTTAAGACAATAATTGTGTGAGCTTGAAAGTACGGCTTCAGTTTTCGTGCCGCTGTAACTAGCGCGAAAGCAAGTTTCTCCATGGGTGGATATCTTTCTTCAGCCCCGTGTAACGCCCGGCTAGTGTAATACACGGGCTTCTGTATTTTCCCCTCTTCTCTGATCAAGGCGGCGCTGACTGCGGCCGAAGAGACAGCAAGATATAGAAAGAGTTCTTCTCCTGGTTGTGAGGGACTCAGCAATAGTGGGGAAGAAAGGTAAGCTTTCAATTCTTCAAACGCTCGCTGGCATTCATTGGTCCACTCGAAAGACCTTTTTAACGTGCAGAAGAATGGTAAGCACTTGTCTGTTGCTCTGGAGACGAACCTATTTAGCGCTGCTACCTTGCCGTTGAGGCTTTGTACCTCCTTCACATTTTTTGGGGGTGCCATCTCCATTATAGCCCGGATCTTGTCCGGATTGGCCTCGATACCTCTCTGGGACACCATGAATCCTAAGAATTTTCCTGCCGTCACCCCAAAGGCACATTTTTCCGGATTAAGCTTCATATTGTAAGAGCGAAGGGTGTCGAATGTTTCCCTAAGGTCTTCTAAATGATCTTCTTCCCTCCGACTTTTGACCAATATGTCGTCGACATATACCTGGACGTTTCTCCCGATCTGCTGTGCGAACATCTTGTTCATAAGCCTTTGGTAAGTTGCACCTGCGTTTTTTAAACCAAACGGCATTACCTTGTAGCAGAACAAGCCTTGGCTAGTTACGAAGGACGTTTTTTCTTGATCTTCGTCGTGCATTTTAATTTGGTTGTAGCCGGAGAAAGCGTCCATGAAGCTTAACAGCTGATGTTGAGCCGTAGAGTCTACTAGGGTGTCGACTCTCGGGAGGGGGTAGCTGTCTTTAGGGCATGCTTTGTTTAGATCGGTGAAGTCTACACACATCCTCCATTTCCCGGAAGCTTTCTTGACCATCACTACGTTTGCTAGCCAATCGGGGTAGTAGACTTCTCTAATAAAATTTGCCTCTCGTAGCTTGCAGACTTCTTCGGTTATTGCTTGATCTCGTTCTGGGGCGAAGACCCGCTTTTTCTGCCGGATGGGCGGAAAGGATGGGGATACATTCAGCCTATGTACCATGACGGAGGGATCTATTCCGGGCATATCCTCGTGACTCCAGGCGAATACGTCCCGATTCTCCTTGAGGAATGCTGCAAGCGTTCGCCGAGTGGCGGGACTTGCGAGGGTCCCAATCCTCGTTGTCTAGTCAGGTACGGAGTCATTCAGAGGTATCTCCTTAAGCCTTTCGGCTGGCTCCGTTGCGCTCCGGTGCTCTTCTATGTTCATGGTATGGAGGTGGTCATCCATTTCCATCATGGCTACGTAGCATTCGCGTGCGGCAATCTGATTTCCACGTAGCTCTCCGACCCCGTGTTCTGTTGGGAACTTGATCATCAAATGATATGTTGAAGTTGCTGCCCTCCACGCATTGAGGGTGGGCCGCCCTAGTATAGCGTTATAGGCGGATGAATGGTCAACCACGAGGAACGTTACGTCCTTTGTGACTTGCTGGGGATAGTCGCCGGCTGTCACAGTCAACGCAACCGCACCCAGCGGAAACACCTTTGCACCTCCAAAACCGACAAGTGGGGCGTTCGTTGGAATTAGCTGTTCCCTGCTGATTTTCATCTGCTGGTATGCCGGGTAGTACAGGATGTCTTCCGAGCTGCCATTGTCGACCAATACTCGATGCAAGTTGTAGTCCCCTACCCGTAAGCTGACAACAAGCGCGTCGTCGTGCGGGTGGCGTAGGCGTTGCGCGTCTTCTTCTGAGAACTTGATAACGGGGCTTTCCCTTCGGGCCACATTTTGTACTGGACCCGTCAACTGAACGTTTTGGACCATCCGGAGGTACGTCTTTCGAGCCTTTTTTGACGGCCTGGTAGCGATCCCTCCTACAATCATTTGTATGTCACCAACTGGGGGTCTTGGATGGTCGTTGTCCCGTCGGGGAGGGTGTTCTGGAGGTGCTGGATCCGCTCTTTCCTTGCTTACGAATTTCTGTAATTTCCCTTGTCTTATAAGGGCCTCGATTTGCTGCTTCAAGTCGTAACAGTCGACTGTATCATGGCCGTGGTCTCGGTGAAAGCGGCAGTACTTGTCTCTGGAGCGCCTGTTAGGATCCCCCTTCAGTTTTCCAGGGAAGGTCAGCGCCCCTTCGTCCTTAATTTGCATTAGGACTTGATCTATTGGGGCGGTCAGCGGGGTGAAGCTTGTGAATCTCCCTCCCGGAGGTTTGGAATGCCTTTCGTCTCTTCGATCTCCTGTTCTGGGCTTCTTTCTTCCTTGGTCTGGTCGCGCATCTTCCTGCCTTTCCCTTTTCCTTGGCTTCTCTTCTCGGGCCTGCAACGCGTCCTCAGCATTCATATACTTAGTAGCCCTGTAGAGCACTTCTGACATGGTCTTTGGGTCATTCTTGTATAGAGAGAACAGAAACTTGCCCTTCCGCAACCCATTGGTGAAGGCTGCTACAGGTATTTTGTCGTCGGCTTCATCAACCGATAGTGCTTCCTTATTGAAGCGTGTTATGTAGGATTGTAACGTCTCGTCTTCTTTTTGCTTGATACTCATTAGGCACGCTGTGGACTTCTTATACCTATGCCCCCCAATAAAATGTGTAGTGAATTGGGCACTTAGCTCCTTAAAGGTACTGATAGAGTTGGGCGTCAGCCGACTGAACCATATCCTTGCGGGGCCTTTGAGTGTTGTGGGAAAGGCCCTGCACATAATCTCATCTGCCACCCCCTGAAGATGCATCAGGGTTTTGAAAGTCTCCAGGTGATCCAAAGGATCCTTCACCCCGTCATAGCTATCTATATTTGGCATGCGAAACTTGTGGGGTAGGGGGAAAGAGTTCATGGCTATAGTGAAGGGTGAATCGGTACGGTTGACTAGATCGTCAAGATCGCTAGAGACTCTCCCCTTGAGGGCGTTCATCATGACCTCCATCTGTTCCCTCATCGTTTGCATCTCGGCGGCAATATGCGGTGGAGTCGCATCCATGAGGGATGGCATGCTCACATGCTGCCTTTCCGGCCTGCTTGGGGCGTGGCTGCCTTCAAGTCTCTCCTGGTTTCCCTTTGGAGGGCTGATTTCTTCCTGATCTTCTGGTTGGTCATTTGGTGCTGCATCCTTTCGGCGCAACTGTTCTTCCAAGTCGAGGTTCCGTTTGGTGAGACGCTCCACGGCGGCACCGAGAGTCTGAACTTGTCTCTCGAGGGCAGTCGTGGGTGGTTCCTCTCCTTGTACGTCATTAGTAGTTGCCATTGAGCGAGTGAGTACCATGCAACCCTTTAGTCCGGGAAACGATAGTGTGGCTTAATTACTTAATAGCGTTTCCCACAGACGGCGCCAACTGATGATGCCGAAAATCTCACCAGTGAATTGCACGATGCTTGTACGCTCAAAACGACACCTGCACAACAAAAAGGAAAAGACCTAACAGAGGACACCGGTGTGGTGCCGGCCAAATACCCTCCGAAGGTCAAGTCAGAACTTCTTTCAACTCTAGAGTGCTAGAGAGGGGTTCAGTATGCGTACCTCGGCTTATGAGGGTATTGGGGTTTTTATAGTAGTAGAGGGTGGACTTCTCTTCCTTGAAGCAGAAGTCTTTTCCTTATAGGAATCCTTATGCGCGTAGATTGCGGAATCATTTCCTTATAGGACTCTGATACTAGGCGTGGAACACAAGCAATTTCTCATACGTGGTGGCCAAGTCTTATCTTCAACATAGCCGTCGGCCTTGAAACTGTCAGCCTTCTCTCTCCTCTTCAGCCAAGTTGGAGTCACCTTCTTACTATACAAGTAACCAAGGAGTTTTGAATAACCGTCGGTTAGAGCCGATGCCTTCAGCCCGTCTATCTTGGTCCCGTCAGTGTGACTCTTGTCCGTTACCCGAGATGGGTCCGTCAGCCAAAATTTTGGCTGACGGGTTAAGCCCATGACACCTGTGATTATTTTTCCATATCATTCTTAAACAACCTTAAAATTTCTGAAGTAGACTTATGATAATATACGGTAATAGACTTGATTAACTTAATAACTTTCAACCTTCTTAATTTAAATTACTTGAAAATAATATAATCATTATAATATATAGTTGAATAATAAAATTACATCGTTAACTATTAAAATTAGAAGATATGATCAATAGATGCAATAATGTCAATTACACAACAGCTGGGCATGCCAAATGTTTGAAGGTCATGAAAAATGGAGTAAACATGAAATGGATTTCATGGTTTTGAGCCTCGAAGGATTAATATCTAATAATTAGCCTAATCATATTTGCTTTGTTCTTAAACTAGTTCATTGACAGCCTAAGCTAAACCAGCTCATTGACAGCCCATTGCTTGACAAAGAACTTGCTTCCTATTCCACATTTTCAGTGTGAATCAAAATTACGATGTAATTGGCTTTGTGGTGCCACCCCTTTGAGTTGGTCTAAGTAACACTATAATGATTCCAAATTTTATAATTCTGTCATTTCTATCTTATATCTATTTAAAGAAAAAATACGTAATGCTTTTATGCAGTACGCATTTCTACTTGTATTGTGTAGCAAGTGAGTTTGTCAATTAGTAGGTATATTGATATATAGTCATATTATTTATTTATTTTGCTAAATACAGTCATGTAAGGTAGAATTGAACAAGTTACCAACCCTTTCAAGCCAAATACAGTCAAATATTTGCTACTGCCACGGTATGCATATATAATGAAGATGTTAAATACATAAATGGCCAACCTAACTGAAACTTTATAGCATTAATAAGCTCACTAAAATTTCTGTCCTGCATAATGTGGGTTTAAATTCATTGGGTGGGTTTGTAATTTACCAATAATATATATAATTGCACTAAAGAAAGGACCTAGATATAAAACATCCATATATGTAAGAAAACCTTTGGTAAACTAGAACCTTTTGAATCAAATAATGTGGTAACTCAAAAAGTTCTCAGAAATACCAAATTATATCTTGCTAAAACTCTAATTCGTCTGCAAATTCTGGAAGCATCATTTCACTTAAACTCTTGAACAAATTCAGACAAGATATACAAATCTTAGCAACTAAATTTAAACACTTAAATTGGAGCGTACAGCCCACTAAAGTCTCCAACCAGATTCACACTCTTCAAAAAATCCCCATTCCAGTCTAAGGACCAAGAATTACTCATATTTACCAATCGGACTTTACCAAACACAGGCACAATCACAAGAAAAAAACAAACACACACACACACACACACACACACACACACACACACACACACTCACACACAAGCAATCTCATTACAAAGCCTCAGAAAACAATACTTGCAGTTTGTGTTGCATACCATTACAGCATAATAGAATTATTCAGCTGATCAAGCCAAAAACTGTAGAGGTACCTCAAGAAATCTAAGGAAACAAGAACATGATTTGCATTCTCCCAGATGAAGCTTACAATTTTTTTTTTATAAGTAATAAAATTATGTAAATCAGGAAAACGAATCACCCAAGTATACATGAAGTATACCGGGGTAAACAATCAGTTATAAAAATTGCATAAATCTAATAAATTAACAATAGGAAAAAAAAAAAAAGGGGGCAACAAATATAAACTGATAATGTAATTATGATATAAATTGATAATCACCATTAGGGGAAACCTGGAGATGTAATTATGATATAATTGCATAAATCTAACCACCATTAGGTTAACTTAGAGGTGATCAAGGATCTCAATCATAACTTGGATAAGAACAATTGAATTTAAACTTTCATATAAAAATGGTATGAATATTGTCTTAAGAGTTAAGTTTTTTTTTTTTTTTTTTTTTTCCTTTTTGGGTTAGTATTAAGAGTTTAGTTACCTAAAGAGAGAGCATTACAACTACAAGTCCCCCCATTTTCCATTTTTGGAGGTACATACAGATGAAGAAAGTTTTCCAGGACCAAATCTCAATAAGTAAGAAATAAAAAATAATTAAAAAGCTGATTTTTTTACCCAGATAGCAAGGTCAGGGCCTTTCAACTAAGACTAAACACACTAGAGTTCAACTACAAACAGAGGAATAGATAGCTGCATCATCTAAAGGCCAGTAAATTGGTAGACCACATGCATGGTAGACAATTTTACATTTATAATTATAATCATTCCTCTGTTACTGTTCTCCATGCAAGAGTGTTGAGTGAGGGTGTGTGTGGGTGTTTGTGTTGTGTTTGACTTTGTGAGCCTGTGTGCATGTTTGAAAAGTTTGTTTGTGTTTTCTGCGTCAAGAAAATGTGAAAGTCAATCTAATATAGAAGCCAGGAAAAAAAAGTAAGAATAACCTATAAGAAACAGCACTGAAATATTGAAATGCAACAGTCAACTAAAGCACATTATGCTTCCACTAAGATAGTATATATATATATATATATATATATATTGGTAGGTACTAAGATAGTGAAAAAATACCAGAGTGAATATTGTATGACTCCTGTTGCTGAGTAAATTAAAATTTTTGGAACCCACATGTCTGTGCTCTGCCATTAACAATTTAAATCATATCAAAAATCATGAAAAGAATTTCAAATTGTAACAAAAAAGGGAGACAGAGTGGGACAACACTCAAAATTGACAAGACAAGCAATCTTAAAATTTCAGTTTCGCAAACAACTGTAACATAATCATAATGTATAATACTATTTTTGTCTTTTGGCTGGGGAAGCATTCTAAAGCATGAGTTCACATGCGACAATAAAATATTCATTCATTTTTTTGCTATTGTAAAATATTCTTTTATAACATATCATAAATAAATTAGGATCCACTTAACAGGTTGCCCTTAGGGCATTTGTTAATGGACCATTTTACGGAAGTTTTTATACCACTTTCATGATAAATATAAGAAGCTATCAAAAAAATCAATTACTTTTTATTTTCCGATAAAAAGTTACTATAAATATTTTCTAAACCAAATCTCTCCAAGCATCCATTAACTTTTCCCAATAAATTACACAGCTCTACTTATCAATATATATATATATATATATATATTATCCAACTCTAGTTTTAAAGAACCTATTTTCTTTTGACTTTATTGTACTATTAAAAAATAATAATAAATAAAATTAAAAAAAAAAAATCACATTTGTACCTTCTCCAGCTGCTATAAGGGAAAGTGCGTGAGCAGGTGATAATACAACTTCTTCTTTTATTCCTTCAACAAAGGTACCTAACAACCAACAAACAAATAATAATAACACCAGCTCTTAACATTTAGGACACAAAGTTTTAGACAAAATAGCTAGCCATATAAAGAATCCTAAACAATGATTTTGAATTTCACTAGGGCTCCAGCATACAAAAGAGTTAGAAAGAAGAGCATGTGTTGTATCTTTGATTGTGCAATGAAATTGCCAAAAAAAATTAATACTGTAGTGGCAGCAAGGTGAGTTGATATTAAGAGAATCAGAGAAGAATTGTTTCTTATGTAGATAAAAATTAAAAAATAATAATAATAACAAAATTTAAAAGATTAATAAATAAAAAAAATTAAAATAAAAAACTGAATACTAATATAGGTTAATAAATTTCTAGATGAAAAATCTGTCTTCTTTGAATTGATTGCCCAAGTAATTATTTTAGAACCCTAGAAATCTATAACGTTCTTGTTGACCAGAGGCAACCTTAAGCTCCAATTAGAAATTACACTTAGCATGAAATCCATTTCAAAACATTCAATTCCATAATACTCACATGACTAATTTATTGTAGAACTGACGAAATAAGCCTATGTACAGGTACAATTACACAACTCAAATGGGCAAGCAGCAATTTTTATTTTTTTATAAAATAGGTAAGAATCACAATTGTAAGGAAACTTATACCAAAACCCAGAACCAGAAATCATAGAAATGAAGTAAAAAATCAATTCTCAACCAAATTGAAAGAGAACAAACCTCTCTCAATACCCACTTGGCTTAAAGAATAAAATGGCCTAAGATACCCTTCAGATCGTTCACCACCTCCTGTGCAGTCCAACCTCCTTTCGCTTGTCTGATTGGGCCAGTGGCTCTCTTGTAAGGTCAATTCACATAATTAAGCTCATTAACCATATAATATGTTAATATAAAAATAAAAAATAAAAACCAATTAGAATGGTCACAAAGCATCTCCTATATGCTGAGCACAGAAACCTAATAGAAAAAAAGGCAATTTCACACTTTCTAAGATATCAAACAGATCAAAAAATTGATGAAACACTAAAAAATTTTATCCCAATTTTCAACCAACATCAAAACACAAGATCTACAGGAAAAAGTTCTTCTAAAACCCCACAAGAACCAGTTTAACCAGATAGCATATGCAACTGTCAAAGCTCCATATTCTAGAAAAAAAAAACCTAATAGAACGATCAATTCAAGAATGTACTAAATTTATATAAATTGAAAGTTAGCAAACACCTAAAAAAGGAAGAGTTGCTAAGGAGCAAACATTTAGAATGTCCAGAAAATCCAAGGCAGTAGAAGAAGAATATGCAAGATGTATGATTATTGGTGATGATCAACTAGTCTTACTAGAATTACACTACTCTAAGTGTAGAAGATTGCCTTGATACAAAATTAAAGGTTAGAAGGCAAAAAAGGACGAATGCAACATAAAAAAATACACCTGGATTAAAATCCTAGAACAAATAAATTATCTTTAAAATCCAGCTGAAAAAAAAAAAAAAAAAAAAAAAAAAAAAAGATTGGAAAACCAAGAAAAAATAGAAGAGAATTTCTTTAGAATCCAAGAAAATAAGAAGATAAAAGAAAAATGAGAATGACAAGGCTAAAACCAGAATTGAGAATAGGTCAAAGCTAGCCTCCTAAAGAAAAAAAAAAAAAAAAGAAAAAAAAAAAGGAATTTGTGAAAATTATCGAAATAGAACCAAATAAATAATAGAAGGAAATCACATAGCCTACAACCAAGCAGGTAGAATAGAATTACCTCAAGCAGATTAACAACAAACCCTACACACATGCACAACCACATACATCTATCAAATGTATTTAAGAATGGATCCCAAATACTGGTTATTTGCAAACTCACATAATACACATCTTGAGTGAAAAACTAAGGAGGCAAGAAAAATTGAGAAAGGGGGTTGAAAATAAAGTATAAACTGTTATGAGTTGATAATTAACTAAATGTATCTAGGCCAATAATCAATCTAATACACCCACAATAATTAATAGGTATTTCAGTTCTTGTTTCCCAAGAGCAGTCAAAACAAGGAATCCAACTACATTAAAATATCTATCCCTTGGTCTCAAAGAAATGCATTAGAGAGATGTATCTCTATTATCTTAGAGAAACAACTTGCCAGCTTAAAAGTGATTAAGCATCAACCACCAGGGACTGCTATTGAATTAACATTTCTAGCAGTCTTCCCCAAAATCTCCACTTGGTCAATTCTAAAGAAACTTCCCCGATAAAATAGGGGTATAGAACTCAAAGAAGACAGTCTTAGCTTACCCATTTGGTTCTTGTATTGGTAACTAAGTTTCCTTCATTGTGCATGGTATTTTTCTGCTAGAAATTTTTGTAAAGGTCATGGATTCATAATTTCTACAAAAATTTGTGAATTTTCAAGAAAAAAATTATGGTTTACAAGGAGGGAAACGATTTGTCACAAGTAGTGAAATGTAATTACAACAGAAAGGGGCTCCTACTCAAACTTAACAATAATATTTCAAACATGAAAGTATCAAATTACAACAGAACCATCATGATTATAGAGACAAATTAGGAATTTGACAAGATCCTTAGCAATATTGTTAACTGAGTTTGGTTTATTCTTGCAAATTTTGTTTACAGAAAACTAATTTGATACAATCTCATTTTAACATTTGAATATAGCTTGGGGATTATAATCTATTAACATGCAATTGTTTCAATTTTTCAAAATAAAAATCTATGTTGTCAATTATTAATCTAACAGTTGCTCGAAATATCATAGAAACTTTTCATTCATGAAAATCAAAGCCCAAATTCTGAATTAAGAGGAAATTACCTGTGCAGAAACCCATGACCGTGGCAAAAAGAAAAACCACATGCACAACCACATACTGAATGCAAAACTTAGAAAGACTTTCTAAAAGGATAGGACCGATGAACAATAAACAGAGAAATAAAAAATAAAAATAAATAAACAAACTTACAGTGAGAGTGGGTGTGAAGAAGAAGACCGTGACTGAAACCCTAGAAATGAAACAGAGAAATAGAAACTCAAAACAAATCAAAACAACTTTGAAAGAAACACACACAGATCCGAAGAAAAGGAAAGAGAAGACTGACCTTCTAAGCTACGGCTACATGATTTCCAAAACGACGATATCGTTCTGGACGTCGAGCAGCCCACCAGATCGAGAACGGTACACGATTTCGTCGACGGAGTGGTACACAGTTTGGTGAGATGGTGGTTGTTTTGTAGTGGTGGTGGCTAGTGGTGGGTTGATTTTGGGTTGGGGTTTACGGTGGTGGCAGGTGGGTGGGTGATGGTGGTTGGTGGTGACTATGGGTTTGCTGTGGGATGGGTTGGCTAGTGGTGACTATGGGTTTACGGTGGTGGCAGGTGGGTGGGTGATGGTGGTTGGTGGTGACTGTGGGTTTGCTGTGGGTTAGGTTGGCTAGTGGTGACCATGGGTTTACGGTTTGTTTTTGTTTGTGATTTGGTGATTGTGGTTGTGGGTGATGGTGGTTGGGTGGTGGTGGTGGTGCGGCTATGGTTGTGGGTGGTGGTGGCTGCGGCTGTGGGTTTGTGGGTAGTGGCAGGGATGAGACACAGATCTTCGAAGAGTTTGAGAGAGAGAAAGAGTGTGTGTGGGAGAGTAATGAAAAGGCTAAAAATGAAGAGGGGAAAAAAAAAACAGAGGGAAAATTTTAGGACTCGGTGGGGCAATTTGGGGTCTATTGCGGCGGGGTGTGTGACCCGCCTTTATATATCAGTTGAACGCCGTTAAAAAATGCATATTACGGCGGAAAATTGGCCTGCCGCTGTATTTCGCCGCTATATATTAGAACTATTGCGGCAGGTCATTGGCCTGCCGCAATAGATCTCATGTACAGCGGCAGGCCAAAAATGCGCCGCAATAGGCTACATATTGCGTAGGTCCGCCGCAATAGATTGATTTTCTTGTAGCGAAGCCAAAACAAACGCACCCTTAGTTTTACCTCATATCTTCCATAGATCATGCATGGGCCATAAAACCAACTGGATTTGTGGCGGTGGTTTAGTGTTTGGTCAGAGTTGGGGTTTTTCAAAAGGAATGGCAGGGGCTTAATATAGTCCACTTTTTATTTTTATTTTCTAAAATATGTTGAATTTCGAATTGAATTATACTAGACTTTATCATATTGATTGGCATCTATAAAATTTTATATCTCTTTCTTCTTCGGCATAAAATTTGTAGGTTTCATAAGCATCGATTGTGGGGCAACCAGCGATTACTTGGATGAAGGCACTGGTATATTTTACAAGTCAGATTCGGGTTTTATAGATACTGGGACAAATAACGACATATCCCCCGAGAACTACTCTTCAATGGTTTCTCCTAACTATGTACGGCAAATAAAAAATCTGAGAAGCTTCCCGAAAGGAACAAAGAATTGTTACACCTTGAAACCTGAACAAGGCAAAAGCTGTAACTATCTTATCAGGGCTTTCTTTTTTTATGGGAATTATGACAACAAGAATCAACCTCCAAAGTTTGACGTATACGTTGGGGGTAATTTTTGGACCACGGTGGGTTCTAGCGAGTTATATCAGTTATATCCTCCATGGGAAACTTTTCCGGATATCATTCATGTTCCCTTGTCTGATACCATATTTGTTTGCTTGATAAACACGGGGTCTGGAATACCGTTCATTTCCGCCTTGGAATTACGTCCTTTGAGTAAGTCCATTTATCCAACTAATTTTGGAGCACTAAGCTTTGGCTCGCGATTAGACATTGGCACCTCAAGTCATATGGGGTTAATCAGGTGAATTAGATATAGTTTTTTTTTTTTTTTTTTTTTTCGTTTTAAATATATTTTTGGTTTTAGACTCTAAATTTAAGAACAAATAGTGTTATAAATACTACAAATTTTACTACATTAGTCTTACAAATTGACATGTCACTAATTAGAAAAAAGCAATGCAAAATTTAATTATAAAATAATTGGAACCTACTAATTACATTCATTATCACATTAGCTTATAAATTTTATGATGTCATATATTTGACTTTTTCCTGTAAGAACTTGGAATTGCGTTTCTGTAAAATTTTAACATGACAAATGCTTTTGTCTGTCCTAGGTACGAGGACGATGTTTATGATCGCTTATGGCATTCTCGAAGTACGTTGTTAAACTGGGTTCCAATCAATACCTCCTCAGTTATTAACACTCAGGACAGCAATGATAGTTATCAACTACCAGCACAAGTGTTGAGAACTGCCGTTCAACCACCTAGTGGTCACAATGCCTTAACTTATGTCCACAGTTATGAAACTAATAATCCATACAATGGTGATAAATATTATGTTTGCTTTCACTTTGCTGAGATTGCTAAGCCTACGCAAGGCAAGAAGAGAGAATTCATTATTGATGTGGAGGGCGGAAACTACACCTCAGAACCTATAACTCTTGAATACTTAAAGCCGCTGTCCATATGCCCCCAAAATGGACAACCATTCGAAGGGCATTTTAGTTTTTCTATTAATGCAACAATGTAATTGAGTGCTATAGTGTAATTTCTCTCCCGTATAAACAAACCGACCCAAAGGACGGTAAGTTCGAAGAAAAAAGTTTAGATCTGAACTAATTTGAGAAAGAAAGATATATGGTTGTCACAACTTAGTTTTTCTTTCCTTTCGAATTCTTTTATCTTGAATGATTATTACCTCGTAATATTTGTTGCAAACAATAGTTGCTGCTATCTTGTACATCAAACATTCGTACACGATCTCTAGAGACGATTGGCAAGGCGACCCATGTGTTCCACATCAATATTCATGGAGTAATTTGACATGCAGTTCAAATGATACTCCTAGGATCATTTCATTGTGAGTGCACTTCCAAGCCATGTGAAACCAATACAAATTCCATCATTATATTTATTTTCTAAAGAAAACAAATTCCTAGAATATGGATCCATTATGATAGTCCTAGTCCAGCTACAATAGCTGGTCTACGACTATCATAAAAATAGCTGGAATTTTTAAAAATGCACCATTGAAGAATTATATAAGATGGAGTTGGTCACATTTCAAACGAAATTGTAAATTCTGAAGGTTGGCTTCAATTTGGTCACATTTCAAACGAAATTGTAAATTCTGAAGGTTGGCTTCAATTTAATAGATGAATGCCTCAACATACATGCCCAAATGTTTACTTGTATGTACATATCTTTTTATAAATTTCAGAAATTTAAGGGGGAACAAGCTCTTATGTAAGTCTAAGAGGGAAAGAGAGAGAGGGAGAGAGTATGAAAATACTCTCTGGCAATGACACCAACTCTTTAATTCATCTTTGATAAATTACAAGCAGGTACTTGAGCTCAAGCAAATTGAGAGGGAAGATAGCGACATCAATCTCCGACCTCACAGCACTACAATACTTGTAAGTAATAACTAAAATCGGATTTAATCGGATTTAACTAAAATCAGTTATGCTGTGAGTCCACATGTGGAAAAATGATAACTTGAGTTTTTGGGTTGGGGTGTATCTCAAGGTTCTTAACATCTATATGAATAGGTACTCTTGGTAAACTCTCCATGCATCTACGTACAATTTGAGGTCTAATTCCACAACTTTAAATGGAGCATTTCTTTTAATAATTAAATATCTACCAAATAATTTTTACTAATATATTAATTATTTATACTATTTTTTTATTCACATACAATTTTTTTTTTCTAAAATGCAAAATGCAAAATTATATTTTTGTATTTAGCCTGTGCATATTTCCTTTTTAATTGAGAGTATGACAAATCCGCTAATTTGTGGAAATTGAATTTTGCAAAAATATGAGATTAATAAATTAAATTTCAAAGTGTAGAACAATAAAATTTAATTTCGCAAAATCACTTTCGTACATAACTTCACGTAACATCCAATAGGCTCAAATTAACCAAGTAAAGTCAAATTACATAATTTGATACTAAAAGTATTTTCATACAGAGAATTACAATAGTATGCTTCAAGTGTAAAATTTAGCACAAAAAAAGAGATGAAAATTTATTGTTATTATTTTTCAAATTTAATTTACCTTGGGAAATTAGGTGGTGTATGTTGAAGAAAAGTTCAAATTTAATTCCTGATTTTAATTTTGATGTTAAGAGAGAGAGAGAGAGAGAGAGAGAGAGAGAGATTGTTTTGATGAGTGGTCACTTGGTAGAATGAGTGTTAATAATTATCTACTATTTGCAAGATTGGCTTACAAAAATTGAAACCACGAATTGTTAGCTGAAATTGATTGTCAATTATGATTTGGGACTCAAAATTTTGATTTTTTTGGCCACGTCGAGTTTCAATTTGGTTGAATTTCTATCACTACAACAAATAAGATTTATGCTGACGAAATGTTTTGTAACTGGAGCTCTTAGTTTTGTCACCAATTACATTAGGTGACAAACAATTTCGTCGCCTATTTTGTCACCTACTATTTGTCGTCTATTGACATATATCATAATAGGGGCTTTGTTGGGGATGGGGAAGAAAAAGAATAGTGATTGTTATAGGAGCTTTTAAATGTGAATCATTGGCAATGGTCTAAGTGGCCCGCGCCTAAAGTCTGCCCTAATTGTCAAGGAGAAAGTATTGATTTTTATATGCAAGTCCATTGATCAAATGTATGGTTGTTGAGGACAAAGCTTTAAGCTTTATATGCAAGTCCTATAAGTGAGGTTGGGAGAACAAAAAAGAATAGTGATTCTTCGGTACTCATTGAATACAACAACGTGGTATTCCTATTTTCTTTCATAATATTGAGTCATATAATTAATTAGCTTAATAGTAGAATCTATTATTCGTGTGTTATGATAATACTATGGTGTTGTGCATATTCTAGAAATATATAATAATTATCTTCAAATGAAATAATTTATCTTTGTATCAAACGACATCTTTGCCCAATATTATTGTTAAATATTAACTTTACCCCCCCCCCCCCCCCAAACAACATATTTCAGGGATTTATCATACAATAACCTAACTGGAAACGTACCAGAATTTTTAGCACAACTGCCAAATTTGAAGATCCTGTAAGTTATTGAGTTTATTATTAATTATAAACCTAAATTCATGGGTTAGGAAATGATTTATTTAATTTTACACCATATTTGAAGTAATTTAAGAGGGAATAATCTGAAAGGTTCAGTCCCAGAGGCTCTTATACAGAAATCTAGGGATGGATCATTAGTCTAAAGATTAGTGTTTATTGAATTATTCCATTTTTCTCTACTTAGTTGTTCTAACTTCAAAACATGCCAAAAGACTACCAAGGCTTTATACTCATTTGTTCATCTGTTTTGTAAATCTGATTCCTTTTGTATTTGCAAAGGTAATTCTGTATATCAGCATTATTACAAAACTTACTTACCATATCATATTACCTATATGCAAGTCTTGGCAAAAATCAGGATCTTTTTCTCTCAATTCCCTATAAGAAAAAGAAGAAAAAGGAGCTTAATGTTGTACTTGTTGCAACATCCATAATATTCCTCATCATTCTATTCATTTTTTGTGCTCTGGCTATCCACAAAAGGAGAAGAAGGGGTATGTATTTCTTTATTATTTGGTTCTATAATTTTTATTACAATCCATAGTGGTGAGGCTGTCATGCCTCTAACCAGTTCAAACACCAGAGTCAGTGAAGTATCAATATGTCTAACCTGTACATCTAGCTATGTTCCAAAGAAGAGGACAGAAAAAAGAAAAGGAAAAAAGAAAGGTCAAATGGACCTATAGTCACAGTATATAGGGCATGTCTTAAAACACAGCTATAGAAAATACAGTTATAGACCAAATGGACCTATAGTCACGTTTTTAGAAGTTATAGCCGCATTTTAAAAACACAGCTAAGGACGCATTCTTTGTAGTGTCTTCTGATTCAAGTGAAGCATTTCATAACATATTTAAAGCAAATTAAATGATTAATTTGTAAAGTTTTCATTACAACCATGAAATCTTGAAATTTAAAGAACCAAACCAAATATCTCTTCAACAATAACAATGATCGAAATCTCCCAAAAAAAAAAAAAAAACCCAACTAAAATCGATTAGTTAATCCATTTTGGTTGCAGTTACTAATACGAATGTCTTCACCCGAAATCAGAGGCTTCATATTATGGTGGATTCATCACATGGTTTGGAAAAGATCAATCAAATGATTATCTCTCTCTCTCTCTCTCTCTCTCTCTCTCTCTCTCTCTCCTTGCATTAATAAGTTAATAATGGCTTACTGTTGGACTTCTAGGGTTGGAGTATCTACATAATGGTTGCAAGCCAACAATAATACACAGAGATTTAAAGACCTCCAACATCTTATTAAATGAAAGATGCAAGCAAAGATTGCTGATTTTGGGTTATCTAGGGCTTTTGCAGCTGAAAATGACTCTTATGTGTCAAGTTGTCCTACTAGTACACTTGGATATCTTAATCCTGAGTAAGTGTCAAGACTTAATGAAGACCTTATACTTTTTAGCTATAGAGAGAATATATGATAGTTTTGTGTACATAAATTCAAATAGTATTACTTAACCTAACATGAATGTTTAAATTTTCTACTACTTAAATATCCACATTTTTCATAAAATTAACATTGCAAGAAAAATATGTTTATTACAACGAAAAAAATCATTACAATAACATCAAAATCATTACAATAGTTGATGCTAAGTGTTGCGATAAAATTTAATATAATAGGTTAGGGCTTTTACAGTTGAAAATGACTCTCATGTGTCAAGCTGTTCTGTTGGTACACTTGGATATCTTGATCCTGAGTAATGGCCTGTTTGGATGGAGGGGGGAAGGAGGGGGAGTGAAGGGAAGTTGAGTAGAGTTGGCTAAAAATTAGCTAATTTTGTGCTAAATCTACTTTACTTTACTCTACTCCCCCTTCCTTTCCCTCAATCCAAACAAACCATAAGTGTCAAGACTTAATGAATTCCTTATACTTTTTAGCTACGGATGGAATATATGATAGTTTTGTGTACATAAATTCAAATAGTATTGCTTAACCTACCATGAATGTTTAAATTTTCCACTACTTAAATATCCCCATTTTTCATAAAAGGAACATTAGAAGAAAAATATGTTTATTATAAAGAAAAAATCATTACAATAGTTGATGAGAAGTGTTGGATAAAATTTAAGATAATAGGTTTGGACAACAAAAATTTTTGTTGCAATAAATTAAGGGCATGTTTAATAGACTGTAATAGACGTTGTAATGTAATAGTTATTCCTATAGTTAAGTTAGTTTTTAGTTTGGTTATGTTTTTATTACAAGGAGTAGTTATTCCTTATAAATAGCTATTCTTCAAAATGATGAATAACTATTCCTCTTTAAAAGGTTGTATTAGCCATTAAAACTTAATATATTTTCAAATAAGCAAATTTTCCATGTACATCTAACAATTATAAAAATAAAAAATCATAAAAAATAACACATATCTCTCTTAAATTTAAAAATAACAATTTTAAAAAGGTATAATTGTATAAGTAAAATATTTTCTAAAATAAATGGTAAGTTTCATTCTAATGTTATAACTCACAACCAAACTAATGAATATGTTTAGTTATTACATTACAATAAAATTTATTATTAGTAATAATGATTACAATTCCTATCGTAATCCTCATTCAGTGTACCAAACGTACCCTAAATATTTTAATAACAATTTTAATGAAATGATATATATGTTATTACAATAAATAATTTACTATTTCGAATATCTTGTAGCAATAGGCTATTACTTCTGAATCTTATTGCAATAGATTCTAAATAATAGACAAAAATAATTTGAGTTAAATTATTGCAACAATATATTTGTTGTAATAAATATTTGTTTCAAATTTGTCATTGCAATAAATTGTAAAATAATTGATATCAAGTCATCTCGCTTCATGTTTGTTGATGAGAATGCAAAATGTCATATTTTTCTCCCTTAATATTTAGTCTTTTATACTTATTTGGTGCCTAAATGTACTCATTATTTTTATATTTTGATTTAGGATACAAATGGAGGCATTAACTACAAAACGAAGTTAATTGGGCAATTCTAGATAGCTTTGACATCGTTTCGTAATCTGAGCATAACTCTCACATCTAAGCTTTGACTGAGATGATTCAAGATGTTGTGGACTCCAAGACAAAGCTCTACAACTTTCATGTTTTGAGTTTTGAGAGATACGGGCTGCATCAAGGTCGAAATCAGGCTTGAAGTTGCTGCACTTGCATTACTGATGTTCTGGAATGTTCCTTTGCTTGAAATTCTAATATGCAGGTTTGATGCAATTTATTTTTGGAAGCTACCAGATCTGGTGCACGAAATTTCCAACTGAAGAACACCTGAAATTTCCAGCTGAAGAACACCACTTTCCTAGTTATATTAGGACTTTGTTTTATTTTTAATATTTTTCCTTAATTAGTCAGATTTGGATGTTATTATTTAGAATATTTTTAGGAGATTTTGTAAGCTTGGGAAATGGGGAATTAGTGTGTAAAAGGGGGAGGAGAAATCAGAATTGGACACACACACACGCCTCTCTCTCCCCTGATCTCTAATTTTCTCATTTGAGTTTTTTATCATGGCTCTGCGTGGCTAAAACTTTTATACTTGGTCGAAGGAAACTGAAGCCTCAAAATCAATAAAACTATGAGATCTAATTTGTTTTTTTTTTTTGTTCAATTTATGCTTTGAATATCAGATGTTATTCTATGCCTATTTTCATGATTGTCTCGTTTAATTACTAGAAGGCCTACTAGTTTATTATACATTTCAATCTATTGCTAGGTTAGATATCAAATCCGTAATTGTTTGATCTCTCTAACTTGTGAAGCAACCAAGATTTAATTATTTACTGCGTCAGAAATTATTAGATCTTAGGAAGAATGCTCAGCTAAATTAAATGCAACCGCTTGTGTTTGTGTCGTTTAGCTTCATCAATCTCTTTAATTCTTAAGGCTGCTGCTAGA